>CAWUFW010000117.1:2657500-2890000 GCA_963921515.1 Calotriton arnoldi | reverse complement strand
ATTCTTCTAAAATCAGCCGAAATACGAATTCCGATTTACTCACCTGTTATCAGGAGAGACCTCAGTGCTGCATCTTTCAGCCCAGTACTGATCCTCAAAAGTAATTTTAACCGTACTTACCGGTAACTTGAATTTCCTTCATAGGCTAACATTGACTGGTTTCACTTGGAAATTCTTCTAAGTGTGGAGTTTTGGAACTTTAAAATATTCCTCTAAAATCAGCCGAAATACGAATTCCGATTTACTCACCTGTTATCAGGAGAGACCTCAGTGCTGCATCTTTCAGCCCAGTACTGATCCTCAAAAGTAATTTTAACCGTACTTACCAGTAACTTGAATTTCCTTCCATAGGATATCATTGCCTGCTTTTGCTGAAAAAGTTTCTAAGTGTTGATTTTTGAAACATACAAATATTCCTCTAAAATCAGCCGAAATCCGAATTCTGATTTACTCACCTGTTATCAGGAGAGACCTCAGTGCTGCATCTTTCAGCCCAGTACTGGTCCTGAAAAGTAATTTTAACCGTACTTACCAGTAACTTGAATTTCCTTCCATAGGCTAACATTGACTGGTTTCACTTGGAAATTCTTCTAAGTGTGGAGTTTTGGAACTTTAAAATATTCATCTAAAATCAGCCGAAATACGAATTCCGATTTACTCATCTGTTATCAGGAGAGACCTCAGTGCTGCATCTTTCAGCCCAGTACTGATCCTCAAAAGTAATTTTAACCGTACTTACCAGTAACTTGAATTTCCTTCCATAGGATATCATTGCCTGCTTTTTGCTGAAAAAGTTTCTAAGTGTTGATTTTTGAAACATACAAATATTCCTCTAAAATCAGCCGAAATACGAATTCCGATTTACTCACCTGTTATAAGGAGAGACCTCAGTGCTGTATCTTTCAGCCCAGTACTGGTCCTGAAAAGTAATTTTAACCGTACTTACCAGTAACTTATATTTTCTTCCATAGGAATCCATTGTCTGGTTTTCAGCAGAAAAGTTTCAAAGTGTCGATTTTCACAAACTACAAATATTCCTTAAAAATCGCCTGTATGACTTAAAGGCATTCTTTCAACTGTTTACAGGAGATGCACCAGTGCTGGATCCAGGATCCAACACTGAGTAAGAAAAAGTAACGATAACAGTTTTTACCTGCTAAGTGAATTTCCTTCCATAGGATAACATTGGTGATTCTATGAGAAAAAGTTTCTAAGTGTCAACTTTTAAAATACAATAATATTCCTTAAAAATCACGACTGTAACCAAAACGCTTTTACTCAACTGTTTACAGGAGATGTCCCAGGACTGAATCTAGGATCCAGTCCTGTGGTTAGAAAAGTAATCCATAAAGTAACTAATTGCATTTAACTAGAAATTCACATTGAGCTGAATGTTGCATTGTGTTTGAAAATGTGTTGCCCATTGCAACAACTGTAACTACTGTACTTAAAAGTCTATTGCCTATGTGCAAAGTATTTAAACTAAAGTAATTCATTCTGAGAAAGTATTTTTGTAATGTAATGTATAATGTAATTACAATGTAATTTAAAAAATAAAATATGTAAAAGAAATTGTTTCTAAAAATGTAGTAAATCAGTATGAAAAAAATTAATATAAAAATTAATACATTTAAAAATTGTCATTTAAAAAACCTTTGAAATTCACTGAAAAAACCGTAGGTTTCAGGCACGTTATAGTTACAAATTAGCATTTTAAAAACCTTTGAAATTCACTGAAAAAACCATAGGTTTCAGACACGTTATAGTTAGAAATTAGCATTTAAAAAACCTTTGAAATTCACTGAAAAAACCAGAGGTTTTAGGGACAGTTATAGTTAGTTGGACATTGCACTCGTACAAAACCTGTGAAATTCCCCGTTATAGTTAGTTCAGCTAACTATAACTCGCGCCCCAGCAATGCACTGCTGATGACGTCACATATTACATCACTCATGACATGGTCAGTGACATCACTGATGACATCTCAAATGACATCACTGATGACATCATCCACGTGATAATCTGATGCAGCTCCTCACACCCTAATATAACCTTTGATACACCCAATCTAAATTACAGAGTGCCATTCGCAAAACCATAGACACTCCAACACCAATAACTACATACCCACTCACTGATTCTTAGGTCTACACACACACATCCACTCACTCACCCGTACAGTCACTCATACTTATGGTCACTCAGTACAGGACTATCATATGCACTCTTACTCCTATATAGACACTCAAACACCGCCACTCATCCATAGAGGTACTCACACACCTAGTCAGTCATGCAAATAATTAAACACACTGCCATTTACTCACCTATACAGTTATACACACACCAGCTCACTTAATCATACAAATACTAGCACATTGTTATGCTCTTATACAATCACTGATACAAGCACACACTCATCCATACAGCCACTATCACAATCACTCACTCTTGCTTATAGCTATTTATATACTCCAACACACATATATACTGCCTTTCACATATGTAGTAACTCACACATGTACCACTGGGACATACATTCACTCACTAACACACTCTTACACACACTTACCCACCCATACAGTCTATCACAGATGCACTCTTGAAACCATCCACCCAGTGAATCACCCACTCACACATCTATGCACAGTCGCACACACCCCATCCACACAAACACTCAGGCACCCATACAGATACTCAGACAACAAATCAATAACTCTTATAGACACTCATGTAGCTATTCACAAACCCATGCAGCCACTTACACAGCAACAGACAGACGGATACAGACATTCACCCAGTTTAGTCACTAACCCATGCATTCAGTAAGATACGTTAAATCACTCACTTATAGAGTCAGTCACGCACCTACTAAATCATCCATACAGACACTTACACACCCACTCATTCTTCAATACGTCTTTTCCTATATATATTAAAAATATTTAAACTTTACAGAAACACACAGTCACTGGATGATGTCATCAGTGATGTCATTTGAGATGTCATCAGTGATGTCATCAGTGATGTCACTGACCATGTCATGAGTGATGTAATATGTGACGTCATCAGCAGTGCATTGCGGGGCGCGAGTTATAGTTAGCTGAACTAACTATAACGGGGGAATTTCACGGGTTTTGTACGAGTGCAATGTCCAACTAACTATAACTGTCCCTAAAACCTATGGTTTTTTCAGTGAATTTCAAAGGTTTTTTAAATGCTAATTTCTAACTATAACGTGTCTGAAACCTATGGTTTTTTCAGTGAATTTCAAAGGTTTTTAAATGCTAATTTGTAACTATAATGTGCCTGAAACCTACGTTTTTTTCAGTGAATTTCAAAGGTTTTTTAAATGACATTTTTTAAATGTATTAATTTTTATATTAATTTTTTTCATACTGATTTACTACATTTTTAGAAACAATTTCTTTTACATATTTTATTTTTTAAATTACATTGTAATTACATTATACATTACATTACAAAAATACTTTCTCAGAATGAATTACTTTAGTTTAAATACTTTGCACATAGGCAATAGACTTTTAAGTACAGTAGTTACAGTTGTTGCAATGGGCAACACATTTTTAAACACAATGCAACATTCAGCTCAATGTGAATTTCTAGTTAAATGCAATTAGTTACTTTATGGATTACTTTTCTAACCACAGGACTGGATCCTAGATTCAGTCCTGGGACATCTCCTGTAAACAGTTGAGTAAAAGCGTTTTGGTTACAGTCGTGATTTTTAAGGAATATTATTGTATTTTAAAAGTTGACACTTTGAAACTTTTCCTCATAGAATCACCAATGTTATCCTATGGAAGGAAATTCACTTAGCAGGTAAAAACTGTTATCGTTACTTTTTCTTACTCAGTGTTGGATCCTGGATCCAGCACTGGTGCATCTCCTGTAAACAGTTGAAAAAATGCGTTTAAGTCATACAGGCGATTTTTAAGGAATATTTGTAGTTTGTGAAAATCGACACTTTGAAACTTTTCTGCTGAAAACCAGACAATGAATTCCTATGGAAGAAAAGATAAGTTACTGGTAAGTACGGTTAAAATTACTTTTCAGGGTCAGTGCTGGGCTAAAAGATGCAGCACTGGGTTCTCTCCTGATAACAGGTGAGTAAATTGGAATTCGTACTTTGGTTGATTTTAGAGGAATATTATAAAGTTCCAAAACTCCACACTTAGAAGAATTTCCAAGTGAAACCAGTCAATGTTAGCCTATGAAGGAAATTCAAGTTACCGGTAAGTACGGTTAAAATTACTTTTCAGGACCAGTACTGGGCTGAAAGATGCAGCACTGAGGTCTCTCCTGATAACAGGTGAGTAAATCAGAATTCGGATTTCGGCTGATTTTAGAGGAATATTTGTATGTTTCAAAAATCAACACTTAGAAACTTTTTCAGCAAAAAGCAGGCAATGATATCCTATGGAAGGAAATTCAAGTTACTGGTAAGTACAGTTAAAATTACTTTTGAGGATCAGTACTGGGCTGAAAGATGCAGCACTGAGGTCTCTCCTGATAACAGGTGAGTAAATTGGAATTCGTATTTCGGCTGATTTTAGAGGAATATTTTAAAGTTCCAAAACTCCACACTTAGAAGAATTTCCAAGTGAAACCAGTCAATGTTAGCCTATGGAAGGAAATTCAAGTTACTGGTAAGTACGGTTAAAATTACTTTTCAGGACCAGTACTGGGCTGAAAGATACAGCACTGAGGTCTCTCCTTATAACAGGTGAGTAAATCGGAATTCGTATTTCGGCTGATTTTAGAGGAATATTTGTATGTTTCAAAAATCGACACTTAGAATCTTTTTCAGCAAAAAGCAGGCAATGATATCCTATGGAAGGAAATTCAAGTTACTGGTAAGTACGGTTAAAATTACTTTTCAGGACCAGTACTGGGCTGAAAGATACAGCACTGAGGTCTCTCCTTATAACAGGTGAGTAAATCGGAAATTCGTATTTCGGCTGATTTTAGAGGAATATTTGTATGTTTCAAAAATCAACACTTAGAAACTTTTTCAGCAAAAAGCAGGCAATGATATCCTATGGAAGGAAATTCAAGTTACTGGTAAGTACGGTTAAAATTACTTTTGAGGATCAGTACTGGGCTGAAAGATGCAGCACTGAGGTCTCTCCTGATAACAGGTGAGTAAATCGGAATTCGTATTTCGGCTGATTTTAGAGGAATATTTTAAAGTTCCAAAACTCCACACTTAGAAGAATTTCCAAGTGAAACCAGTCAATGTTAGCCTATGGAAGGAAATTCAAGTTACTGGTAAGTACGGTTAAAATTACTTTTCAGGACCAGTACTGGGCTGAAAGATACAGCACTGAGGTCTCTCCTGATAACAGGTGAGTAAATCGGAATTCGTAGTTCGGCAGATTTTAGAGGAATATTTGCACAATGGTGAAGGGAGGGGGCGGGGCCTGAGGTGACATCTGTGCAAACGCGCCCCGTGGCGCGTTTTAAGTTGGGGGATTAAGTCCCCTTGAATCATGAGGGTCCCTACGGGCCAACTAGCCCACCAGGAACCTCCAGTATGCGCCAGGGGGCTGCGTTGCAGAGATGTGTGTAGAGGCCACACCCCTTTTTACACCTCTCTGCAACGCAGCTCTGTGGCGCTTTCTGGATGTACCTGTTGGGCTAGTTGGCCCCAGGGACCCTCAGGATTGAAGGGGATTTAATTCCCCATCTTAAAACGCGCCACGGGGCCTGTTTGCACACATGTCACCTGAAGCCCCGCCTCCCTTCACCACTGTGCAAACGCGCCCGTGGCGCGTTTTAAGTCGGGGGATTAACTCCCTTGAATCCTGAGGGTCCCTGGGGTGCAACTAGCCCACCAGCTACCTTCCATTAAGCGCCACAGAGCTGCGTTGCAGAGAGGTGTAAAAGGGGCGTGGCCTCTGTACACCTCTCTGCAAGGCAGCCCTGGCGCATACTGGAGGTTCCTGGTGGGCTAGTTGGCCCCCAGGGACCCCCAGTATTGAAGGGGAATTACTTCCCCATCTGCAAACGCGCCAGGGGCGCGTTTGCAGAGTGGTGAAGGAAGGGGCGGGCCTACGGGCCCGATCGTTTTTTTTTTTCCCTGAAGGGGGCTGTGTGGCCCCCTTCCTTTTTCCTATTTTTAGGCCCTGGGGACCCCATCCCCCAGGGCCTTACCCCTTTTTTTTTAATTAAAATAAAAATAAAAACGGGAAGGGGGCCGCGTGGCCCCCTTCCCTGGGCCTGTATTGGCCCCGGGGACCCCATCCCCGGGGCATGGCCTCGATTTTTTATATTTTTATTTGGAGGGGGCTGCGTGGCCCCCTCCTCAGGCCATTTAAGGCCCCGGGGACCCCATCTCCCGGGGCCGGCCTTGACCTTATTTTTTTTTTTTTACTTTGGGAGGGGGCTGCGTGGCCCCCTCCCGGGCCACCTTATGGCCCCGGGGACCCCATCCCCCGGGCCTGGCCTCACGTTGGAGACTGTGGGGGTCCCCAATCCCCCCACAGTCCCAGCCGGCTTCCCCGCCTCCTGCGGAAGCCGGCATTGCTTTTCACATGGGGAGCAGCTAACATGCTGCTCCCCATGTGGAAAGCATTGGTTTGCATTTTGAAAGAGAGAGCAGGTTTCCTGCTCTCTCTTTCAAAATGCAAACCAAGTTTGCTATGACAGGACGGGAGCCGCGAGGCTCCCGTCCTGTCATAGCAACAGCAGTGTCCCGGGGTAGGCACCCCGGGACACTGCAGGAGCCGGCCCTGGGGGTGGCGGTCCCCAGGGCCATCAAGGGCTCCAGGAGGGGGCCGCGCGGCCCCCTCCCATTCAGTGCACAGCCCCGGGGAGGTGGTGGTCCTCGGGGTTTGGGGTCCGTAACGGACCCCCATATTTAAATGTTTAGTGCCCCGGGGAGGTGGCGGTCCCCGGGGCGTGTGGGGGGGCTGGATTTTTTTTTTTTTCGGCAGGATTCGCGCACCCTGAGCGCATCCTGCAAATTTTTTTTTAAAAAAACAAAAACTTTTTTTTGCCCAGGGGGTCCTTGTGGGACCCCTGAGCAGACCTAGGGGGTCAGGGTGTTTCTACCCTGCTCCCTTTGTGCGCTTTGCGCACTTGTTTCTGTCCCTCGGTTCTACCGAGGGATAAAATGGCTGCCAACACTTCCTGATTTGGAGTGTTGACAGCCAATTAGCATGCAGCTTGTGATCGGGAGGGTGCGCGAATCCGACGCGGCCATAGATATATATGTACTTTTACTTTTGATTTTCTCAGCAACTACTGAACGGATTTACACCATTTAACAAAAAGGGTTCTTTCTGAACCAAGAACTACCTCTTTGCCAAATTTGGTGTAATTCCGTTGAGCAGTTCGGGCTGTAGCCGTGTCTAAAGTTTCCTATGGAAAATTGCATGGGGAAAACGCGTTTTGGGACCCCCTTTTTCTCGGCCCCCGCTTGACGAATCCCCCGAGACTTTCAGGGTAGGAGCGGACCGGAGCGCCCCACAAAGTTTGAAAATTTTGCGAAGATACGTCAACCGGCAAGAGAGTTATTTCAAATAGAATGTCGCGGATTTCCTATGGATAATAGGTTGTAACTATAACTATCTACTGGCGACCGCCAGTAGATAATATATATATATATGCACATATATATATACACATATATATATATACATATACATACATACATATATATATATACATACATATACATATATATATATACACATACATATATATATATACACATACATATATATATATACACATACATATATATATATACACATACATATATATATACATATATATATATATATATATATATATATATATATATATATATATATATATATATATACAGAAAGCTGCTTCTCGCCTCCCGCAGGTATCTCTTCAGCAAAGCAGACACGGACCCATGATTGCGTGCTTTAAAGTTGTGGTTTAATGTCGGCCATTACGCGTTTCAGTCCAGAACGGACCTTGATCACATGACAACGCTGTTAAAAGTCAAAGACTATTTAAAGTGCTACCTTCTGACACATGATTGATGATGTGCAATAGAACTAAAAGAAACATTTCTTACATTCAATACATGGGTCGAGTCATCACTTTCAATAAACCAAAGCAGGGAAACCTTTACCACCTGTCTTTGTTAATAACATGTCTTAAATACGTTTAAAATCAAAAGGAATAGTCACAATTGATAATATTGTATAAATAGCCTGTAGAAATATTCAAATAAATAACCCAAAAATTAATAATTATATTAGTTGAACCATACGTAAAATGTAAAAATACATATCAAAATTATTTTTTTAAATGTCTCTAAAAAACGGCTTTTTCAATAAACGACATAAAATAGTGTTATTATATAAAAGATTATGGGATCAATCCTTGATTCGACATATACTGGGATATTTGCATCAATGCAAGTGCCACTCTTAAAGAGGACCTCCAGAATGTCACCATGTGGCTCCGTTACATCGATGATTTATTCATCATCTGGAAGGGCTCGGAGGGCGAGGCTGGGAAGTTCATTGAGAAACTTAACATCAACAGTTTCAACATCCTTCTCACTGGCAGTATTGATCCAACCAAAGCAGAATATTTGGATGTCTGCCTAGAGATCAAACAAGGGGTGATTTGCACTTCTCTTTTTCGGAAGGCCACAGCAGGCAACAGTGTCCTCCATGCCCTCAGCAGTCACCCAGAGACACTCAAATGGAGTATCCCCTACGGGGAGCTGCTGAGGGCCAAAAGGAATTGTAACAATGCTGAGACCTATACCGAAGAGAGTAAGATCATCATCAGTAGGTTCAAAGCCAGAGGGTATCCCAACTGGGTCTTGAATAAAGCAAGGGACAGAGCAGAAGGGGTTGACAGAACTCTTACCTTGATTGACAAACCTGACGTACGCAATGAGGAAGAAAGCGATAACACTCGCATGATCCTCGCATGATCCTGACATATAGTTCTGACTCCCACAAAGTCAAACGCATACTTGCTAGAAACTGGGATATTCTGAAAACTGACTTTGTCATAGGTGACACCATAACCGAAAGACCCAACATAACATACCGACGGGATAGAAATATTCGAGATCTGGTGGTTAAAAGTGACATTACTAACTACCCTGTTATGGCCAGCCTGTGTGGCCATTGTAAGGCGTGTAGACACAGTAAGTTTAGGGGAGTACTAGACTACAGGGGTGTCACTAAGAAGATTACACAATTTCTTACATGCAGTTCGAATTTTGTCATCGAATGTACCTGTAAGTTATGGTACATAGGCAGTACAACCTGCACAGCTAAGAAAAGGGTATTAGAACACCTTAGGGCTATCATTAACAACAACCCCAAATACCCTGTGGCATGCCACTTCTACGATAAACATTTCTCTAATGTAGCCGATCTTAGCTTTCTGATTCTTGAACAAATCCCCAAAAATCCTAGAGGTGGTGACAGAGTGCTCCTACTCAGACAACGAGAATCAAGATACATTATTGATTTTCAGACTAAGAGCCCAGGAGGACTGAACATGGATGAGGAACTTGCAATACATCTAAAGGAGGAGTCCTAGATTGCCCTCCTTGTATCACTGTATTCTTATAGTATTGTCAGTTGTTGCTGTTTTATTCTAATGTGTCTCCAGACATTGTAGTAGGTTTCTCTAATCTGTTTCTCCCGTGGCCCGGGTGTGCATCAGGAACTGTTTTTAATGTCTTTCAATTGTATGGAATTTTGTGGGATCAAACTTTGCTTCATGGCTTTAATATATTTCTTTCTCTTTCTTGTTTCTTTTGCAGGAGGAAAGGAAGGGGCCCATCCATTTGTGTTTACTTGCACGGGCAGCCCACCCTTTTCCCCCTTACATCCTTCACATCTTTAGTGTAGATTTCTCACTCACGGGTAACTGGTATGTGTTTGAGTTATAATGTTTTACAATCTATGGTGTTTGCCATTTTTATGTGGGCACTTGTCCTTTCATTGTAGTTTATCCACATAGGTATACACGTGTTACAACCTTAGATTCCTGGAATAGCGAGATAATGCAGTTTTCAGTTATCGAGTTCGTTTAACTAGAACAACAGTAGCATTTGAGTTCCTATGCACCTGGTACTTGGCACTTGTCAATTACAGAGACCAGTCTTTCCGTCAACATGGGCTGTGGTTCACTTTGTTCTCCCCTCATCAATAAGGTTTAGTGAGGACCACTGATACACTGCAAGCAAGCTTTTATACATTTTTTTCGATCTCTGTCATACGTCCTATTATTCATTGTGGACGGGAGGGTATCCTGATATTGGTTTTCTCCATTTTAATTTTGAGAGAATAACTGCTAGATCGAAAACGGAGTTATTGCTTGATCCCAATTGAACATTTGTTTCTTATGTTTTTTTCTATCAAAGTTAACATTGGGACCATGTATTTCACATGTATGTATTTTACATTTTGTATCTCCTGCTTCAGATTTACACTGGTTAATCCTATTTCAGATTAATGATTTATGTGTTTACCAGTACATCATGGCTGCCATGGTTGAGCTATTTGGTGTAGTCCTTTGTTTATTTTTGTTAACTCTTTGGAAACTTTATCAGTTACCCCTTTTCGGTGTGCACATTACACGTGAACAAGGCTGTGTTTACAGTCGAAACGCGTTGTGTAATAAACTCTTGGATCATTCATTGGTGACCTGCTTATTGTCCTGAGAGCGTACGTTATTGGAGACGTTTGGAATACTATTTGCCGGTACGCTCTGCCAGCGTGTACGCCACTCTTCACGGGTCCCCTGCGCTCCGGAAAGAGCAACTTTGGTTATGTAACATATATATATATATATACACATATATACATACATATATATATATATATGCACATATATACATACATATATATATATATATACACATATATACATACATATGAACAAGTTACTTACCTTCGGTAACGCTTTTTCTGGTGGATACAATATCTGCCTGTGGATTCCTCACCTTTTGAATACCCCTTGCGCCAGCAATTCCGCGGAAATTCTTTTCCCAGCTCTCCCACGACGACGAGGACGTCACAATAGCACGGCTCCGCTCGCGACTCCGTATGATGTCATCGGAGCCATAAGAAGACCTCGTCGGCGTGCTGTCGTCAGTTCCACCCATCTTTTTTCTGTGCCACCGAGGCAAACGGGCGGACCGACACATTTTCACACGTACACACAGTATACACAATATAACTTCTCAAATGCAGTACACAAAGCATTTTAATAATAATGCATAATATGAAAAATGCAAACTAAACATTTGAGAAACTGTTAAAGCATTTTTTTTTTTTTTTTTGGTAAACACAGGTAGACAACGGGGAGGCGGGTGGGTCAGTGAGGAATCCACAGGCAGATATTGTATCCACCAGAAAAAGCGTTACCGAAGGTAAGTAACTTGTTCTTCTGATGGATACTTCTGCCTGTGGATTCCTCACCTTTGAATAGATTTCCCAAGCCGTGCCTTTCCCGGAGGACGGTGTCCACCTGACTAAACCAAAAATCTTGCAAAACAGAACGAGCAAAATGGCCATCCCTCCTAACCTCAGAGCCTAGGCAATAATGCTTTGCAAAGGTATGGAGGGAGGCCCAAGTTGCTGCCTTACAAATATCAAGCACTGGTACACCTCTAGCCAAAGCAGATGTAGTAGACTTTGCTCTAGTAGAATGAGCACTGATACCTTCAGGAGCTTCCTTGTTGGCCAGGGCGTAGCAGATCTTTATGCAGAGGATAATCCATCTTGACAGAGTCCGCTTGAGAACAGCTTTACCCTTCATCCGACCAACATAACCCACGAATAGTTGGTCATCAAGTCTCAATTCTCTGGTCCTGTCCAGATAAAAACTGACCGCTCTCTTTGGGTCCAAGCGGTGAAGCCTCTCCTCCTCCTTGGAAGGGTGAGGGGGAGGATAAAAGGTAGGAAGGGTAATGGACTGCCCCAAATGAAAAGGAGTAACCACCTTGGGAAGGAAAGCAGCCTTGGTCCTTAGAACCAACTTATCTGCATGAATGGTCAGGAAAGGAGGCTTAGAACTAAGAGCCTGCAACTCGCTTACCCTCCTAGCCGAGGTAATGGCAATTAAGAAAACCGTTTTAAAAGTAAGAAGCCTCAAAGGGCAACTATGCAGAGGTTCAAATGGAGAACCCATGAGAAAAGTAAGTACAAGATTCAAATCCCACTGAGGCATGATGAAAGGAGTGGGAGGAAACATGTTTGTAAGACCTTTAATAAATCTCATCACCACCGGAGATTTGAATAAGGACGGCTGATCCGGCAAACAAATAAAAGCAGACAAAGCCGATAAGTAACCTTTTACAGTAGCTACAGCATAACCCTGCTGCGCTAAGGAAAGTGAAAAACTCAAAACATGAGATAAACGAGCCTTCAAAGGGTCAATAGATCTCTCCCCACATCATTTAACAAATTTAGACCAACGGGAAGAGTAAATGGACTTGGTGGAGTGTCGCCTGGACGATAAAATAACATCCACCACATCTGGTGGGAGAGAGAACGAACTCAGGTTGCCCCGTTCAATCTCCAGGCATGAAGGTGCAAGCTCTGGAGGTGGGGGTGTAGAACCTGCCCCTGCGACTGCGAGAGGAGGTCTGCCCTGAGAGGGAGAGGGAGACGGAGCGGAGGGTGCGAAGAGAGGTGAAGAAGATCTGTGTACCACACCCTTCTCGGCCAATCCGGAGCGATCAAGATGACTTGGGCCCGGTCTTGGCGAATCTTCCTCAGAACCCGAGGTATCAAGGGTATGGGAGGAAAAGCATTAGGAGTTGAGAGCTCCAACTCAACTGAAACGCGTCCCCCAACGCTCCCTGCATCGGAAACTGGAGACTGCAGAACAACGGGCAGTGCACGTTCTCGCGAGTGGAAAACAGGTCCAAACGAGGAGACCCCCACATCTCGAAGATGTGATGGACCACCTCCGGATGAAGCCTCCACTCGTGATCGGCCGAGTAATGCCGACTGAGACTGTCCGCACGAACATTCAGCACTCCGGCTAGATGATTTGCAAACACACAAATCTGTTGGCCCTGAGCCCAGGACCAGAGTCGCAGAGCCTCTCGACAGAGACGAAACGACCCTACACCTCCCTGTTTGTTGATATACCACATCGCGGTCGTGTTGTCCGTCAGGACCTGAACTGACCGACCGCGAAGGGAAGGAAGGAAAGCCTTTAGTGCCAAACGTATCGCCCGCAATTCCAGAAGGTTGATGTGAAGCAACCTTTCCTCTGGAGACCAAAGACCTTTGATCTCCAGATCCCCCAGATGAGCCCCCCACCCTAGAGTGGAGGCATCCGTGATCACTGTGGCCATCGGTGGAGGAAGTTGAAAGGGCTTTCCTTGAGACAGGTTGCCCTGCACACCCCACCAAGTCAGCTCCGCTGCAGCGTCTCTGGAGATTCTGACCTTCTCCCCAAGATCTCCGTTGTGCTGAAACCACTGCCTGCGGAGGCACCACTGCAGTGCCCTCATGTGCCAGCGTGCATGACTGACCAACAGTATGCAGGAAGCGAACAGACCGAGCAGGCGTAGGACCTTCAGGACCAGAACAACCGCTCCGTTGTGAAACAAGGGAATCATTTCCTGAATGTCGAGAATCCTCTGTGGAGGCGGGAATGCTCGACAAAAAGTAGTGTCCAGTATTGCCCCCATGAACAGGCTGCACCAGGTGAGATTTGGGTACATTTATTGAAAAACCCAAGTTGAACAACAGCTGCGTTGTCATCTGCAAGTGACGCAACACCATCTCCGGAGACTTGGCTTTCAACAGACAATCGTCCAGATAGGGGAAGACAGGAACCCCTGATCTTCTGAGATGTGCTGCTACCACTGCCATCACCTTTGTAAAGACTTGCGGCGCGGAAGTCAAACCGAACGGTAGAACCGCAAACTGGTAATGTTGCAACCCTACCGTGAAACGTAGATACTTCCGATGCGACTTCAGGATGGGAAGATGAAAGTACGCATCCTGCAGATCGATGGACACCATCCAGTCTTCCTGTTGCAGCGCAAGACGAACCTGAGCCAGAGTCAACATTTTGAATTTCTCCTGCCTGAGGTAAAAATTCAAAACCCTGAGGTCGAGGATCGGCCTCAAACGTCCGTCCTTTTTGGGAATCAGGAAATACCGGGAGTAGCACCCCTGACCCCTTTCCTGCTCTGGAACCACCTCTATCGCACCTTTCTGTAACAAGACAAGAACCTCCTGTTGCAAAAGCAACAAATGGTCTTCTAAACAACCACCTTGGCGAGGAGGGTAAGGAATCTTGTAGAAAATGGGACACCCGACCCCCAACAGGACCAACATGCTCTAAGATGGGGGATCTAGAGCTGCTTCCCTGAAGCACCAACGGTGAGGGGAGGAGAGGAGGAGGAGGAGGAGGACTGCTGCCGTGCGGCTGCCCTAAAACGGCCTCTGTTCTTGCCCCTGTAGGACTTATATAAAGGGTTCTGCTGTTGCTGCTGCTGACCCTGTTGATACTGTTGACGGCCACGAAAGGAAGAACCCCTTCCAAACCCACAAAGGCATTTGTAACCATAACCCCTGGACTGTGTTTGAAGGCCCAGAGATCTAGCAGTCGCCCTGCTGTCCTTAAATCGTTGTAAGGCAGAGTCAGCCTTGGATCCAAACAGCCTCGTGCCATCAAAAGGTAAGTCCAACAGAGTCGCCTGGACATCAGGGGAAAAACCAGAAGACCTTAACCAGGCCTGTCTTCTTGTTGCCACAGAAGAGCCCATCACCCGTGCAACAGAATCAGCCGTGTCCAACCCAGACTGAATCACCTGACGAGCAGCTGCTTGCGAATCAGAGAGTACCTCCATAAAGTTTGCCCTATCATCCTCTGGAAGCTTAGGAGCTAGTTGTTTCACAGAATCCATCAAAGCATGGACGTATCTCCCCAGAAGACAAGTAGCATTAGTCGACTTCAACGCCATGCTTGCAGATGAAAATATCTTTTAGCTGCTTGCTCCATCTTTTTCGAGTCCCTATCTCCCGGAGTAGTAGGAAAAGCACCCGAAGATTGCTTCGAATATGAAGCCTGTACTACCAAGCTCTCGGGTGTCGGATGAGTAGACAGAAAGGCAGGATCCCGAGGGGCCAGCCTATATCTCCGTGCAATAGCCCTAGAGACAGCAGGAGCGGACAAGGGCTTCTGCCACACTTCCAATATTGGCTCAGTCAAAGCGTCAATGAATGGTAAAAGAGGCTCTGAAACCACAGAAGAAGTATTAAGGACCTCAGTCAAGATGTTGGCCTTTACTTCAGATAATGGTAACTGAAGACCCAGCAAATCAGCCGCCTTCCTCACGACCACATGGTAGGGCAAATTTTCCAGAGGTAGACCAGCCTTTGGCGATGAAAGGTCGTACTCAGGAGAAGTGTCTAATCCACTGGCCTCCTGCAGACCCTCAAAGTCATCAAGTGAATCCAAAATCTCTCCTTCCTCCTGTTCTTGTTCATGCCTATACTCCTCCTCTTCTAGCAGCCTCTGTGCATCCCTCCTGGAGCGCTGCTTTGGCACAGTCGCCGGAACCGGCGTCGGCGGAGCTGGAAACGGAGTCGACGGCGCCGAACGCGGCGCCGGTGACGATGGCAACGGAGCAGGAGGCGGCCCCTCCGGAACAATCTTCGGCGTCGCCCGAATCCGAGACGACGCCGACTCCACATCCGACGGAGCTCGAGGTGCCGGATTGGATGACCTCAGCGTCGGGAAATGCCAAGCCGGAGCCGATGGCATAAAGGGCACAAAGGGCGCCTGGGCATACTGGTGTGGAACACCCAAATTCTAAGCTAAAGGACCTGAAGGCACACCCAACGGAAAACTGGCCCTTGAAAACATCCCAAACATCGCGTTCAGGAACTGCGATGGGTCCGCACCAGGCAAAGGAAAAGGAGGATAAGGATCCGTACCTTCTCGCCTGGGGATCTCCTGAGGCCGAATTGGGTCCTGCGGAGCCGGTGGAGATGGCGCCCGCTCAGGCGAAGCCACAGGTACTGGAGACAACTCCCCCGGCGTCGGAGTCTTACAAGGCGCCGGTGATCCTCTCGACGCCGAAGAGCCCTTCGACGCTGGCGACATCGGAGCCGGAGAATGAACCGACTCCGCTCTCGGAGAAGGAGACAGAGAGACAAAGTCCTTTCTCCGAAGCCGCTCAGTAGGTGGAGTCGACCTTGAAGCCCTAGACTTCGACGAATGACGTCGGGACTTCTTCGACTTCTTGTGCTTCTTCAACTTTGATGTGTGAGACGAAGAAGACTTCCCCCGCTTTCGACCTCTCTTCTCCTTCTTGGCTCTGGCCATAAAAAGTTTAGCCTCACGCTCTTTAAGGGCCTTCGGGTTCATCTTCCTGCAGGAACGACACTCTTCGACGTCGTGGGCAGAAGAAAGACACCATAGACAGTCTTCATGCGGATCCGTGATAGACATATGTCCTCCGCACTCCCTGCAAGGCTTAAACCCGGACTTCCTAGAAGTAGCCATTCCAACAATATGAAGAAACAAAGTAGAAAATGGAGAGTCCCTGGAAAAACCGTTACACGTCGACGGCGCGGAAAAAAGGGAACTGACGTCAGCACGCCGACGAGGTCTTCTTATGGCTCCGATGACGTCATACGGAGTCGCCAGCGGAGCCGTGCTATTGTGACGTCCTCGTCGTCGTGGGAGAGCTGGAAAAAGAATTTCCGCGGAATTGCTGGCGCAAGGGGTATTCAAAAGGTGAGGAATCCACAGGCAGAAGTATCCATCAGAAATATATATATATACACATATATACATACATGAATTGTAAGGTTTGCCTTTTGTGGGAAGCACTCGTTTCAGATTCATATCGCACCAGGGAGCCGCTGCAGCCAGCCACAAAACAGTTCATGCTGCAACGCGTTTCGGGCCTTACGCCCTTCTTCTTGGCAGCTAACACAAAGATGAATAGACAGTCCTGCCAGGTAAATCCCTCAATTTATTAAATTAATTAGGACACGCCCTTGTGGGCCGGCAGCTCACTCTCCGCCCGTTAGATGCATCATGGGCCTGGTAGTCTGTCATTCAAACCCTGTGTGGGTCGCTTGTGAGGAAACAGGTACGTTCGTGTAGTACCATGGCTACAACACGCTCCCCAACAGTGCGAATCCGTTACTCACGTTGTCGGCTGCCCCAATAAACAGCCACGGACCCGCTGGCAATATTGCGGTGGTGCTGACCCTCGACCCGGCAGGCCGAATTAAATGAATTGTAAGGTTTGCCTTTGTGGGAAGCACTCGTTTCAGATTCATATCGCACCAGGGAGCCGCTGCAGCCAGCCACAAACAGTTCATGCTGCGACGCGTTTCGGGCCTTACGCCCTTCTTCTTGGCAGCTAACACAAAGATGAACAGACAGTCCTGCCAGGTAAATCCCTCAATTTATTAAATTAATTAGGACACGCCCTTGTGGGCCGGCAGCTCACTCTCCGCCCGTTAGATGCATCATGGGCCTGGTAGTCTGTCATTCAAACCTTACAATTCATTTAATGCCAGCGGGTCCGTGGCTCTTTATTGGGGCAGCCGACAACGTGAGTAACGGATTCGCACTGTTGGGGAGCGTGTTGTAGACATGGTACTACACAAACTTACCTGTTTCCTCACAAGCGACCCACACAGGGTTTGAATGACAGACTACCAGGCCCATGATGCATACATAAATTTTTTTTGTATGGGAGGGGGGCTGCGTGGCCCCCCTTCCCTCGGCCACTTTTGGTCCCGGGGACCCCATCCCCCGGGGCATGAGGATTTTCTTTTTTTTTTTTTTTAAACGGGAAGGGGGCCGCGTGGCCCCCCTTCCCTGGGCCTCTATTGGCCCCGGGGACCCCATCCCCGGGGCATGCCCTCTTTTTTAATATAAAAATATTTGGAGGGGGCTGCGTGGCCCCCTCCTCAGGCCATTTAAGGCCCCGGGGACCCCATCCCCCGGGGCCAGCCTTTACCTTTTTGTTTAAAAAAAAATATATATATATTTTTGGGGAGGGGGGCTGCGTGGCCCCCCTCCCAGGCCACTAATAGCCCCGGGGACCCCATCCCCCGGGGCCAGGCCACTCGTTGGGGACTGTGGGGGGGTCCCCAATCCCCACACGGTCCCGCCGGCTCCCCGCGTCCTGCGGGAGCCGGCATTGCTTTTCCATAAGGGGAGCTGTTGACATGCAGCTCCCCTTATGGAAAAGCAGTCTGCTTTGCTTCATTGAAGCGAGAGCAGGTTTCCTGCTCTCGCTTCAATGAAGCAGCAAGTTTGCAATGACAGGACGGGAGCCGCGCGGCTCCCTTCCTGCCATTGCAAACAGCAGTGTCCCGGGGGTAGGCACCCCGGGACACTGCAGGAGCCGGCCCTGGGGGTGGCGGTCCCCAGGGCCACCACAGGCTTCAGCAGGGGCCGCACGGCCCCCTCCCAACATCAACTGAGCCCCGGGAGGTGGTGGTCCCCGGGCTTCGGGGTCCGAAACGGACCCCCACATTTCTTTCATTAGTGCCCCGGGAGGTGGCGGTCCCCGGGCGTGTGGGGGCTGGAGCCCTCCGCACAGGTTATTTAATTTAAAAAAAGAAGCCCCGGGGGGTGGCGGTCCCCGTGGTTGCGGGAGGGCGGAAAGCCCTCCCGCACCATTTTTTTTTAAAGCCCCGGGGGGTGGCGGTCCCCGGGGCATGGGGGGCCTTAGAGGCCCCCCCTATAAAATATAAACCAACCCCCGCATGCCCCCGGGACTTGGCCCACCCGGGGGCAAAACAGCCTCGAAGCGCGGGAGACCGCGCTTTGATTTTTTTTTAATCACGGCGGGATCCGCGCACCCTAAGCGCATCCCGCCGATTTTATTTTTTTTAAAATGCTTTTTTCTGCCCAGGGGGTCCTTGTGGGACCCCATGAGCAGACCTAGGGGGTCAGGGTGTTTCTACTCTGCCCCCTTTTTGCGTTTTGCGCACTTGTTTCTGTGCCTCGGTTCTACCGAGGCACAAAATGGCTGCCAACACTTCCTGATTTGGAGTGTTGACAGCCAGTTGACAGCCAATTCGCATGCAGCTCGTGATCGGGAGGGTGCGCGGACCCTACGCGGCCATAGATATATATGTGATTTTACTTTTGATTTTCTCAGGAACTACTGAACGGATTTACACCATTTAAGCAAAAGGCACGACTCTGAACCAAGGGCTACCTTTTTGCCAAATTTGGTGTAATTCCGTTCAGCATTTCGGGCTGTAGCTGCGATGAAAGGTTCCTATGGAAAATTGCATGGGGAAAACATGTTTTGGGACCCCCCTTTTTTCTCGGCCCCCGCTTGCCGAATCACCCCGAAATTTTCAGGATAGGAGCGGACCAGAGCGGGCCATAAGTTTTGAAAATTTCGCGAAGATTCGTCAACCGGCGCCAAAGTTATTTCAAATAGAATGTTGCGGATTTCCTATGGAAAATAGGTCCTAACTATAACTATCTACTGGCGACCGCCAGTAGATAATATATATTTTTGGATGTGCGGGTGTATGCAAAAGAAGGGAGATTGGCGACCACTTTATACAGAAAAGCCACAGCTGGAAATGTTACACTTCATGCAAGTAGTGCGCATCCTCAGCATTTGATTAGAAATATCCCCTACGGAGAACTTTTGCGTATAAAAAGAATTTGTAGCACACAAGAGGATCTCAAAATGTGTACAGAAGAAGCGCTAACTAGGTTCAAACAGAGAGGGTATGATAATAAAGTTTTAATTGAGGCAGAAAAGAAGATGAAAGATAGAACAAGGGAATCCCTGTTTTCAAATGACAGTAGTAGAAAAGCAAATAGTGTAGATGTTAATAAGGCCCCCAGACTTATTACTACTTACAATAAACAAGAAAGAAAGATTCGATCAATAGTCAAACACAATTGGCCAATTGTGTTGACGGATGGGGTATTGGCATCTAGGCTCCCTGCCCAACCAGTAATTACATACAGAAAAGGTCCCTCAATGCGCACTCAAATTGTGAAGAGCAGCCCAGAACTGTCTAAAGCCACCATGTGGCTGCAACCTAAACTAGGTTTTACTAAATGCTCTTCTTGTAGGGCTTGTAAATTCGGAGAAAATACAACTTATTACACCACTCCCTTCAGCCCGGACAAAATTGCTATCCAGGGCAAATTTAATTGTAGAACGGAGTATGCAGTGTATATTTTGACATGCACCTGTGGTCTTAGGTATGTGGGAAGTACCAAGCTGCAGGTGCATGTCCGAATTTTGCAGCATTTACGAGCCATCGTGAATAATGACACTACTTATCCGGTGCCTCGTCATTTTAAACAGATACATAATAACAACCTTGACTGATTAAAATATTTCGTGGTGGCAGCAGTTCCAAAATTACGAAGAGGTGGTGACAGGGAAAGGAAATTAAGGCAGATGGAGTCCCGTATGATTTTGGAGTTGGACAGTAAATTCCCCAATGGATTAAATAATACTGAGGACTTACACTATTTCTTGTAAAATTGGATTCTGGTATAAAGGGTGAATAAGTTCATATTTGATTGAGGATTGGTCCCCATAGGATATTGATATGATATTTTTAGAATATAAAGACAAGACTATGGCATAATATGTAACAGTTATTTTAGCAGCAGCATGTCCTAAAATCCATCTAGGACCGCGCAAAGAAATTGTATTTTTGTGTATATATATTTATATGATAACTTCTTAGATATGGTTGTTATGATGAATTTTTATTTGAAATGTTAGCACTTGCACTTTCAATGGTTTTAAAGGTTAAATTTAGCACTTTTGCACATCTAGCACTTTACAGCTGTACGGCATACTTTGCATAACACATAGCACTTTATCAATTTGCAACTTTTTGTACAGGAATGAATATGGTAGGGTAATAATTCCCTGGATTATGGGTTGAATTGCTATTGAAATTGCGATAAGTACCTGCATAGTTTGTCTAGTCAGGAATATGACCATGACAAATTGATTATGAAAATAAGCATTACGCGGGAAGAATAAGTATTAGGCTAAGAATGAGGATTTTATTATTGTATTTATTAGGTTGGATTTTATAGATGCAATAATTTATGTTGGTGGATCATCGCGCAAATTTAATGTATAACGCAAACCCAAAAAAATATATATTTATATATGAAGAAAATTTGTTTTTTTTTAAATTATTAAAATATTAAGCTAGAAAAAATAAGAGAGTTTATAAATAGAAATATGTAAGAAACAACATGTTGCCATATGATGTAGGTTTGTTGTGATATATAAAATGTGCATAGCAAAAACAACAGGAAAAAGAGAAAAAGAAAACAGACTAACCATGTATGACGAAGCTGTGCTAGTATGTCTTCTATGTTCACATATCACGAGGGGTGAGAGCACAGCATATTTAAATATGGCGAACAGTTTCCTTTTGTAAACGAGATCAAGGGCAAGTGTTGCCCGAAACGCGTCGTTCTGAGGAGCAATTAAAAATCTTTATGCCAACAATTTCCAGTGGTTCATGGATTCTCTGTTCGCCCATCTGGGATGTGGAGGTGCGGAGAAGCTGAGTTTGTTTGTTGATATATATATATATATATATATATATATATATATATGTCTCCAGTGATGTTCCTCTTCCTGAACATCCGATCCGGCGGCACCTCCAAACAGACCAACATTGAGGTCAGTTTTTAGAATTTGTATTTTATTGTCTTGGCATAAACGCATGGCATTCCAAG
This sequence comes from Calotriton arnoldi, assembly GCA_963921515.1. Taxonomy (NCBI): domain Eukaryota; kingdom Metazoa; phylum Chordata; class Amphibia; order Caudata; family Salamandridae; genus Calotriton; species Calotriton arnoldi. The sequence continues at coordinate 2,868,259 of CAWUFW010000117.1, read as the reverse complement.
GCCTTATTTCAGTTATAAATCAAGACCGACGCGTTTCGGCATACGATTTGGATGCCGGCGCTCTTACTCAGGGGCGGTGCGCTATCTTCCGGCAGGGCCACGCCGGTGATAATGAATCCGATTTCGCCACAGCAGTAAAGATCGCACACGCTCAGGATTGAGGTTTGATGGCGGTTTATTTAGCGCAAGGAGAGTCCTGCCATGCCATGGCGAAATCGGATTCATATATATATATATATATAAACATTATACATATATGTATATATATATATATACATATATGTATATATACATATATGACTTCACGGAGAGGCGTGCTCACTTGTGTTACGTCTCCGGGTATGCTCGCTGCTGGTAATTGTGGCTGGATGTAGGGGACCGGGACATTAATTTTGCCGTAATGGATGCGGGGGTAATTTCTTTAACAGTTGACCGCGCTTGGATATAAAATTGCCCATACTCACCATGGGAATGTGTAGAAATCCATGGGTAGTGAGCGACGTTGTCCCAGCTTTCAACAAAGTGCATCATGGGATATGCAGTCCGTGCTGAGGGCTGCATGATCGTCTCTCCGCGAATTGGGTCAGCTGTGTTTCCACCAATGGGAACGAAGGAACTCATTTAAAAACAACAATGGAAAGCAACCTCATGTATTAAGGCATTTGACAAAGGCTCATCGCCGAAACGCGTTATGCCGTCATTCTAATAAATAGCTGTCCTGGAAACCCCGCTGTGTCCCCGTGTTTACTCGTCAAAGCAGGAAATTGTTTTGTGTATATATATATATATATATATATATATATATATATATATATATATATATATATATATATATATATATATATATATATATATATATATATATATATATATATATATATATATATATATATATATTATCTACTGGCGGTCGCCAGTAGATAGTTATAGTTACAACCTATTATCCATAGGAAATCCGCGACATTCTATTTGAAATAACTCTCTTGCCGGTTGACGTATCTTCGCAAAATTTTCAAACTTTGTGGCCCGCTCCGGTCCGCTCCTACCCTGAAAGTCTCGGGGGATTCGTCAAGCGGGGGCCGAGAAAAAGGGGGGTCCCAAAACGCGTTTTCCCATGCAATTTTCCATAGGAAACTTTAGACACGGCTACAGCCCGAACTGTTGAACGGAATTACACCAAATTTGGCAAAGGGGTAGTTCTTGGTTCAGAAAGAACCCTTTTGTTAAATGGTGTAAATCCGTTCAGTAGTTGCTGAGAAAATGAAAAGTAAAAAAGATAGATATATCTAGGGCCGCGGATCCTCCCGAGCACGAGCTTTATGTTAATTGGCTGTCAACACTCCAAATCAGGAAGTGTTGGCAGCCATTTTGTCCCTCGGTAGAAGGGACAGAAACAAGTGCGCAAAGCGCACAAAGGGGGCAGGGTAGAAACACCCTGACCCCCTAGGTCTGCTCAGGGGTCCCACAAGGACCCCTGGGCAAAAAATTTTTTTTTTTTTTTTTTTTTAAATCGGCAGGATGCGCTCAGGGAGCGCGAACCCTGCCGAAAGAATAAATCGAAGCGCGGTCTCCCGCGCTCGATGTTAATTGCCCTCGGGTGGGCCAAGTCCTGGGGGCATGCTGGGGGGTCAATTTTATGTGTGGGGGCCTCTAAGGCCCCCAAGCCCCGGGGACCACCACCCCCCGGGGCTTTATGTAGAATGGTGCGGGAGGGCTCTGAGCCCTCCCGCAGCCCCGGGGACCACCACCTCCCCGGGGCTTCTTTTTTAATTAAAAACCTGTGTGGGGGCTCCAGCCCCTCACACGCCCGGGACCACCACCTCCCCGGGGCACTAAGAAAATTACAATGGGGGTCCGTTTGGACTCCCAGAGCCCCGGGGACCACCACCTCCCCGGGGCTGTGCACTGAATGGGAGGGGGCCGCGCGGCCCCCTCCTGGAGCCCTTGATGGCCCTGGGGACCACCACCCCCAGGGCCGGCTCCTGCAGTGTCCCGGGTGCCTACCCCGGGACACTGCTGTTTGCAATGACAGGACGGGAGCCTCGCGGCTCCCGTCCTGTCATTGCAACTGCTTTGGATATTGGAAGAGAGAGCAGGAAACCTGCTCTCTCTTCCAATATCCAAAGCCGACTGCTTTCCACATGGGGAGCAGCATGTTAGCTGCTCCCCATGTGTAAAGCAATGCCGGCTCCCGTAGGACACGGGGAGCCGGCGGGACTGTGGGGGATTGGGGACCCCCCACAGTCCCCAACGAGAGGGCCAGCCCCGGGGATGGGGTCCCCGGGGCAAGTAGTGGCTCGGGAAGGGGGCCACGCGGCCCCCCTCCCCAAAAAAAAAATAATTTTTTTTTTTTTAAACGATCGGGCCCACAGGCCCGCCCCTTCCTTCACCACTCTGCAAACGCGCCCCTGGCGCGTTTGCAGAGGGGGAACGAATTCCCCTTGAATACTGGGGGTCCCTGGGGCCAACTCGCCCACCAGGAACCTCCAGTATGCACCAGGGGGCTGCCTTGCAGAGAGGTGTACAGAGGCCACGCCCTTTTTACACCTCTCTGCAACGCAGCTCTATGGCGCTTTTGGAGGTATATGGTGGGCTAGTTGCACCCCAGGGACCCTCAGGATTCAAGGGGAGTTAATCCCCCGACTTAAAACGCGCCACGGGCGCGTTTGCACAGTGGTGAAGGGAGGGGGCGGGGCTTCAGGTGACATGTGTGCAAACAGGCCCCGTGGCGCGTTTTAAGATGGGGAATTAAATCCTCTTCAATCCTGAGGGTCCCTGGGGCCAACTAGCCCAACAGGTACGTCCAGAAAGCGCCACAGAGCTGCGTTGCAGAAAGGTGTAAAAAGGGTGTGGCCTCTGTACATGTCTCTGCAACGCAGCCCCTGGCGCATACTGGAGGTTCCTGGTGGGCTAGTTGGCCCGTAGGGACCCTCATGATTCAAGGGGACTTAATCCCTCAACTTAAAACGCACCACGGGGCGCGTTTGCACAGATGTCACCTCAGGCCCCGCCCTCCCTTCACCATTGTGCAAATATTCCTCTAAAATCAGCCGAAATCCGAATTCCGATTTACTCACCTGTTATCAGGAGAGACCTCAGTGCTGCATCTTTCAGCCCAGTACTGATCCTCAAAAGTAATTTTAACCGTACTTACTGGTAACTTGAATTTCCTTCATAGGCTAACATTGACTGGTTTCACTTGGAAATTCTTCTAAGTGTGGAGTTTTGGAACTTTAAAATATTCCTCTAAAATCAGCCGAAATACGAATTCCGATTTACTCACCTGCTATCAGGAGAGACCTCAGTGCTGCATCTTTCAGCCCAGTACTGGTCCTGAAAAGTAATTTTAACCGTACTTACCGGTAACTTGAATTTCCTTCATAGGCTAACATTGACTGGTTTCACTTGGAAATTCTTCTAAGTGTGGAGTTTTGGAACTTTAAAATATTCCTCTAAAATCAGCCGAAATACGAATTCCGATTTACTCACCTGTTATCAGGAGAGACCTCAGTGCTGCATCTTTCAGCCCAGTACTGATCCTCAAAAGTAATTTTAACCGTACTTACCGGTAACTTGAATTTCCTTGATAGGCTAACATTGACTGGTTTCACTTGGAAATTCTTCTAAGTCTGGAGTTTTGGAACTTTAAAATATTCCTCTAAAATCAGCCGAAATACGAATTCCGATTTACTCACCTGTTATCAGGAGAGACCTCAGTGCTGCATCTTTCAGCCCAGTACTGGTCCTGAAAAGTAATTTTAACCGTACTTACCGGTAACTTAAATTTCCTTCATAGGCTAACATTGACTGGTTTCACTTGGAAATTCTTCTAAGTGTGGAGTTTTGGAACTTTATAATATTCCTCTAAAATCAGCCGAAATACGAATTCCGATTTACTCACCTGTTATCAGGAGAGACCTCAGTGCTGCATCTTTCAGCCCAGTACTGATCCTCAAAAGTAATTTTAACCGTACTTACCAGTAACTTGAATTTCCTTCCATAGGATATCATTGCGTGCTTTTTGCTGAAAAAGTTTCTAAGTGTTGATTTTTGAAACATACAAATATTCCTCTAAAATCAGCCGAAATCCGAATTCTGATTTACTCACCTGTTATCAGGAGAGACCTCAGTGCTGCATCTTTCAGCCCAGTACTGGTCCTGAAAAGTAATTTTAACCGTACTTACCAGTAACTTGAATTTCCTTCCATAGGCTAACATTGACTGGTTTCACTTGGAAATTCTTCTAAGTGTGGAGTTTTGGAACTTTAAAATATTCCTCTAAAATCAGCCGAAATACGAATTCCGATTTACTCACCTGTTATCAGGAGAGACCTCAGTGCTGCATCTTTCAGCCCAGTACTGATCCTCAAAAGTAATTTTAACCGTACTTACCGGTAACTTGAATTTCCTTCATAGGCTAACATTGACTGGTTTCACTTGGAAATTCTTCTAAGTGTGGAGTTTTGGAACTTTAAAATATTCCTCTAAAATCAGCCGAAATACGAATTCCGATTTACTCACCTGTTATCAGGAGAGACCTCAGTGCTGCATCTTTCAGCCCAGTACTGGTCCTGAAAAGTAATTTTAACCGTACTTACCGGTAACTTGAATTTCCTTCATAGGCTAACATTGACTGGTTTCACTTGGAAATTCTTCTAAGTGTGGAGTTTTGGAACTTTAAAATATTCCTCTAAAATCAGCCGAAATACGAATTCCGATTTACTCACCTGTTATCAGGAGAGACCTCAGTGCTGCATCTTTCAGCCCAGTACTGATCCTGAAAAGTAATTTTAACCGTACTTACCGGTAACTTGAATTTTCTTCATAGGCTAACATTGACTGGTTTCACTTGGAAATTCTTCTAAGTGTGGAGTTTTGGAACTTTATAATATTCCTCTAAAATCAGCCGAAATACGAATTCCGATTTACTCATCTGTTATCAGGAGAGACCTCAGTGCTGCATCTTTCAGCCCAGTACTGGTCCTGAAAAGTAATTTTAACCGTACTTACCAGTAACTTGAATTTCCTTCCATAGGCTAACATTGACTGGTTTCACTTGGAAATTCTTCTAAGTGTGGAGTTTTGGAACTTTAAAATATTCATCTAAAATCAGCCGAAATACGAATTCCGATTTACTCATCTGTTATCAGGAGAGACCTCAGTGCTGCATCTTTCAGCCCAGTACTGATCCTCAAAAGTAATTTTAACCGTACTTACCAGTAACTTGAATTTCCTTCCATAGGATATCATTGCCTGCTTTTTGCTGAAAAAGTTTCTAAGTATTGATTTTTGAAACATACAAATATTCCTCTAAAATCAGCCGAAATACGAATTCCGATTTACTCACCTGTTATAAGGAGAGACCTCAGTGCTGTATCTTTCAGCCCAGTACTGGTCCTGAAAAGTAATTTTAACCGTACTTACCAGTAACTTATATTTTCTTCCATAGGAATCCATTGTCTGGTTTTCAGCAGAAAAGTTTCAAAGTGTCGATTTTCACAAACTACAAATATTCCTTAAAAATCGCCTGTATGACTTAAACGCATTCTTTCAACTGTTTACAGGAGATGCACCAGTGCTGGATCCAGGATCCAACACTGAGTAAGAAAAAGTAACGATAACAGTTTTTACCTGCTAAGTGAATTTCCTTCCATAGGATAACATTGGTGATTCTATGAGAAAAAGTTTCTAAGTGTCAACTTTTAAAATACAATAATATTCCTTAAAAATCACGACTGTAACCAAAACGCTTTTACTCAACTGTTTACAGGAGATGTACCAGGACTGAATCTAGGATCCAGTCCTGTGGTTAGAAAAGTAATCCATAAAGTAACTAATTGCATTTAACTAGAAATTCACATTGAGCTGAATGTTGCATTGTGTTTGAAAATGTGTTGCCCATTGCAACAACTGTAACTACTGTACTTAAAAGTCTATTGCCTATGTGCAAAGTATTTAAACTAAAGTAATTCATTCTGAGAAAGTATTTTTGTAATGTAATGTATAATGTAATTACAATGTAATTTAAAAATAAAATATGTAAAAGAAATTGTTTCTAAAAATGTAGTAAATCAGTATGAAAAAAATTAATATAAAAATTAATACATTTAAAAATTGTCATTTAAAAACCTTTGAAATTCACTGAAAAAACCGTAGGTTTCAGGCACGTTATAGTTACAAATTAGCATTTTAAAAACCTTTGAAATTCACTGAAAAAACCATAGGTTTCAGACACGTTATAGTTAGAAATTAGCATTTAAAAACCTTTGAAATTCACTGAAAAAACCAGAGGTTTTAGGGACAGTTATAGTTAGTTGGACATTGCACTCGTACAAAACCCGTGAAATTCCCCCGTTATAGTTAGTTCAGCTAACTATAACTCGCGCCCTCGCAATGCACTGCTGATGACGTCACATATTACATCACTCATGACATGGTCAGTGACATCACTGATGACATCACTGATGACATCTCAAATGACATCACTGATGACATCATCCACGTGATAATCTGATGCAGCTCCTCACACCCTAATATAACCTTTGATACACCCAATCTAAATTACAGAGTGCCATTCGCAAAACCATAGACACTCCAACACCAATAACTACATACCCACTCACTGATTCTTAGGTCTACACACACACATCCACTCACTCACCCGTACAGTCACTCATACTTATGGTCACTCAGTACAGGACTATCATATGCACTCTTACTCCTATATAGACACTCAAACACCGCCACTCATCCATAGAGGTACTCACACACCTAGTCAGTCATGCAAATAATTAAACACACTGCCATTTACTCACCTATACAGTTATACACACACCAGCTCACTTAATCATACAAATACTAGCACATTGTTACGCTCTTATACAATCACTGATACAAGCACACACTCATCCATACAGCCACTATCACAATCACTCACTCTCGCTTATAGCTATTTATATACTCCAATACACATATATACTGCCTTTCACATATTTAGTTACTCACACATGTACCACTGGGACATACATTCACTCACTAACACACTCTTACACACACTTACCCACCCATACAGTCTATCACAGATGCACTCTTGAAACCATCCACCCAGTGAATCACCCACTCACACATCTATGCACCGTCGCACACACCCCATCCACACAAACACTCAGGCACCCATACAGATACTCATAGAACCAATAAATAACCCATATAGACACTCATGTAGCTATTCGCAAATCCATGCATCCACTTACACACCAACAGACGGATACAGACATTCACACAGTTTAGTCACTAACCCATGCATTCAGTAAGATACGTTTAATCACTCACTTGTAGAGTCAGTCACGCACGTACTAAATCATCCATTCAGACACTTATACACCCACTCATTCTTCAATACGCCTTTCCCTATATATATTAAACATATTTAAACTTTACAGAAACACACAGTCACTGGATGATGTCATGAGTGATGTCATTTGAGATGTCATCAGTGATGTCATCAGTGATGTCACTGACCATGTCATGAGTGATGTAATATGTGACGTCATCAGCAGTGCATTGCGGGCGCGAGTTATAGTTAGCTGAACTAACTATAACGGGGGAATTTCACGGGTTTTGTACGAGTGCAATGTCCAACTAACTATAACTGTCCCTAAAACCTCTGGTTTTTTCAGTGAATATATATATATATATATATATATATATATATATATATATATATATATATATATATATATATATATATATATATATATATATATATATATATATATATCAGCAACATGATTCCTCTAGACAGCGTGCTCAACCAAGGCCTAACCTTCTGCCAGGAACAAAACTATGATTACACGGAAATCAAGATCGATATATACAAATTTATACGCAAACTAAAACTGGCAAAGATTTTTGCCAAAAGGAACAATTTACAAAGAACACCAACAACAAAGCCCCCCATAACGAACATAACTATTGAACAAATTCCTAATGTCGTCACCTCATATGAACTGATGCATGATTTAGAAGAGAATCAAATAACTACCTCCAGGGAACAGAATTGACACTTACCATGATTTGGTAATCTCAAATTTAGAGAAATTAAACAATGTCAAACCAAACAAAAAAGAAAACTTAACAAAAGGTGAAAGGAAAGCCTTAAAAGAATGAATGGACTGTGATTCAATTACAATAAAGCCAGCCGATAAAGGGGGTAATATAGTGATCATGGAAAAAAACCAGTATATCAAAGAGGCAAAAAGACAGTTAAATGATGAGACCAAATACACTAGATTAACAAAGAATCCAATCAACGAATTAACAATCAGCTACAAACAAAAAATAATAAACTAGAGCGAAAAATGCATCATCAATGATGATGAAGCCTGCTACTTAACAAATGAGAGCCCAACAATTACCACAATTTACTTCCTTCCCAAGATTCATAAGACATTGGTAAACCCCCTTGCAGACCTATTATCTCAAGCTCTGGGTCATTTTATGAAAATCTATCAATATACATTGACAATACACTGGCTCCCATGGTAACAACTCTCAACTCCTACATAAAAGACACAGGGGACTTCCTGAAACATCTGGCTAACATCACGCGGCACAGGGGTCTGCTGTTGGTCACAAGCAATGTAATTTCTTTATATACATCTATAAGTCACGAAATAGGTTTGAAAGCAATGAAATATTTCTTATCACAACGGAATGTCCAATATCTGGAACAAACGGAAGCCATAATGGAAATGACAGAGCTTTGCCTACGCCACAGTATCTTCTTGTTTGATAAACAAATGTATGTACAAACCTGCGGAACCGCTATTGGGGTTTCATTTTCCCCGAGCTAAGCACACCTCACCATGGGAATGTGGGAGAAGACGATAGCTTGGGGAGAGGGCAATTAACAATACATGGACAAGATCCACCTTTGGCTGAGGTTTATAGATGACCTATTTATAATCTGGAATGGCACCAACATTGAATTCCAGGAATACTTCTCCAGACTAAATAACAATGATGTGGGACTGTCGTTCACATGCAGCACCAGCGACAAGGAAATACAATTCCTAGACCTCATGGTCTATATTGAGAACGACCAGATAAAAACAACCACATACAGGAAACCAACCGCCACAAATAGCATCCTACATGGGACCAGTTTTCACCCCTGTGCTTTACTGAAAAGTATTCCCTATGGTGAGTTCTTAAGGATGCGGGGAAATTGTACTGATGACAATGTCTTCAAAGAAAAAGCCATGGAAACATCAGAAAAGTTTAAACATAGAGGATATCGAAAGCTTGACATTGAAAAGGGTAAAAGAAAAACTGAAAATCTAACGCAACTGGAAACACTGATAAATAAAAAGAAAAAGAAAAAGAAAAGTGATGACAAAAACAAGAAAATAAGATTCATAATGTCATACAACAAAGAGCAAAATGAGATAAGAACAATAATGAACAAATACTGGAACATAATAAGAAAAGACCCAGACATTGGCACAAACTTGGGTGACAATGTAGAGATATCTTTCAGAAAAGCTCCATCACAGAGATAAACTAACAAAAACTCATTTCACAAGAGGACAGAAAGAAACATGGCTATCAAACCGCCAAAAAGGGTTTACAAAATGCGACAAATGTAAAGCCTGTCAAATTGGCGAAAACATGAAACAACTGATGGACTTCCGCAAGAAACCCTTCACAATAAGGCACAGAATCACGTGCGAAACTACATACGTAGTGTACATGATTACATGTGACTGTGGCAAACAGTACATAGGAAGTACTATCTGTCCCTTGAGAAAAAGGATACTAGAACATATCAGGGCAGTATCCAATGGCGACATCAACTATGCCATGACCAAACATTTTGAAACTCACGAGAATTATACTTGGATGAACATGAGATATGGTGGAATAGCACATGTTCCAACCCATGAGAGGGGAGGAGATAGAACCTTACAACTGAGAAGATTGGATTCCAAATTGATCATTAAATTCAGAACCAAACAACCGCTGGGTCTTAACGCGGAAGAAGACCTCCATGTACACTTGTAAGGGCCAACAAAAAGTTGCATATATGGAAAACATTGAACCAACCATCTACCCGGAAACAGTAAAGAAACCCACATCAATAAACATATTAAGCTTTGGTATTAAGTACGCCACTGAGGCGGAAGGAATGTAGGCAAAAACGAGACAAAGCCACTTAGGCGACAATTGACCTCAGGTACACTGAGAACACTGTGATAGACAACATCATTGAACTATTCAAATGATGGATCAACAAGTCAGCACAAAATCACAGAATATAAGCAGAAAAATGAGACCAAGCCACTTAGGCGACAACTAACCTCGAGAACATCACGAACACTGTGATAGACAACATCATTGAACTATACATATGATGGACTACGGAATCAAAGAACTACGAAATAGACACTGAGTCACTTAGACTCCACAGACACATTTTGAAACGATCCTATGAAAAACCCAGGCTTAAACCAATTAAGGCAACAACATTATTAATCATTGAGTACAAAAATGGAAAGCAATACATTGTATATATTTGTAAATAATTGTAAATTATGACATACACTGAAACTACATGTCCCACAATGCCTCCTGATGGGCAGAAGTGGAAAACTGTATAAATTGCAATGGGAAACAGACTTCCCCAACCGTGAACAAGCCCTTGTGGTGAAACTCGTTGGTGGTAGTGGTGGTGAATAAAACCCTGAAACTAACCGCTTTGGAGTGCGACATTCATTTGTTCTAATATATATATATAGATATATGTATATATATATATATATCCAGAACCAACAATCATTTTGCAGAGAATCTAACTATTGGCCAGAAGGGAGCTTTGGAGTCTTTAAAGAAAGCGACTTCTTTTGTCATTGAACCATCAGACAAAGGGGGCAATGTGGTCCTGTGGGACGTAAAGAAGTACACAGCAGAAGCAAGAAAACAATTGGACTTATCAGGCAGCTATATAAAAACTAATGCTATAGAATATGGTCTCACTATTGATGTGTTTCATAATCTAGTGATGACCTGGCATCAGAATGGTATCCTGAGTCAGAATGAATTGTCGTTTTTAACAGTGAAAAAACCTGTGACACCATGGGCCCGATTCACAAAAGTAATCTGAGACAAAATCCTAACTTTACGACTTTCAGTATTCACAAAAGGCATTTAGGAGTAGTAAAGTTAGGATTTTGTCTTACGTTCAGTCTTAAGTTTTGGTCTTAAGACAAAATCCTAACTTAAGTTAAACTTAAGTTAAACTTAAGTTAGGATTTTGTCTTAAGTTTGTCTTAAGTTTTGGTCGTAAGACAAAATCCTAACTTAAGTTAAACTTAAGTTAGGATTTTGTCTTAAGTTTGTCCTAAGTTTTGGTCGTAAGACAAAATCCTAACTTAAGTTAAACTTAAGTTAAACTTAAGTTAGGATTTTGTCTTAAGACCAAAACTTAAGATAAATTTAAGACAAAATCCTAACTTAAGTTTAACTTAAGTTAGGATTTTGTCTTAAGACCAAAACTTAAGACAAACTTAATACAAAATCCTAACTTTACTACTCCTAAATGCCTTTTATGAATACTGAAAATCGTAAAGTTAGGATTTTGTCTCAGTTTACTTTTGTGAATCGGGCCCCATGTTTTTATATGCTTCCGAACGTCCACAAACATAGCAGTGACCCACCAGGTAGGCCCATAATATCGGCAATTGATAGCCTCCTAGAAAATACCTCTATTTATTTGGATAATTTTCTTTTCCCATATGTGTCCAGTCTCCCTTCTTTTTGAGGGGCAGCATGGACTTTATATCTAAGGTAGCAGAAATACCATGGAAACCTAACTATATTCTAGCTATAGTAGACGTCACATCTCTCTATACTTGCATTAGACATCAACTAGGTCTGAGAGCATGCAAGCATTTTTTCAGTGACAGACCAATAGCACTGTATGAGCATACCATGGTTCTTCAAGAGATGTTGCGGTTCTGTTTAGAACATAACAATTTTTTGTTTGGGAACCAGTGGTACAAACAAGGGACTGGGACTGCCATGGGTAGGTGCTTCGTGCCGAGTTATGCTTACATGTTCATGGGGTGGTGGGAGTCTGAGCACATCTGGGCAGAGGAGTTTGAAGAATACACCCAACACCTTGTATTGTGGACACGATACATAGATGATATTTTCTTAATCTGGGATGGCACACAAAGGGAACTGGACAGTTTCCTTTGTAAACTTTCTGATAATGACTTGAACCTCAAATTCACCAGTAAAACCAGTACAGAGAGAATAGAATTCCTAGACATCATGGTAGAGATGCAGGATGACAAGATACAGACTAAGCTATACAGGACGAGTACAGCGGTGAATAGCTTCTTACACGCTAACAGTCACCACCCGCCCAAACTGAAGTGTAGTATCCCTTATGGAGAGTTTCTTAGAGCGAAAAGAAACTGTAGCACACCAGAAGGATATTCAAGGGAAGAAAATAGGATGACGGAGAGGTTTTTCAAGAGAGGCTATACACACAAGGTATTAGACACAGCCAGATAGAAAATGAGCAAAATTGACAGGAACAGCCTTTTGAAACCAAAGAGACAGGGACAAATGAATCGGGCAGTATGATTGATCACGACCAACAACTCTAATTCAGCAGCAGTCAGAACTATTGTCAAGAAACATTGGCACCTAGTGAGAATGGATCCTACTATAGGGAAGCTGGTTAACACAAATCCACAAATCACATATCGAAGATGCAACTCACTTAGAGACATACTGGTACAGACTTTTGATGAGCAAGTACGTCCACAGGGGACTTCATGGTTAAAAGAACTTCCTGGTTTCGATAAGTGTGGAAAATGTAAAGCATGCTCACACAGTACCAATGTGAAAATGATGCAGTTACCCGATGGAAAGAAACACAAAATCAAACAGTTTATTAACTGTAACAGAGACTTTGTGGTGTATGTTCTGATATGTGTATGTGGCCTGAAATATGTGGGCAGCACAATTTTTCCTGTCAAGAAAAGGGTTCTGGAGCACCTTAGGGAGATCAGGAACAATGATGCGACATATCCTATGGCTAGAAATTGCAATATGATGCATGGTTCCAGTGGAACTTTAGCCCTAAAAATATCTTTCTTTGCAATTGACAGGGTTCCGGACAAAGTAAGAGGTGGGGACACAGAGCGCACTCTGCAGAGATTAGAGTCCCAATATATCATTCGCCTGAACAGCAAACATCCTGGTGGCCTCAATCAAGATGAGGCACTCCATGTACATTTAGGCTGAACAGCGTTCCGGACATCTCTCCATCTCTTTTCGCTTTAACCGATTATCCGCGTTTTCTTTCTTTCCTCCCCTTTTTCCTCTCTTCTTTCTTCCTTTTTCTTCCCTTTTGACTTCCTCCTCCTTTTTCTTCTCCATTTCTAGGCTGTATATGCATATATGTATTTCTGTTTGCCTACATGAGTTTCTCAACTTGACACACACAGAAGTGGTACGGTCTACCATGTGATTGGCTAATTTCCAGACAAGACATCTGGATGTGAATTAATGGATGCAGTGGCTATGTCAGCCATCCCTGGGGTGTTTTTGGCCCATTGTGCCTATCCCTGGAAATTGTATTTCTTATCATGTATTATGATTAATTGTAGCCCATTAGCTAGCACTTGCACAAATGCACAAGTTACTAACTTGTGTAACGATATATCTGTAAGAGACAGTAGTTAGTGATAGATTCCTTACCTTAGAATATCCCCAGGCGTCAGGCTGGATCCGGAAAGTTTTGCGTAGCAGTACCCTTGCGCGCCGGTAGGCGGCGTCGTGCGGCTCCGCGTCCGTCGTCGGCGTCGTGATCGCCGGGATGACGTCGCGGGCAGTACTTAGACGCCGCACCTGCGCGCTGACGTCAGTTCTGTACACGACTTTCCGCGCCAGGAACGCAGAGCCATGCAAGAAGCTGACACAGGTGTCTGAAAAATACTAGGGCCCTGAAAGGGATGTCCTTAACCCTAGAAATCAGTTCGCAGAACGGGGAGGATGGGTGGGCGGTAGGAATCTATCACTAACTACTGTCTCTTACAGATATATCGTTACACAAGTTAGTAACTTGTGCATCTGAAAGAGACACGTTAGTGATAGATTCCTTACCTTAGAATAGATACCCCAGCAATACCAACCCCGGTGGTGGGTCTGCGAACAAAGATCAGACAAGGAAGTCCTGGAGGACAGAACGGCCAAAGAAGCCGTCCTCCGGACCTGACTGTCAAGGCAGTAATGCTTAGTAAACGTGTGCAGCGAGGCCCACGTAGCTGCCTGACAGATAACCGGCAGCGGAACACCGCGGCCCAAGGCCGTGGTAGCAGCCGTTGCCCTGGTGGAATGGGCACGCAGCCCAACAGGAGGCTCCTTCTTAGCCAAAGAATAGCAGGTCTTGATGCACAAGGTAACCCAGCGGGAGATGGTCCTCTTGTGCACCGCCCGACCTTTTTGGCGCCCACGTAGCCAACAAAGAGCTGGTCATCCACCCGGAAGTGTTTTGTGCGGTCGATATAGAAGGAGAGCGCACGTTTTGGGTCCAGACGGTGGAGCCTCTCTTCCTCTCTGGAAGGATGCGGAGGCGGAAAGAAGGTGGGCAAAGTGATGGTCTGCCCAATGTGGAAAGCAGTAACCACCTTTGGCAAGAAGGACGGACGCGTCCGAAGAACAACCTTGTCTGGATGAACAGACAGAAAGGGAGGTTTGCAAGAAAGAGCCTGGAGCTCACTCACCCGCCGAGCGGAGGTGATGGCCACCAGAAAGGCTGCCTTTAGAGTCAGAAGACGAAGAGGACAGTTATGCAGAGGCTCAAAGGGAGCGCACATTAAAAAGGTAAGAACCAAGTTCAAGTCCCACTGAGGCATTACAAACGGAACAGGAGGGAAGAGGTGAGTAATGCCTTTTAAGAACCTGTTAACAACAGGGGACTTGAAAAGGGAGGGCTGATCAGGGAGCCTGAGGAAGGCCGAGATAGCACAAAGATAACCCTTGATGGTACCCAGGGCAGAACCCTGTTGGGCCAGAGAGAGAAGGAACAGAAGGACCTCAGAAAGAGGGGCAGAAAGGGGATCCACAGCCTTTGCTGTGCACCATGCCACAAATTTGTTCCACCTGCAGGCGTATACCACCTTAGTGGAGGGACGCCTGGCTGCCAGAATCACATCACAAACTTCGGGAGGCAAGTCGAAAGGAATCAACTGCCGCCGCTCAATCTCCACGCAAGCAGGTGTAGACTGGACAGGTTCGGGTGGAGGACCGTCCCCTGCTGCTGCGACAGAAGATCCTCCCGAAGAGGCAGACGGATCGGGGGATCTATGCTCATATTGAGTAGCTCGGGATACCAAACTCTTCGAGCCCAGTCCGGAGCCACAAGAATGACTTGGGCCCGGTCGTGCCGAATCTTCTTCAACACTCTGGGTAGAAGTGGTATAGGCGGAAAGGCGTACAACAGACCGCAACTCCACTCGCGACGAAAAGCGTCGCCGAGCGAGTGCCGCCTTGGAAATTCCAACGCGCAGAACTGATGACATTGCGCGTTCTCTTCGGTGGCGAATAGATCTAACCAAGGCTCTCCCCACTGTAGAAAGAGGCCTTGCGCCACTTCCGAGTGAAGACGCCATTCGTGATCCATCATGCACCTGCGGCTGAGTTCGTCCGCCCTGGCGTTCAGAGAACCTGCCAGGTGTTGAACCATCAGGAACATGCCCTGATGTTCCAGCCATGTCCAGAGGCGCAGAGCCTCCTGACAAAGGGTCCAAGACCCCACCCCGCCCTGTTTGTTGCAGTACCACATGGCGGTGGTGTTGTCTGTGAACACCTGCACTACCTTCCCTTTGACAGAGGGAAGGAAGGCCTTGAGTGCAAGCCGGATCGCCCGGAGCTCCAGAAGGTTGATATGGAGCCGGGACTCCGCCCGGAGACCAGAGGCCTCTGATCTCCGCCTCTCCCAAGTGACCGCCCCATCCCAGAAGGGACGCGTCCGTCACGACTGTATGCTCTGGCTGGGGAAGGGAGAGGGATCTGCCCATGACCCATTGCCGGTTCGAGAGCCACCACTGCAACTGTTTTGCAGTCCCCTCCGAGATCTGGACGTGATCGGACAGGTTGCCCTGGTGCTGCGCCCACTGGAACTTCAGGTCCCACTGCAGAGCCCGCATATGCCATCTGGCATGATTGACCAGCAGGATGCAGGAGGCCATGAGGCCCAGCAGCCTCAGGGTCATCCTTACCGAAACCCAGGATAAAGGCCGAAAGATCGGAATCATAGCCTGAATATCCCGGACTCGCCGTTCGGGAGGATAGGCCCGAAACTGCGTCGTGTCCAGAACTGCTCCGATGAAAAGGAGCTGTGGAGAAGGAATCAGATGCGACTTCGGCACATTGATGGAGAACCCCAGCGAGTGCAGGAGTTCGGCCGTAGTCTGGAGGTGGGAGACGACTGCCTGGGACGAGCCCGCCTTCAGCAGCCAGTCGTCGAGGTAGGGGAAGACTGAAACCCCTGCCCGGCGCAGATGAGCCGCGACCACCGCCATCACTTTCGTGAACACCCGAGGGGCACTTGTAAGGCCAAAGGGGAGCACGGTGAACTGAAAATGCTCGTGGCCTACCGTGAACCGAAGGTAACGCCGGTGGGCCGGCAGGACGGGGATGTGGAAATATGCGTCCTGCAAGTCCAACGCTACCAACCAGTCTCCAGGGTCGAGGGCAGTCAAGACCTGAGCTAGGGTGAGCATCTTGAACTTCTCCTTCCGGAGGAAGCGATTGACGTTCCGGAGGTCCAAGATAGGACGCATGTCCTCCTTGTCCTTTTGGGCACCAGAAAGTAGTGGGAGTAGCAACCACGCCCTACTTCTGGGGTCGGAACATGCTCGATGGCCCTCTTGGTCAAGAGGGCCGTGACTTCCTTCTGTAGAAGCACCAAGTGATCCCCTGACATGCGGTGGAGTTGAGGTGGCATGGCTGGGGGGTGGTCTCGAAGGGGAGGGAGTAGCCCCTTCGGACAATGTCCAAGACCCACCTGTCCGAGGTGATGGTGCGCCAGTGGGGAAGGTGATGGCGGACCCTGCCCCTACTGGCGTGCCGTGCACCTGAAAGGAGGGACTAGGAGGGCTTGGAGGCCGCGGACGGGTTGGAGGTGGTGGCCTGACCCGCACGCTGGTTGCCCGATCCGCCACGGCGGAATCCACGTCCTCGGCCACGCGAAGACGCCTGCTGCGCGGGCCGGTGGCTGGGCTGCTGACGTGAGGGGCGCCCTACCGTGGCCACGATAGGGGCGAAAAGCAGAAGGCAGCGGAGGGCGTGTAGCAGAAAGGCCCAGGGACTTGGCAGTAGCCCGTGAGTCCTTAAAGCGCTCCAGCGCATGGTCTGCTTTGGACCCAAAAAGACCGACTCCATCAAAGGGCATGTCCATGAGAGTATTCTGGACATCCCCTGAAAACCAGTGGTTCTCAGCCAGGCGTGGCGGCGGGAGCGCCACCGTCGTTGCAATCGACCTGCCCAGCGAGTCGGCGGTGTCAAGGCCACAACGGATAGTGTATTTGGCCGCATCCCTTCCTTCCGCAATGGCGCGGGAAAGCAGTGCCTGGACCTCCTCAGGGCACTGGGGCAAAACATCCGCCACCGAATCCCACAGAGAGTGGGTATAGCGGCCCAAAAGACAAGCGGTGTTAACGGACCGCAAGCCAGCACTGGAGGAAGAAAAACCTTTCTTCCCAAACTGATCCAGGCGTTTGGATTCCCTATCCGGAGGAGCGGTAGGGAAGGCGGTTTGGGAAGCGGAGGCTTGGACAACCAAGCTCTCAGGAGTGGGGTGGACAGAAAGAAACAGGGGGTCGCCCGGAGCTGGGCGATGGCGTCGTGACACGTTCCGATCCACAGGAGCCCCTGTGTTGGGCTTGGACCAGGCGCCCAAAAGAACGTCTGTGAGGGCGTCGTTAAACGGCAGCACAGTCTCCGCAGAGGAGGCTGCCGGCTGAAGCACCTCTGTCAAGATGTTAGGCTTGACCGTCAAAGTAGGGAGCTGGAGACGTAAGGCCCCAGCAGCCCTACGCAACACCGTACCAAAATTGGCCCCTCCTCCGTAGCCACGGGAGGAGACAGCATGCCAGTGTCAGGAGAAGTATCCAGACCACTGGCCTCCCCTAGACTCTCTGTCCAGTCCTCATCATACTGACAGTTGCGAGTCAGAGGGTCATCAGACCCCTCCCAGTCCTCCTGGTCCTCCTCTGGTTCAAAATAAGGAGGAGGAGGGACATTTGGGACCCAAGGGCCCATCGGCGCCGGGAGCCGGCGTCGAGCGACGTCGCTCCGGGTCCATGTCCGGAGCCGGAAGGAACTGGGGACGACGCCGCCCGGAGCCCAGGGCGGCGTCGAGAACGGCACCGGAGACATCGGCGCCGGCGGAGGTGTTGTGAGGTCGACCGGCGTCGATGGGGGTTGTGGAGCCGGGATCGAGGCCGGGGCCGAAGCCGGAGCCGGGATCGAGGCTGGAGTCCCGGGCGACGCCGGGGCCGGAGCCGCCGGCGACGCCGGAGCAACCCCATCAGGGCCCGCGGGGCCCGAAGGCGCACCGGAGGGGCCTGAAGGCCCGAAGAGGCGGGCCATGGCCGACAGGAACTCCTGTACCTTGGCCGGATCCGCCCCCGAACCCGGGAAGGGCGGGTAGGACGGGGGCGACTCCACAGGCAAGTCCGGGGCTGCGGGGCGGGGACGGTGCCGGGAGGGGCCTCAGCCGAGTCGCGAGACCGGCGAGGCGAAGTCCGAGAGCGACGATGCTTCTTGGACTTCTTGTGCTTAGACTTACCGGACGAAGAAGACTTCGACGCCGACGACCGGTGTGCACTCCGCGAGCGACCCCTGGACCTCTCACGCGACCGGGGCCTCCGTGGAGCCGAATGCCGGGCCTCGAGGAGCTTTCGAGACCGCTCTCGCAAAGCTTTCGGGTTGAGGGCCTGGCATTCGGGACAAGACTCGGTGTCGTGGCCTCGGCCGAGGCAGAAGAGACACTCCCAATGCGGGTCGGTGACGGACATCATCCGCGCACAGGCGCCGCATCGCTTGAAGCCGGGCATCCCTACGACACCTTAAAGATGGAAAAACAGTGAAAAAATCACCAAAAAGTATGGTCAAAAATTGACCAGGGCACTGCTCTTCCCGGATCTGCGCTTGCTGGCGCGGAAAAAGAAGAACTGACGTCAGCGCGCAGGTGCGGCGTCTAAGTACTGCCCGCGACGTCATCCCGGCGATCACGACGCCGACGACGGACGCGGAGCCGCACGACGCCGCCTACCGACGCGCAAGGGTACTGCTACGCAAAACTTTCCGGATCCAGCCTGACGCCTGGGGATATTCTAAGGTAAGGAATCTATCACTAACGTGTCTCTTTCAGATATCTTTGCTTTGCTAAGTTTTACTACTTAGGAGATAGTCCCACTATTTTAGGTGATGGGGGGGGTCGGCTGATCCCTTATATGTTTGATACAGTTTTTGTATTTCTCCTTCGATTAGTAACAAATGGTCACTTGACCAATTGCACATGTCTTTAATGTTGGAAATGGGCTCCACACAATTTTTGCATCACTTACAGTAATATTTTCTTTATGTATTTTTTCTGTATATTTATTATTTTTACACACACCTAAATGTATTTTTGTTCATACTTTGAAATTTATAATTTGGAGTCTGTCTTTTATGGGTTAAAAGGCATACATGGAAATATTACCTGAATTCTTTTCTCCATGTTGATGCCCCGAGTTTACGGTTTTCTATGTTAAATAGGGCACAATTTTGCACTTTTATTTTAATTTGAAAAAGACCATAGAGGTCGAAACGCGTCAGTCTAAATAAAGAAACTTGACAAAGGATTACCTTGGAGTGCGGGCTCTTTTGTTAGCACGGCCGCGGGAGCAAGCAGTATATATATATATATATACACATATATATATGTGTATATATATATATACATATATATATATATTTATATATATTTTTTAAAAAGGTTGCGGTGATGCAGGCGTGCTTCCAAACCGCTGGTGGTGCACAGTGCTTTGTGCCACCGCTGTCACTATAATATCAAAATATATCCCTCTGCTCCTTTGTGAGAAAAGAGAACGCACTCGAAGTCATGGAAGAAAAATAGCCTGTTTAATGGATCAGATCTCCCTAGGCACGAGGACACATCAGAGACGCATTTCGGCAGTTGGAACTGCCTTTTTCAATCTGACTCACGCCATATTGGTGCTCCATTTAAATTAAAAATTAGTAGACATAAAAAATGTACTACCCACTCACAGCAGTATAAATGAATTATGCAACGTGTAACACGTAGGGAAATGTAAAGTATAAAACATCTTAAAAATGGATTGATGGTTTCTCAGTAGTATTTGACATGTAACTCTTAAATGAGAGGTTATAAATTACGCAAACACATAGGGAGATGGAAAGTATAAAACATCTTAAAAATGGATTGATGGTTTCTCAGTAGTATTTGACATGTAACTCTTAAATGAGAGGTTATAAATTACACAAACACAAGGAGATGATGGACGGAGTGCTGAAACTTTTCAGACACTCACCCCCAGTCACAGATCTGGGTTGAATCCATCATCATTCTTTAGCTCACTTCGCCACCTCAGTTCAGACCCAGCTTAATGCAAATCAGTCTTGACCCTGTGCCTCATGGGAACAGTCCAGCCCGAACTGCCAAGCCAGGTCTTCCCTGAACCGGAAACAAGCATCCTGGGACCGGTTTCTGGGTAACACCCTTCATCAGCCAGGCTAGATTGAATCCAGTGGCAAAGTGAGCAAGGGATCCACGTCTGGGCATACCCTGCCAACTAAGGACGAACAGAGTAAACACAAGACCACAGTCCACATGTCCTGGTTAGGTAAAATCTTGGCTAATGTCCACATGTCCTGGTTAGGTAAAATCCACTAACCAGTGTTTAAGTCCCATGACCCGACCACTCGGCCAGTGCCTTCGTCATGGTGCCCAGCTCCAGGAATGGGAAGCAATCCTAGGGTGAGGTTTGTAACTGGTTTAAGGTGCAGGATCCTCAGTCCCCGCCAAGGAAGTCTCAGAGACACTGGTTCGAGGATTTTACCTAACCAGGACATGTGGACATTAGCCAAGTTGTTTGTCGCCTTCCCTGTGAGTACCCAAACTGTAAGGGAAAGTATGAGACTCTGAGGACTGTGTTTAAATGTTTAATATTCATTGTAATTACAAGGTTGAACAACCCCTCGAGGACAGTGATACAATTATGTAAATTCGAAAAGGAGTCTCGGGATGATTGTGAAAGGCGACACTTAGGCAGTGCATGCAGCCGTTTGAGTGATTTCTTCATAAAGTGATTTTATTATTGCAGCTGTGCATGTTTTCATTGACATTTTTCTCCCGGCAGCAAAGGACTTGAACTACATTCCTGTCCAGGTTTTCTAATTACCATCGTGATGGGAGATGGGTCTTTCTTGAATCAGTGTATTTAGGGACGGACGCTCAAGGGCACTGGTCAGGCGTAAGTTATAGCCAGTATATTTTTAAGATGTTTTATACTTTACATCTCCCTATGTGTTACACGTTGCATAATTCATTTATACTGCTGCGAGTGGGTAGTACATTTTCTATATGTCTACTAATTTTTTATTTAAATGGAGCACCAATATGGCATGCGTCAGATTGAAAAATGCAGTTGCAACTGCCGAAACGCGTCTCTGATGCGTCCTCGTGCCTGGGGAGATCTGATCCATTAAACAGGCTATTTTTCTTCCATGACTTCGAGTGCCGTTCTCTTTTCTCACAAAGGAGCAGAGGGATATATTTTGATATATATATATATAATGTTTAAATATATACATTATAAACGTAACCGAATACTGCATTGTGTTAGTCCATCAATAGTAATGACTCCCATTGTAAAGGATTTGCTGTAATGGCAAGTGTTATTCTAACCCACAACAATCTGTGCATACAGACCACACTAAACAAAAATAGGGTGATCCACATATCCTACAAGGAGAAGGGGTTAACAATATTTAATACAGAATTACCCCAGAGGAATCACTTATGGATACCTTCCCAACAATTTTTAATTCGAATTGGAAACACTTATTCTGAGTTATATTTACTATCTGGTGGACAGAAAATAAAGCACCATATACACATTACAAATGTTTTCATGCCTGAACTTATCAACGAATTATTCTATCTTTTTTTTTTTTTTTCTTTATTAGTTTTACAATTTTTATGTATCACAACAATCAAATTATTTGTTTTCACATTTTCCATGTGATTGCGCACCATGGTGGTTGTGATAACATACGTACTCAACATCATGAAATACAATAAAACAGAAAAAAGAACAAGGGAGGGGGGGAGGGGAGGGGAGGAGGGGGAAGGGGGATATATGAGAACCGATAGAGGAGATAGTAGTGGGGAAGGGGAGAAGGTGGGGAAAAGAGGAGGGGGAAAAATCACATCTCACTAAATTTCCATTTCCTATGGGGTGGTGTAGCCATCACAATATTAGTCACATATCTCGCCATCTCTCCCAGTACCTGCCCACCACGCAGCAGTGCCTCGAGGTTATTGCCTGCTGTCGTATGAAGGGTCTGTCAGGGCTCATGCTACTTATTCCGGCACTTCTCACCTTTCTAGGTTGGTACTCAGGGGAGGGGGGAAATGGGGAGGGAGGGTCTTGTGAGAGAAGGGGTGGCATCAAGGCTGGTACTGGGGGTCTTTCCGTGTCGCCCCCAGTGGTATTCGACCCCTGGGATAGATCTTGTGTTTCCAAGTGTTCTTGCCATGCACCCCGTAGGTCAGTGAGAATTGCGTCCCAGGCCGCAGCTATCGGTGCCCTGCGTATACCTATGGTATCCTCCCGGTGTAGAGCCACTGCCTCCGCCTGCGCCCAACATATCATGGAGTGATACCATGCCTGCGATGATGGGGGGTCAGGGGACTTCCAGCGTTTAGTGATGAGTCGTTTTGCCACTATGAGCCCTAAGTCTATGAATCGTGTTGTCACTTTATCTTTCTTGCGCTGGCGGTATAGCCCCAATACACACACCTCCCAGCTCCAGTCCAGATCTCGCTCCGTGCAGCGTGCCAAGTGTGTTGTGATGGCCTCCCAATAATTACACAGCTTGGTGCATGCCCACAGCATGTGTACTAGATCTCCTCCCATCGTTTCGCAGCAGGGGCAGTGCGCGTCAGCTTGATTGAATATTCTATTTATTGAAGCCGGTGTCAGATATGCTCGCTGTGTTATGTAATATTGTATGATCTTGAACCGAGCATTCCTCGGTATGTGAGTGGGGCCCGCCAGTATGGTCGTCCATTCCCGGTCAGTACTTTCTCTCTGTAGGTCAGCATCCCATCGCTCTCTCAATGTGGTGAGTGGGGTTGCCGCGTGTGTCCGTAAGGTTTCTGCAAACCATTTAACAAGGTGTCTGCCCGTCCCCATTATGTGAAGGTACTGTAGTGTCAGGTGTGTTTTTGGTTCCTCCGATATATCTCCCCGAGTGTCCTCATCGTTCTAATGAGCGCTGCATGGAGCAAGAACTGGCCCCTCGGCAGGTCATACTCATCTACCAATACATCAAATGGGAGTAGGTTCCCATCCTGATATAGGTCTCCCACTGACTGAAGCCCCGCATCCTCCCACGCACGCAATTCTGTCGCTGTGGTCACACGTAGTTGGCGCGGTGTGCCCAGTAATGGGATAGACGGCGCGTAAGTAGTGATCGTTTTGGTGAGCCACAAGACACGTCGGAAACAAGCGTAAGCCACGCTCTCTAGCTGCTGAGTTGATTTGGGTCCCCGTCTTCCCAGGTGGAAAAGGGAGATCACCTGCATCTGTGTACGGCCTGGTTGGTGCGTGGCTGTATCAGCAAGTTGCCTCCCGCTGAGCCTGCGGGCTATCCATTGCAGTTGCGCTGCTAGATAATAGTGTTCCATATTTGGGACTGCCACTCCACCACCATCCACGGGCAGGTAGAGTTTGGCTAGCGCCACTCTGTTCCGACCACCATGCCATATAAATTGTCGCATGTCTCCCTCGAAGACGCGGAATACCGCAGGCCTGATATATATCGGTAAATTCGCGAAGTGGTATAGGAGTCGCGGAAGCGCTACCATCTTTAGGAGCGCTATTCTGCCCATAGTGGCAATAGGCAGCATGCGCCAAAACATCATCTGCGATCTGAGCGCCGTTACCGTCCTGTTGTAGTTACCTTCAAAGAGGTCGGAAGGTTCACGATATATCCGGATCCCCAGATAGCGAAATGCTGATTGTTGCCAGCGTACCGGTATAGCATTGACTGTTAATACCGGGTTGGGAATGGTCTCGTTGAAGGGATAGAGGCAAGACTTTCCCCAAATAACACAGAGCCCGGAGAGCGCCGCAAAGTCGAACAGTGCCTTTGCTATAGCATCACAAGGCTGCCGGATATCGCGCAGGTATATTAGAAGGTCATCAGCATACAGGGAAACGGCGTGCGTCCCATCTCCGAGAGGTATGCCCCAATCTTCTTTGGTGCTATGTAACGCTGCCGCCAGGGGTTCTATAGAGAGAGTGCAAACAGGAGCGGGGAAAGAGGGCAGCCTGTTGCGTGCCTCGACCATTTGTGATAGGTTTGGAAACATATGGGTCTGTCTTTACCTGTGCGGTGGGGTGGGTATAGAGTAATTTAACCAGTCCAATCCAGTCGTCGCCTAAGTTGTATTTGGTCAATGTGGCAAATAGAAAAGTCCCATTCAAGTGTGTAGAACGCTTTTTCTAGGTCTAATACTAGGCACCCTGAGTGTGGCCACTGCGCCCTTGAGTAGTGGGCAACTCTAAAGAACCGTCTTAGGTTAAGGGACGTGTTACGTGCTGGGACAAACCCATTCTGGTCTTCATGCACCAATCCGGGGACCACCGGGGCCAACCGACCTGCCAATATCTTGGCAAATATCTTATAGTCCGAATTTAACAGCGCCAAGGGCCGATATGAACCCAATAGCTCTGCGTCTCTGTCAGGCTTGGGTAGCGATACCAGCAGGGACTCACGGAGCGAGCGAGGCAAGATGGATGCATCCCGCATATTGGTGTATAAGGAGAGCAATTTCGGGGCTAACAAGGCCTGATATGCTTTATAATATTCCGCTGGCAACCCGTCTGGGCCTGGTGCCCTGCCCGTAGCTAATGTCCGAATCGCCAGTTGCACTTCCAGTAGCGTTATAGGTTCATTGAGCTCAAAGCGCTGCACGTCGTCAACCATGGGTAACGACAATGGAGCCAGGTATGTCGCCAGTGCTTCTGGGGTTGCCTGAACCACTGATTTATATATTGCACTGTAATGGGCTGTGAATTCATTGTGTATGTCAGTTTGGCTCGTGAGCAGCTGGCCTGTACCGGACCTCAGGCAGTGTGCTGACGGTTGTGTGCGGTCCTGTTGGACTAACCTCGCTAATAACCTACCCGCCCTGTCTGCTGTTGCGTGGGTTCTGGCCGAGTGCGCTGCATAGTTCAGACAGCGCATTCTCTCCAGGACCTCTGCGTGTTCCTTCCTTTTGTCATCTAGTGTCCGCTGTGTGTTCGCACCCGTTAGTAAGCCCGTCTCTAGTGTGTGCAGGGCGTCTTCGATACTTTTAGCCTCCCTGTCCAATTGCTTGCGGACACTCCAAGTCAAGCCCATGCAGTGCCCACGTACCACTGCCTTGCCAGCATCCCACAACGTACCGTGATCCGCCACCGAGCCCTCGTTGAGGTCCAAGTATGTCGCTATGGCCGTACCCACTGAGTCTCGAAATGGGGGGGTCTTCCAGCGCTGACGGCTGCAGCCTCCACATTTTGGTGGTGGGTGTCATATCGGCCCCACCCAACCGTATCACATGCGGGTTGTGGTCGGAGTGTGTACGTCCCAGGTAGTCTGCAGCTATGCAATCCGCCAGTAGTGCCCTGCTGCCTACAAATCTGTCTAGACGTACATGTAGGCCATGTGGGTGTGAGAAATATGAATAAAGGTGTAGGTGTGGGTGCAACGATCTCCAGAGATCTAACAGTTCCCAGTTGCGGAGCCAGTCATTCAGTCCCTTAGCATTGGACCCAGCCATTGTCTGTTGTAGGGGCGGGAAGGATCTATCTAGCTCTTTGTCCAGCACTGAATTGTAGTCTCCGCCCAGGAGCCACGGTATGTCACACCACTGGGATAACTTCGCTGATAGTGAATGCCAGAATTGGGTCTGATCAGTGTTTGGGGCATAAATCGATCCCAATACTATCTGTCTACCATTGAGCCTGCCTTTGGATAACACGAACCGGCCATGTATATCAATTTCCTCCGCCTCCTGTACATATTGTGTGCTAGGCCTGACCCAAATTAGTGCGCCCCGTGCGTATGAAAAGTATCCGGTTGCAAAGATCTGTCCCCTCCATCTGCGTTGTAGCTTATGCATCTCGGGCTGCGATATGTGCGTCTCTTGCAGAAATGCGATGTGGGCTGCGTGCCTCTTTAAATATGCATATGTATTATACAGGCGCGCTGGCGTGTGCATGCCCCTGATATTCCAGGAGATTATTGTTGTGGGAGGCATCTTTCGAGCGTACAATCTATTATTGTGGACCTACTGTGTGTTACCCTGGGAGGGCTATGTTTAGTGCGTGCAGGCAGTCGGTATCTACACCACCATCCCTTCATTCGGGTCATTCCATGGTTCATAAGTGAGATGCTATGTAGGAGGGGGGGAAACAACATCTGTGTGAACCGCAACAGGGCAGAGGGACAACTGGTATCTGCCCAAACTACGATCTGTGCCTCTTGGCAACTGTCGGCCATGCGCGCCGAACTTCTTTAGGTGTGAGGGGGGTAGCCCTGCTTGTGTGTGCAACGAGCCAGTAGAGGTTTTGGCCCACTTGTCTAAGTGTTTAAACTGCTGTGTTCCCTGTGCCTTATCTAGTAGAGCGCGCTGCATATATAGTCTAGTTCAGGAGAGGGGACTATGATCGGAGAAGTGTGGGGGGGACTCGGTGAACTGGACACAACCTACTGCGTCTGACCCCCATCTTGTAAGACTGTCTACATTGAGCATAGGACAATGAACATCGCCTATCAGTATTCGGTAATATCAGTAATACATCAAGTGTACATCACATAATGTCATCCGCCGTTCGTGGCGTCACTTGAGGGAGCGGCTGCGAATCCGCGTCCATCTGTCAATCCGCTGCTACACTATCAGCACTCCCGGAGTGCTCCGACAAGGCGTCCGTGTCTTTGTGGTCTGGGCTCCGCCGCAGGGTTGATACTTTCTGCAGAGCCGCGCGTCGTTCCTGGAGGCGCTGCTCGAGGTCAGGAACCGCTTTCAGGTGCGGGGGGCGCCTCCGAAGGCACCTGCGTGACCTTGGCCAAGGCCTCCTGGTGCTCTGCTGAGAGTGTGTGGTCACATTTCTTTGACTGGGTGATACTCCATGTCCCTCTGTCTCAAGCCAGTCCCATGCGTCCTCCGGTGCTGAAAAAAAATGAGTAGTTCCATTATGTATCACCCGAAGTCTAGCCGGGAAGAGGAGTGAGTATTTAATGTTCAGTCCCCTCAGTTTCTGCTTCACTGCCAGGAATGTGCTCCGTTTTTGCTGCACCCCAAGTGAGTAATCAAGGAAAAACATGACTTTTGAGTTTTCTACCCTGATCTCTTCCATCTTGCGCATTTCCTGCAATATCACCTCACGGTCCTTGTAATTAAAGAGTTGGATGAGGAACGGACGAGGACCTGTACCCGGTTGTCGTTGTACGGTCGGCACCCTGTGTGCTCTTTCGATTGCGAAAAAGGGAGAGAGCGAGTTCGGAGGCACCAAGGACGGCAGCCAGGACTCAGTATAGGACACTGCATCTCTTCCCTCCGTGCCCTCTGGTAAACCCACTATCCGGACGTTGTTGCGGCGGGAACGGCCTTCCGCATCATCAATTCTGGCTTCCAGTAGGCGTACCTTCTCGGTCAGTGTCTGCACTGCAGTCGCCGAGGCTTTAGTGGTGGGGAGTATCTCCTCCATTTCAGCTTCCATCTCATCCACTCTCTCCGACAGTTTACGGTGGTCCGCGTGCAGCAGTGTAAAGTCCGAGGTGATTTTGTCTATTCGACCCTCTAAAGAGGTACATGTCTGCGCCAAGGACACACTCAACTGCGTCACAGCTTACAGTACATTATCTATTTTCGAGCTTAGCGAGGGGCTGTCCGCATTCTCCTCCGACACTTGCTCTGGGGGTTTTGGTGTTGCCGGGGGTGCCGTGGTCTGCATGTTGGTGCATGCCCGCTGCCTGCCCATCTTCTGCTCAGGCGAGTGGGGCGGAGTAGTGCCCTATGGGAATACTGAGGTGGTCGCAGCTCACAATGCTCAGTGGTTCTGAGAGCGTGATGGACTGTGCCAGGCACCACCACTCTGCCAGGGTTAGTTACGTGCTCTCCACCCAGTAGCAGTGACTTTGGCACCATCAACTGTTGTTTTTGCATTTGTCACCCCGAGTGGGACAGGTATGCCCAGACGTGGGTCCCGTGCTCTCCATGCCACTGGAATCAAGCTATCCTGGCTGAAGAGGGGTGAAACCCCGAAACCGGTCCTAGGATGCTTGTTTCCAGTCCAGGGAGGACCTGGCTTGGCAGTTCGGGCTGGACTGTTCCCATGAGGCACAGGGTCAAGACTGATTTGCATATGGCTGGGTCCAAACTGGAATGGCATAGTGAGCAAAAAAATGATGGATTTAGGCCCAGATCTCTGTACTGGGGTGAATGTATGACATTGTTCTGCATTCTGTCCATCAACTGTTGTTTTTGCATTTGTCACCCCGAGTGGGACAGGTATGCCCAGACGTGGGTCCCGTGCTCTCCATGCCACTGGAATCAAGCTATCCTGGCTGAAGAGGGGTGAAACCCCGAAACCGGTCCTAGGATGCTTGTTTCCAGTCCAGGGAGGACCTGGCTTGGCAGTTCGGGCTGGACTGTTCCCATGAGGCACAGGGTCAAGACTGATTTGCATATGGCTGGGTCCAAACTGGAATGGCATGGTGAGCAAAAAAATGATGGATTTAGGCCCAGATCTCTGTACTGGGGTGAATGTATGACATTGTTCTGCATTCTGTCCATCAACTGTTGTTTTTGGATTTGTCACCCCGAGTGGGACAGGTATGCCCAGACGTGGGTCCCGTGCTCTCCATGCCACTGGAATCAAGCTATCCTGGCTGAAGAGGGTGAAACCCCAAAACCGGTCCTAGGATGCTTGTTTCCAGTCCAGGGTGGACCTGGCTTGGCAGTTCGGGCTGGACTGTTCCCATGAGGCACAGGGTCAAGACTGATTTGCATATGGCTGGGTCCAAACTGGAATGGCATGGTGAGCAAAAAAATGATGGATTTAGGCCCAGATCTCTATACTGGGGTGAATGTATGACATTGTTCTGCATTCTGTCCATCAACTGTTGTTTTTGCATTTGTCACCCCGAGTGGGACAGGTATGCCCAGACGTGGGTCCCGTGCTCTCCATGCCACTGGAATCAAGCTATCCTGGCTGAAGAGGGGTGAAACCCCGAAACCGGTCCTAGGATGCTTGTTTCCAGTCCAGGGAGGACCTGGCTTGGCAGTTCGGGCTGGACTGTTCCCATGAGGCACAGGGTCAAGACTGATTTGCATATGGCTGGGTCCAAACTGGAATGGCATGGTGAGCAAAAAATGATGGATTTAGGCCCAGATCTCTGTACTGGGGTGAATGTATGACATTGTTCTGCATTCTGTCCATCAACTGTTGTTTTTGCACTTGCCCCACTCGACACACTCTCCCCGGCTCACTCTGTATCAGTCTCCTCGGTCTCCCACCACAACAGGGGAACCACACAACACAGTACCTTCGCTCCACTTGCTATGGCATGGTCAAATTCGGCATCTCGCTCTGGCCGCGCCTGTTTCTGTCGTCTTAGTGCGATCTCCAATGCTGTTTGCCTGGGTTACTTCAATATCGGCAGACAAGTCTCGTCGTTACCCCAAGTTTCAGGGATGTCACCATGCGCACATAGGCCTTCACTCTCAGTAGCTAGGGTGTAGGCGTGATCCGGCCCTCCATTCCCAGCTACGCCGCACTTGCCATCTCAGTTGCGGGATAGTCACATCCGACGCCCCCCAGTGCCATGAGGGTATCAGCACCACACCCTGCTCTAACTCAGCGGGACAGTCCAACAAAGCGCTGCAGGAGTCCTCAGTGGTGTACCGCGCCTACCGGGCCCCCGCACAGCCAATCCGCTCCACCTGATGCACAGTGTCCGTAACAGTTCGTGCGGGCCTCAATGGCAAGTCGCCACTCTTAGTCAACCCCTACTTGAGTGCTCAAAGGCCCTGGCGTGGGTGTCTCAGTGCCACTGTTCCCTGCTGCTCAGCCGGTGGCGATCCCCGAGGAGGGAAGAGTCTTTCGTTAAGGCCGCTGCCAGTGCCACTGCGAACGGGCACTCATCCGCGATCCCAATTCCTGGGTCCACCCGACAGCAAGCAATATGCGGCCCTCTGCGCGGCGCTCCTCCAGGCCCCAGCTACCTCTGCCCCGCGAGTCTCCCCGCAGACTGATATGCCACATGTCTGCTTGTGCATGCGACGTTATGACCTCCCCGCCACTGGGTCTAGGCATGGTCCAGCCCCCGGTTCCCAGCCACTTACCGCCTGACTCCTATGTACTGTTTTCCCCACCGCTCTCCGAGTTCAGGCTCACTCTGCCAGGCTCTCAGACAGGGCCAAACAGCTCCGGGCCTCTGCCAAGATCCCGTGCCTCACCTCCGCTCCGACCCTCTTCCGCACAGTCTCTACGCGGCCCCGCCAGGCACCCGGCCGTCTCCGCCAGATCTCAGCACCGCCTCCTCAGGGTCCATGACCGGCAGCAGCCGTCGTCCTCAGCGGTCCGCGGCGAGCCTCAGCCTCTTTGCTCTGTCTGATTACTGCATCCGCACCTACACTCACAAGATGTCCGCCAGTGAGAGGCCGCACAGAGGCGGCGTGGGCTCCCGTGCTCGCTCCAGGTGCGTTTCGAGGCGCGATTTCGTCGGCCCAGAGCGGGGCACAGCTCTCTGTTCCCTCAGATCCTGTAATTAAGTCCGGATGGCTCCAGGGACCTCTTAAAATTGCCGGATAATGGGGCCTCGAGGCAGCGCTGCACTACAGTGCGACCGCCATCTTGGCCAGCTAGCCAAGCCCCCCAGTGAATTATTATATCTTATGAAAATTCTCAATCCTGGAAAGAGTTCAATTGGCAGTGATGGCAGTCTGCCCTGTCACTAACTAGATACTAGTTATTTTCCCTGATGTGAATGAGTCTGTTTGCTAGTAGCAGCAGGTTTGTCTACTACATGTAATAACTCTAAAGATTAATTTTATTCTAGTTGGAAACTGGCTGTACTATGGACAAAAATCAAACATCTTACAGGTCTACCCCCTTTGACGGGTTTTAACAATTTATTGGTTTTTGGAATTAAATGTCGATTTGCACAGAGTTATTGGACAACAAATGTTTAATTTATTTTGCTGCATCAGTTTTAATGTGTGTGAGATGCTCTGTTATCTATCTAACGGTCTCTAACAACCCTTCAACCAAATCAAGCATCAAGCCTTCTCTATGGCATCAAAAACCAGCCAGGACTGATTGGAAAGTGTATGTAAAAAGGCTAACTTTTAAGTGAAATTCATTCTGAATCAATTAAGCTGCCATCTGGCTATAGGTGATGGTTAGCTCCTAACAAGCACACTTGTTTGTGGTTTATTAACAATTAAGAAATTGTTTACTTTTAAATGGTGATTCACTTCTTAGAAAAAGATCCCCTAGAGTAAGGTTATTGGAACCCATTGACAATTTTATAACTAATAGGAAGTGGTGTTGTGTAGTTTCCACCAATCAGGACGTGCTGTGCGTTTGTGGACAGCATAAACATAGGATGGTGCCAGACTGATTCCATGCACCCTTGTAGGATATTTTGGCCCTTGTACTGGCTATCTCACAGTGCAACTGTCAGACCCCCTTAAACTGGAACAGAGACGGAACAGTTTTTGGCAACCACTGAACATGACAACTCTGGTCCTTCAGGAACAGTGGTGACAGATTTCAAACTTTTGCTCAGTCACTCGTGCTTTCTTTTGCTCAGAGAAATAAACAAAGAATACAAAAAGGGGCGTTTTCAATATTTATTTAACCAGAGTGATTCTTGTATAGACTATATGGGCTGCGATGATTAATAGAGAGAAACAGATAAAAGTTATAATAAGTGTCAACACAGAAAATAAAACGAATAGCTCCACTATCTTGTTGAGACAAGTTATATATGCATACATATAAAAGGATTATAACAATCGAGCGTACTCCTAAGATGCTAACCCTAACTTACGTGTCTAGGGTGTGAATGTGTGTTCTGCCAAGAAAACCCCCTTAGAATGATCCAACCCCTTTACCTGGTGGGTAAGAGTGTAGGACCCCGTTTGGTCACAAACTGGACACCCATCACAGTGATGTCAACCAGCTGCTCGGTGAAAGCTTCAGCATGCAGGGACCTCTCGAGATCAGCAGAAGTGTCTCCTCTGATTATGTTAGGAAACAAAAGGTTATATATAGAAAATGGTATACTTGCCTTGGGTTGAGATTGTAATCAGGCAGCCATTGTTTGTGTTCTAGAGACAGCGATGTCACCATATGGATGTAAAATAAAACACATTTCTATTACGCACGTGAGAGGCCTTGCACCAAATGCTGGTGTTAGGATTCTCACAAACTGTTCTGTGTCAGCAAGGTCGGTGTTTCTGAAAAACCAAACCAAGCGTCACAAATGCAAAATGTGTGTCAAATGGTAATGTGGCAAAGAGAAGGCAATTTTAGGAAAAAGATGTGTGTAAATGCAAGAAGGATACTAATTCCTACCAGGCCTAACTCGGGCACATGACTCCCACTCCTCATACATATGTTGATAAAAAAGTTATTAAAAGCAAATGAATCACACTTTAGCATAAAATATGGGGTTAAAAAATATTTACAGTACATTCGCTTAGAAAAAAGCATATCCAAAATAGGCACCCATGCTGTTTGGAAGTATGCCCAGACGTGGGTCCCTTGCTCACTTTGCCACTGGATTCAAGCAAGCCTGGCTGGTGACGGCTGGAATGCCAGAAACCGGTCCTAGGATGCTTGTTTCCGGTCCAGGGAAGACATGGCTTGGCAGTTCGGGCTGGACTGTTCCCATGAGGCACAGGGTCAGACTGATTTGCATATGGCCATGTCTGAACTGGGGTGGTGGAGTGAGCTAAAGAATGATGATGGATTAAACCCAGATCAGTTGACTGGGGGTGAGTGTTTGATTGGCTCGAACGTTCCGTCCATCGTCCTCTTTTGTATCGCTTTGTTCGCCCTAAGTTGGCGGGGGTATGCCCAGACGTGGGTCCCTTGCTCACTTTGCCACTGGATTCAAGCAAGCCTGGCTGATGACGGCTGGAATGCCAGAAACCGGTCCTAGGATGCTTGTTTCCGGTCCAGGGAAGACATGGCTTGGCAGTTCGGGCTGGACTGTTCCCATGAGGCACAGGGTCAGACTGATTTGCATATGGCCATGTCTGAACTGGGGTGGTGGAGTGAGCTAAAGAATGATGATGGATTAAACCCAGATCAGTTGACTGGGGGTGAGTGTTTGATTGGCTCGAACGTTCTGTCCATCGTCCTCTTTTGTATCGCTTTGTTCGCCCTAAGTTGGCGGGGGTATGCCCAGACGTGGGTCCCTTGCTCACTTTGCCACTGGATTCAAGCAAGCCTGGCTGATGACGGCTGGAATGCCAGAAACCGGTCCTAGGATGCTTGTTTCCGGTCCAGGGAAGACATGGCTTGGCAGTTCGGGCTGGACTGTTCCCATGAGGCACAGGGTCAGACTGATTTGCATATGGCCATGTCTGAACTGGGGTGGTGGAGTGAGCTAAAGAATGATGATGGATTAAACCCAGATCAGTTGACTGGGGGTGAGTGTTTGATTGGCTCGAACGTTCCGTCCATCGTCCTCTTTTGTATCGCTTTGTTCGCCCTAAGTTGGCGGGGGTATGCCCAGACATGGGTCCCTTGCTCACTTTGCCACTGGATTCAAGCAAGCCTGGCTGATGACGGCTGGAATGCCAGAAACCGGTCCTAGGATGCTTGTTTCCGGTCCAGGGAAGACATGGCTTGGCAGTTCGGGCTGGACTGTTCCCATGAGGCACAGGGTCAGACTGATTTGCATATGGCCATGTCTGAACTGGGGTGGTGGAGTGAGCTAAAGAATGATGATGGATTAAACCCAGATCAGTTGACTGGGGGTGAGTGTTTGATTGGCTCGAACGTTCCGTCCATCGTCCTCTTTTGTATCGGTTTGGAAGCCCAAAGCATAAAGAAAGCCAACATTACATAAAATTATAAGAGCCCTTAAAATGACGGTAGGCTAAAATACATTTGGAGTTAAAAACAGGCCGAATAAAAAGTGCCCACCACACAGAACTAGCATTTGCAATGCAATAGGTCTCGCATTCACGCAAGTTTGAGCTATTGGCATTGTAAATGACATTGCCTCTAATTTATGTCTTGGGTGTTAAAACATAAATAAAAGGCATTGTCATTTACAATACTAATAGCTTAAACTCTCGCAAATGTGAGACATATTGCATTGCAGTAAAGGGCCTTCTCGACCGATTGTTAGAATGTAAATATCAGAGGAAGAGACCGGCCTGCGACGTCTTCAAAGTAGTGATAAATAGTGCAGTGAAGAAGATGTGTAAGTGTTGTAAATTACACAGACACAAAGGGGCCGATTCCGATCTCGGCCGGTAGGGCACCGAATCGGATTCGGCTTTACCGGATCCGATTCGGAGCCCTCTTTCCCGACCGATTCGAACGTGCGTCCGGGCGAGCGAGTACGATGCGAGCGCTCGCGAAATCGCCGACCGACTCGTTCGCGGGACCCAACTGCTCCGACCGACTCGCACGGACACGACTCGCACCGCGCAATGGAGACATTCCCCGGCTGGGTAAGTACGATGCGCGCCTCGAGCAGTCCGACCGACTCGCGCAGTCCGGCTCCAAAGAGCAGTCGGAGCCGCACTTTGGGGGTCCGTGTCGGACCCCCCTTGTACGCGCAGCCGCGCGAGTCGCACACAGGGGGGACCCATGGGTCCCCCCTACCTGTGCATGTATG
This sequence comes from Calotriton arnoldi, assembly GCA_963921515.1. NCBI lineage: Eukaryota > Metazoa > Chordata > Amphibia > Caudata > Salamandridae > Calotriton > Calotriton arnoldi. The sequence continues at coordinate 2,833,003 of CAWUFW010000117.1, read as the reverse complement.
GCGCGAGTCGCTTCGACACGTACCTGCTGTAGGGGGCGCCCTTGTTCGCCTCGCACCCATTGAGTCAATGGGCGCCCGCGTACGCGTTGTACGACCGGCTCCCATTGACTTCAATGGGAGTCCGACCGAATCGAGTCCGATTGCATGCGAACGCATCGTACTCGTTCGGTCGGACTGCTAGAGTCCGATTCGGTCGGAAATCCCTCCGGGTCCGGCTCGGTCGGGGAGATTTCCGGCCTGAATCGGAATCGGCCCCAAAGTGTGAAGTGAGAGTTACATATGATCCAAGCTATAAACACTAACAAAGCGCGCCAACACCTTTCGCTCTGTGATTACTCTGTCGCGGCTCAGGAGGAAGAGCGGGAGGGGGGCTATTTTCTACCCTCTCCGTGATTGGAGTATGCAGTGTGGAATTGCGTAATGTCATTGCTATCTTTGACCTAATAAAAAACACCCCAGCTGTAGTAGGGCCCTGGCTTCACCTCCTGGTGCAGGGCGGGCTGTGATTTATGGCAGGCATGGAGGGATGGTCTCAGCTGCAGCTCCGGCCTCATACAGTGCCCCTGCTATTACTAGTGAGTGAGAGGCGCTGACGTGGTGGTATTGGTGGTGGTGGTGGTATTGGTGGTGGTGGTATTGGTGGTGGTGGTATTGATGGTGGTGGTATTGGTGGTGCTGGTATTGGTGACTGTTGTGGTGGTGGCATTGTTGGTATTGGTGGTGGTGGTATTGGTGGTGGCGGTATTGGTGGTGGTGGTATTGGTATTGGTGGTATTGGTGGTGGCTGTATTGGTATTGGTAGTGGTGGTATTGGTGGTGGTATTGGTGGTGGTGGTACTGGTGGTGGTATTGGTATTGGTGGTGGTGGTACTGGGGGAGACGTCCATTACAAAGCAGGCATTACATCGTAATGCCCTTACAACACATCTTTTACAATGCAGGTACCATTACAACGCATGTGCCATTACAACGCATGTGCCATTACAACGCATGCCATTACAACGCACACCATTACAACGCATGCTATTACAACGCATGCTATTACAACGCATTGGTAAGTATAGGTAGGTAAGTATTTGTGATATGTTAATTTTATATGTATTGGTATTTTTCTTATTTAGTATTTAATGGATGTAATAAGTTAAAAAAACAGGTATTTTTTAAAACTAATTTATTAATATTAACAGGGGGATTTATAGTTAAAAAAATGGTAGTGGTAATTCATTTTAATAATAAGGTATTAAATTAATACCAGAGTAAATGGGTAAAAAATACTCAGGTATTTTAAATATTTAATGTTTGTGTAAAGTTAATATTAACAGGGATAATTTATAGTTAAAAAAAGATAGTGGTAGTTCGTTTTAATACTCAGGTATTACAATTAAAACTAGAGTAAATGGGAAAAAATACACAGGTATTTTTAAAAGTTTGTGTAAATTTTATTTGTTAAAAGAATTAATTTATAGTTGAGATTCTGATTAATATTACGGTATTATAAAAAATAATATAGAAGTAAGTATAAAGTTAAATAGATTAGGGAATTATTTATAGATGGGTTACTAATTAATACTCTGCTTTTAAATAAAAAGAGTATTTAAAAAGTTAAATAGGAATAGAAATATATTTTATTTATAATTATGGGACATTTTAGAAATATAAATAGAAAATTAAAATAGAATAATGCTAAACAGTAAAATGGTTTAAAATTCAAATTATTTAAAAATAGATAAAAGATTGTGTTTATTATTAAAATGTGTTTTGGGGTGAAGAATTAATTACGTTTGTTTTAAAAACAATTAATATAAAAAAAGAATAAATAAAAAAGAAAAACAAATAAAGAGTTATAAAAAACTAGATTTCTAAAATGTGTACAATTTTAATAATTATGTAAAATAGATCAAGATAATGTAAACTGTATATAATAATTTAATACAATTTTAAATTATGAAAAATATACAAGACAGGTAAATTATTATTTTTAGAAATTAAATATATTTTATTAACATTTTGAAAAAAAATATTGCATGGAAAATAAATACAACAAAATATTGAAAAAATAGTTTATTTTCTTAGTTTTCTCACGCTTTTCCATTGAAGTCAATGTGAGAAATTGTCCCTTTTCCTTTTTACAGAATGATATGACTTTGCCGCGTAAACGTAACTTTCGTCATTAACAGACCTGGCCCACCTACCAAAATAGACACACACGCCATCGCCTCCACGGACTACATCCTCCTCGGGGACCTGAACTTCCACCTCGAGAACAACAAGGACACCAACTCCACCACCCTGATCGACAACCTCGCCACCCTCGGACTCAGACAGCTCGTGACTACACCCACCCACGCCGCCGGCCACACGCTCGACTCCATCTTTTCCGCAAGCCCACACGTCTCCTTCAACCACACCTCCGAACCCCACTGGACTGACCACCACTGCATCCACTTCACCTACAGGAAGCCCACCACGCACCACCGCACCGAACAAATGCCTCGCCGCTGCTGGAGCAGAGTCACGGAAGACCAGCTAACCACAACCCTCGCCCTGAGCCCACCCGCCGAACCCTCCGACCCCGACACCGCCGCCCGCAACCTCAGACAGTGGATCGACGACTGCGCCAACACCCTCGCCCCGCTCAAGAATCCGCCCAACAGCCACACCAGCAAGAAAGCCACCTGGTTCACCGAAGACCTCCAGGCCTCCAAACGAACATGCCGAAAACTGGAGAAGATCTGGCTCCACGAACGGACAGCGGACAGCTACGCCGCCCACAAGAGCGCCACCCGCAGTCACCATCACCTCATCAGATCCGCCAAAAGGGCCTCACTCAAAGACCGCCTAGACAACAACGCACACAACAGCAAAGAGCTCTTCAACATCGTGAAGGAACTCTCCAACCCCAGCTCCAACACCAACGACATCCAGCCGCCGCGAGACCTGTGCGACTCACTGGCCACCTTCTTCCACCGCAAAATCGCCGACATCCATGACAGCTTCAACACCACGACCGCCCCGGCAACCACCGAGACCACTGCCCCCACAACCACCAACCGCCTGCTCTCCTGGACCAACATCAATGACGAGGACACCAGCGAGATCATGAACACCATCCACTCCGGTTCACCGCTAGACCCATGCCCTCACCACATCTTCAACAAAGCCAGTACAGCCATCGCGCCCCATCTCCGGAAAATAATCAACATCTCCTTCGAGACAGCAACCTTCCCGGAAAGCTGGAAGCACGCCGAGATCACCGCCTTACTCAAGAAACCCAAGGCAGACCCCAAGGACCTCAAGAACTTCCGACCCATCTCTCTGCTCCCGTTCCCCGCGAAGGTCACCGAGAAAATCGTCAACAAACAACTGACCCGCTACCTCGAGGAGAACAACATCCTGGACCCTTCCCAGTCCGGCTTCCGCAGCAACCACAGCACCGAAACCACCCTCATCGCCGCCACCGATGACATCAGGACCCTGCTAGACAACGGAGAAACAGCAGCCCTCATCCTCCTGGACCTATCAGCCGCCTTCGACACGGTCTGCCACCACACACTACGAACACGCCTTCACGACGCCGGGATCCAAGAGAAGGCCCTGGACTGGACCACATCCTTCCTTTCCGGCAGAACACAAAGCGTCCGCCTCGCCCCTTCCGATCCAAGGCCACCAAGATCATCTGCGGCGTACCCCAAGGCTCCTCCCTCAGCCCAACGCTGTTCAACATCTACATGGCACCCCTCGCCCACGTCGCCCGACAGCACAACCTCAACATCATCTCCTACGCCGACGACACCCAGCTGATCCTCTCCCTCACCAAAGACCCTCACACTGCCAAAGCCCACCTCCACGAAGGAATGAAGGCCGTCGCCGAATGGATGAGGACCAGCCGCCTGAAGCTGAACTCGGACAAGACGGAGGTCCTCATCCTTGGTTCCAACCCTTCAGCCTGGGACGACTCCTGGTGGCCAACATCACTGGGAACAGCCCCGCCACCCACCGACCACGTACGCAACCTAGGGGTCATCCTCGACCCGACCCTCTCCATGACTAAGCAGGTCAACGCCGTTTCCTCATCCTGCTTCAACATCCTCCGAATGCTCCGCAGGATCTTCAAGTGGATCCCCACCGAAACAAGAAAAACAGTCACCCAGGCCCTCGTCACCAGCAGGCTGGACTACGGAAATGCCCTCTACGCAGGAACGACGGCTAAGCTCCTGAGACGGCTGCAACGCATCCAGAACGCCTCTGCACGTCTTATCCTCGACATCCCCTGACGCAGCCACATCACACCCCACCTGAGAGACCTGCACTGGCTCCCTGTCAACAAGAGGATAACCTTCAAGCTCCTCACCCACGCACACAAAGCACTCCACAACTCCGGACCAGCCTACCTCAACAGACGACTCAGCTTCTACACCCCCACCCGCCAGCTCCGCTCGACCAGCCTCGCCCTCGCCACAGTCCCCCGCATCCGGAAAACGACCGCCGGCGGCAGATCCTTCTCCCACCTCGCCGCCAAGACCTGGAACACCCTCCCCACCAACCTCCGACAGACCCAAGACCTACTGGCCTTCAGAAGACTCCTCAAGACTCTTCGATCAGTAGCAGCACCACCCCCCTCTTCCCCCAGCGCCTTGAGACCCTCGCGGGTATGTAGTGCGCTTTATAAGTGACATGATTGATTGATTGATTGATTGGAGTGTCTCCTGGCCGATAAAATAACATCCACCACATCCGAAGGGAGAGAGAAAGAGCTCAGTTTGCCTCGTTCAATCTCCAAGCATGAAGGTGCAGGTTTTGGAGGTGGGGGTGTAGAACCTGCCCCTGCGACTGCGAGAGGAGGTCTGCCCTGAGAGGGAGACGGAGCGGAGGGTGCGATGAGAGGTAAAGGAGGTCTGTGTACCACACCCTTCACAGCCAATCCGGGGCTATCAATATGACTTGGGCCCGGTCTTGGTGAATCTTCCTCAGAACTCGAGGAATCAAGGGTATAGGAGGAAAAACGTAAAGAAGCTGTGAGCCCCAATTTAACTGGAACATGTCCCTCAGCACTCCCCGTGTTGGATACTGGAGACTGCAGAACGACAGGCAGTGCGCGTTCTCGGGAGTGGCAAACAGGTCCAACTGAGGAAACCCCCACCTCCTGAAAATGTGAAGGACCACCTCTGGATGGAGACGCCACTCGTGATCGGCCAAATACTGCCAACTGAGACTGTCCGCATGCACATTCAGTTCTCCGGCCAGATGATTTGCGATCACGCAAATCTGATGGTCCTGAGCCCATTTATTGAAAACTCCAAGTTGAACAACAGTTGTGCTGTTACTTGCAAATGAAGCAACACCATCTCTGGTGAATGGGGAAAACAGGAACCACCAGACCTTCTGAGATGTGCTGCCACCACTGCCATCACCTTTGTGAAGACTTGAGGTGCAGAAGTAAGGCCGAACGGAAAGACCGCAAACTGGTAGTGTTGAGACCCCACCGGAAATCAAAGATACTTCCGATGCGACTTCAGGATGGGGATATGAAAATACGCATCCTGTAAATCGATTGACACCATCCAGTCTTCCTTCTGCAGCGCAAGAAGAACCTGAGCCAGGGTCAGCATCTTGAATTTCTCCTCCTTAAGGTAAAAATTCAAAACCCTGAGGTCTAGGATCGGCCTCAAGCGACCGTCCTTTTTAGGAATCAAGAACTACTGGGAGTAGCATCCTTGACCCCTTTCCTGCTCTGGAACCATCTCGATCACACCTTTTTGTAGTAATGACAGAACCTCCTCTCTGGAGAAGTAGAAGGTGCTCTTCTGAGCATGAACCCTGGCGGGAGGGAAAGGAGGAGGGAACTCCCGGAAGGGTAGGGCATACCCATTCTCTAAGATGTTCAACACCCAGAGATCTGTAGTAACAGACCTCCAATGTTGTAGGAAATGGGACACCCGTCCTCCCACGGGACAAGCATGCTCTAGGATGGTGGAGCTAGAGCTGCTTCCCTGCCACACCAGTTGGAGGGGCAGAAGAGGAGGAGGATGAAGAGGAGGAGTATTGCTGTTGTGCTGCACCCTGCAGATGACCTCTGCCCCTTTCCCCTGTAAGATCTGAACAAGGGATTTGCCTGCTGTTGCTGCTGCTTGGCACAAAAGGACAAGTTCCTCCCAAATCCACACAACTTGCGATATTGTCCAAAGCCCCTGGGCTGAGACTGAAGTCCTGAAGACCTTGCCGTGGCTCTACTGTCTTTAAAGCGCTGCAGCACCACGTCTGCTTTATCCTCAAACAGGCGAGATCCATCAAATGGCATATCTAACAAGGTGGCTTGAACATCAGGAGAGAACCCTGAACCCCGTAACCAAGCACGCCTCCTGGTAGCCACAGACGATCCCATCGCTCTAGCATCCGAATCAGCTGTGTCCAGAACAGAGTTGTATGACCTGGCGGGCCGCAGCTAGGCCATCTGTTAGTACCTCCGAAAAATGCCCTTAAACTTCCTCAGGCAGTTTTGGGGGCACCTCCCTGGCAGAGTCCATAAGGGTGTGGATGTACCGACCCAAAAGGCATGTGGCAATTTGTTGACTTGAGGGCCATACTGCATTTAGAGAATACCTTTTTCGCAGATTGCTCCATGCGTTTCCACTCCTTATCTGCAAATGTAGATGGGAAGGAACCTGCAGATTGCTTCAAAGAGCACGAAGCCTGGATGACTAAACTTTCTGGTGAAGGATGAGTGGACAGGAAAGCAGGATCCCTCCGAGCCACCTTGCACCTCCTTGCCACAGACCTGGACACCACTGGAGTAGACAATGGTTTCTGCCAGACATCAAGAATGGGCTCTGTCAAAGCCTTGTTAAAAGCAAGTAAAGGCTCCACGATAGAGGAAGGAGAATGGAGCACCTCTGTCAAGATGTTAGATTTTAATTCCGCTGTGGGAAGAGGCAATTCCAGGATGATCCGCTGCCTTCCGGATCACGGCGTGATAAGATGTCACCTCCTGCATTGGGAGACCTTTTGGAGATGAGAGCTCCCATTCAGGAGAGCTATCCAGGGCACTAGCCTCCTGCAAACCTTCAAAATCCTGACCAGGATCTACAATATCCTCTTCCTGAGCCTCTTCATGCTCTTCCTGGTATTCTTCCTCTTCTAATAATCTCTGTGCCTCTCTAAGAGACCTCATCCTCGGAACAGGTGTCAGTGGCACCAGACGTGGCGCAGGTGACTTCAGGATCGGCATTGAAGGGAGGTCTACTGGAACAGTAGTCGACGCTAGTTGAGGTCAAGTCAGCACGGGTTCAGAACCAGACGGCGCCAGGAAGATCTATCCAGTGGCAATCGCCCCTTCAGAGATTGTGCCGGCGTTGAAAATCTAGGTGTCGGAAGAGGCCAACACCCTGGAGTCATTGGCATGAAAGGCATAAGAGGTGCCTGAGGGAAATGTGGTGGCAAACCTCCCAGGGAAAATGCCAGCGGACCCATGGGGCCAACAGGTGCACCGGTAGGGTTTGGGGCTCTGGCGAATAAGCCAAACATCGCATTTAAAAAATGCAACGGATCTGTACCCGGAGTCGGGAAGGCAGGATAGACTGGATCCGGCACTGCAGGCTCCGAAGTCACTCAAGGAGGCAGCACATTCGGTTCCGCCTGCGCCGCCCGAGACCCTGGAGCCAGAGTTGGAGTGGTCAGCTTCTGCAACACTGGAGGCATTGTTTCTCTTGGAGCCAGTGGAGTCACCGCTCTCGGAGCCGGAGATGGGCCGGAGTCACCTCAGGAGAAGGAGATGGAGAGATTTTATCTCTCCGATGATGCCTGGGAACTGAGCACACCAACTTTGGCATCGCATCCTTCGACAAACTACGCCGAGGCTCATGGCATTGCCTTTTCTTGTGCTTCTTCAACAACCTCTAAGTATGCAGAGTCGGCGACTTGGAACGGGACCTCGACCTTCTTCAAACCCTTGTTTGCTTCTTGGCCTTGCCATGAATAATTTGGCCTCCCTCTCCTTCAGCGCTTTGTGATTCATGCGCCTGCATGATGAACACTCCACAACTTTGTGGTCCGACAAGAGACACCATAAACAGTCTTCAATGGAGTCAGTGATTGACATCTGGCCCCAACCCCTGGCTTTATCCCACAGCAACTTTGATCGTTCAACATCAGGTAACTCCAATTCCAGAGTAGTCTGAAAGCCGGACATATCATGGCCGCCAGAGAACCTTTCAAGTGGCAAGAAAGATTTGCCACTGACGCATTACAAGCCCTGTGCAAAGAAATGTCATTGCACACGAGGGACCCACTTAAAGTATTTTCGCAGTCGAAATCACTGAGAAAAACTTCAGTGTACTCATTCCTGCAACAGAACATGAAAGGAAGTTCCCATTATTCATGTATGAACCTTTCACCTCATGCTTCATAACTGCTCACTTGATGGTGTTGTAGACAGTACTGAAAGTTAAAAGTGGAGATCAGTAGTGTAATGTACCCATGTATTATCCAATCCAAGGATGCTATCTTTGCAAAGGTAATCTCTCTAGTTTCTCAATGTGTAACATTGTGCATTTAGCATCTTTCCGTGCCATAGCTATCTGTTGTTCTGAAAGGTGGTATGGTGATAACAGATCCTTTATATTAATGTATCGCCATGGCACGTAGCCAGAACTCAGTGTCTATAGTGTCCAGCTCAAAAATAGAATTGACCTAACCTGGGACTGCCCATGATGTAATGCAGACAAGTCTTGCTGGAGCACATCTATTGTGGATGAGACAATGTTACCCAGGGAATAAATTCTAGACGATAAGGTGGTCATACCGCTGTCCACCACTGCTAGAGCTTGTTCTAAATTAGCCCTGTCAATCTCATGCAGCCTTTCAGCAGATTCTTGTTGAGATGTTTTCCATAACTCGAAATAGACAGCATATAAGATGCGTTTTGACGTAGTTTCTGAGGACCTAATAGGAAGTCTTGCAAGTCCAGGTCATCAGATAAAAGGGAAAAGTGCTGTTTTACATGGGAAAGTGTCGAGGGTTTTAGCCAATCAAGGAACAGCTTCCCTACACTGTAAGTTGTAACCACCCCTGAATGTTCACCTTGTAAATAAAGCATGTCAGGCCCATGGACACTAAATCCCCTGATGTTACCTAGGATTCTGTCATGACATTTGTTAGTACCCAATGGCCATATGAGCCATTCCTTCCAAATTGGGATCTCATGAGTTATGTCTACTCTTACGCAGCAAATCATCAATAGTGTGCTCATCATATGGTGTCAAAATTGCTGCCAGTTGTTGAAACATCCAAGAGTGGGAACCCAGGGTGTGTTCAAGTCTTTTATCTTGGCCAGGCCAAGACACGTTAGTCTGTTGCTCAGTTTTTTCAGGAAAATAATCTATTGTGGTATTAAGCAGGCCCTAAATAAAGCCTAAGTTCCCTGAACCTGCCAATCTTTAGTCCCCCAAAAAGATTTTACATCTATGGTGTCCATCCAAAAGTCGAAACCATGTACAGAGAGTTAGGAAAGAAAGGAAGCAGAATATATCAATTTAGTGTCACTTAACATATTTTTGTCTGCAGGTGACGGTGCAAGCCTGTAATAGAATGAGGCTGGGTCAGATATGTCATAACCAGAAAAATAATCAAACTTCTGTGCAAACTCTTTTGAACTACCCTTTGGTGGTGTGGGGCAATGTTCCCATTGAGTGAAGATAAGGACCTCATGAGGTGTTGTCGTGTAGTTCCTATAGAAAGTAAACAGGATCTGCGTGTTTAGACAACATACACTGTAGGATTGGTGTCAGACAAACTCTAATCACCCCCACCGGGTAGGCTGGCTCTTTTCGTACCAACTAGCTCACAGTGCCACTAGAATTCCCTTTTACCAAGGAGAGAATAGTTCTTGGCAACCATTCGAACATGACAACCCTGATCCCTCAGAATCGTGGAAACAATATACTACCTTTCGCTCAGTCACTCGTGCTTACTTAGTTTGTCTCAGAGAGATACACCGAATAAACAGGCTGGGCGTTTTCAATAAGAATTTATTGAACAGCTGTTATTCTGGTGTAGAATAAATGTGCTGCAACAACCGTTAGACAGTATAAGATATAAATGATTAGCAGTACGATAAAGGTGAATGGATGGTATAGCTCTACCATTTTACAATAATTATGAAGACATTAGAGTATATAAAGCACAAGTTACTAACTTGTGTAACGATATATCTGTAAGAGACAGTAGTTAGTGACAGATTCCTTACCTTAGAATATCCCCAGGCGTCAGGCTGGATCCGGAAAGTTTTTTGCGTAGCAGTACCCTTGCGCGTCGGTAGGCGGCGTCGTGCGGCTCCGCGTCCGTCGTCGGCGTCGTGATCGCCGGGATGACGTCGCGGGCAGTACTTAGGCGCCGCCCTGCGCGCTGACGTCAGTTCTGTACACGACTTTCCGCGCCAGGAACGCAGAGCCATGCAAGAAGCTGACATAGGTGTCTGAAAAATACTAGGGCCCTGAAAGGGATGTCCTTAACCCTAGAAATCAGTTCGCAGAACGGGGAGGATGGGTGGCGGTAAGGAATCTGTCACTAACTACTGTCTCTTACAGATATATCGTTACACAAGTTAGTAACTTGTGCATCTGAAAGAGACACGTTAGTGACAGATTCCTTACCTTAGAATAGATACCCCAGCAATACCAACCCCGGTGGTGGGTCTGCGAACAAAGATCAGACAAGGAAGTCCTGGAGGACAGAACGGCCAAAGAAGCCGTCCCTCCGGACCTGACTGTCAAGGCAGTAATGCTTTGTAAACGTGTGCAGCGAGGCCCACGTAGCTGCCTGACAAATAACGGGCAGCGGAACACCGCGGCCCAAGGCCGTGGTAGCAGCCGTTGCCCTCGTGGAATGGGCACGCAGCCCAACAGGAGGCTCCTTCTTCGCCAAAGAATAGCAGGTCTTGATGCACAAGGTAACCCAGCGGGAGATGGTCCTCTTGTGCACCGCCCGACCTTTTTTGGCGCCCACGTAGCCAACAAAGAGCTGGTCATCCACCCGGAAGTGTTTTGTGCGGTCAATATAGAAGGAGAGCGCACGTTTTGGGTCCAGACGGTGGAGCCTCTCTTCCTCTCTGGAAGGATGCGGAGGCGGAAAGAAGGTGGGCAAAGTGATGGTCTGCCCAATATGGAAAGCAGTAACCACCTTTGGCAAGAAGGACGGACGCGTCCGAAGAACAACCTTGTCTGGATGAACAGACAGAAAGGGAGGTTTGCAAGATAGAGCCTGGAGCTCACTCACCCGCCGAGCGGAGGTGATGGCCACCAGAAAGGCTGTCTTTAGAGTCAGAAGACGAAGAGGACAGTTATGTAGAGGCTCAAAGGGAGCGCACATTAAAAAGGTAAGAACCAAGTTCAAGTCCCACTGAGGCATCACAAACGGAACAGGAGGAAAGAGGTGAGTAATGCCTTTTAAGAACCTGTTAACAACAGGGGACTTGAAAAGGAGGGCTGATCAGGGAGCCTGAGGAAGGCCGAGATAGCACAAAGATAACCCTTGATGGTACCCAGGGCAGAACCCTGTTGGGCCAGAGAGAGAAGGAACAGAAGGACCTCAGACAGAGGGGCAGAAAGGGGATTCACAGCCTTTGCTGTGCACCATGCCACAAATTTGTTCCACCTGCAGGCGTATACCACCTTAGTGGAGGGACGCCTGGCTGCCAGAATTACATCACAAAATTCGGGAGGCAAGTCGAAAGGAATCAACTGCCGCCGCTTAATCTCCACGCAAGCAGGTGTAGACTGGACAGGTTCGGGTGGAGGACCGTCCCCTGCTGCTGCGACAGAAGATCATCCCGAAGAGGCAGACGGATCGGGGATCTACGCTCATATTGAGTAGCTCGGGATACCAAACTCTTCGAGCCCAGTCCGGAGCCACAAGAATGACTTGGGCCCGGTCGTGCCGAATCTTCTTCAACACTCTGGGTAGAAGTGGTATAGGCGGAAAGGCGTACAATAGACCGCAACTCCACTCGTGACGAAAAGCGTCGCCGAGCGAGTGCCGCCTTGGAAATTCCAACGCGCAAAACTGATGACATTGCGCGTTCTCTTCGGTGGCGAATAGATCTAACCAAGGCTCTCCCCACTGTAGAAAGAGTCCTTGCGCCACTTCCGAGTGAAGACGCCATTCGTGATCCATCATGCACCTGCGGCTGAGTTCGTCCGCCCTGGCGTTCAGGGAACCTGCCAGGTGTTGAACCATCAGGAACATGCCCTGATGTTCCAGCCATGTCCAGAGGCGCAGAGCCTCCTGACAAAGGGTCCACGACCCCACCCCGCCCCTGTTTGTTGCAGTACCACATGGCGGTGGTGTTGTCGGTGAACACCTGCACCACCTTCCCTTTGACAGAGGGAAGGAATGCCTTGAGTGCAAGTCGGATCGCCCGGAGCTCCAGAAGGTTGATATGGAGCCGGGACTCCGCCGGAGACCAGAGGCCTCTGATCTCCGCCTCTCCCATGTGACCGCCCCATCCCAGAAGGGACGCGTCCGTCACAACAGTGTGCTCTGGCTGGGGAAGGGAGAGGGATCTGCCCATGACCCATTGCCGGTTCGAGAGCCACCACTGCAACTGTCTTGCAGTCCCCTCCGAAATCTGGACGTGATCGGACAGGTTGCCCTGGTGCTGCGCCCACTGGAACTTCAGGTCCCACTGCAGAGCCCGCATATGCCATCTGGCATGATTGACCAGCAGGATGCAGGAGGCCATGAGGCCCAGCAGCCTCAGGGTCATCCGTACCGAAACCCAGGATAAAGGCTGAAAGATCGGAATCATAGCCTGAATATCCCGGACTCGCCGTTCGGGAGGATAGGCCAGAAACTGCGTCGTGTCCAGAACTGCTCCGATGAAAAGGAGCTGTGGAGAAGGAATCAGATGCGACTTCGGCACATTGATGGAGAACCCCAGCGAGTGCAGGAGTCCGGCCGTAGTCTGGAGGTGGGAGACGACTGCCTGGGACGAGCCCGCCTTCAACAGCCAGTCGTCGAGGTAGGGGAAGACTGAAACCCCTGCCCGGCGCAGATGAGCTGCGACCACCGCCATCACTTTCGTGAACACCCGAGGGGCACTTGTAAGGCCAAAGGGGAGCACGGTGAACTGAAAATGCTCGAGGCCTACCGTGAACCGAAGGTAACGCCGGTGGGCCGGCAGGACGGGGATGTGGAAATAGGCGTCCTGCAAGTCCAACGCTACCAACCAGTCTCCGGGGTCGAGGGCAGTGAAGACCTGAGCTAGGGTGAGCATCTTGAACTTCTCCTTCCGGGAGGAAGCGATTGACGTTCCGGAGGTCCAAGATAGGACGCATGTCCTCCTTGTCCTTTTTGGGCACCAGAAAGTAGTGGGAGTAGCAACCACGCCCTACTTCTGGGGTCGGAACATGCTCGATGGCCCTCTTGGCCAAGAGGGCCGTGACTTCCTTCTGTAGAAGCACCAAGTGATCCCCTGACATGCGGTGGAATTGAGGTGGCATGGCTGGGGGTGGTCTCGAAGGGGAGGGAGTAGCCCCTTCGGACAATGTCCAAGACCCACTTGTCCGAGGTGATGGGACGCCAGTGGTGAAGGTGATGGCGGACCCTGCCCTCGACTGGCGTGCTGTGCACCTGAAAGGAGGGACTAGGAGGGCTTGGAGGCCGCGGACGGGTTGGAGGTGGTGGCCTGACCCGCACGCTGGTTGCCAGAACCGCCACGGCGGTATCCACGTCCTCGGCCACGCGAAGGCGCTTGCTGCGCGGGCCGTTGGCCGGGCTGTGGACGTGATTGGGCGCCCCTTCCGTGGCCACGAAAGGGGCGAAAAGCAGACGTTTGCGGAGGGCGCACAACAGCAAGGCCCAGGGACTTAGCAGTAGCCCGTGAGTCCTTGAAACGCTCCAGCGCATGGTCTGCCTTTGAACCAAAAAGACCGACTCCATCAAAGGGCATGTCCATGAGAGTATTCTGGACATCCCCTGAAAAACCAGTGGTTCTCAGCCAGGCGTGGCGACGCAGCGCCACCGTCGTCGCAAGCGATCTGCCCAGCGAGTCGGCGGTATCAAGGCCACAGCGGATGGTATATTTAGCCGCATCACGCCCTTCCGCAATAGCGCGGGTAAGCAGTGTCTGGACCTCCTCAGAACACTGCGGCAAAACATCAGCCACCGAATCCCACAGGGAGTGGGTGTATCGGCCCAAGAGGCAAGCGGTATTAACAGACCGCAAGCCAGCACTGGAGGAAGAGAAAGCCTTCTTCCCAAAGTGATCCAGGCGCTTGGATTCCCTATCCGGAGGGGCGGTAGGGAAGGCTGTTTGGGAGGCAGAGGCTTGGACAACCAAGCTCTCAGGGGTGGGGTGTTGGGAGAGAAACAGGGGGTCGCCCGGAGCCGGGCGATGGCGTCGGGCCACGTTCCTATCCACAGGAGCCCCTGTGGTGGGTTTGGACCAGGCACCCAAAAGAACGTCAGTGAGTGCATCGTTGAACGGCAGCACAGGCTCCGAAGAGGAGGCCGCCGGCTGAAGCACTTCAGTCAGGAGGTTAGTCCTGACGGCCACTGTAGGCAACTGGAGATTTAAGGCTCCAGCAGCTCTACGCAACACCGTTGCAAAATTAGCCCCTCCTCCGTTGCCACGGGAGGAGACAGCATGCCAGAGTCGGGGAGGTATCCAGCCCACTGGCATCCCCAAGTTCCTCAACCCAGTCCGGGTCAAACTCGCACTGTTGTGTGAGAGGGTCGTCAGACCCCTCCCAGCTCTCCTGGTCCTCCTCAGGTTGAAAAGATGGAGGAGGAGGGACATAAGGGACCCAAGGTCTCATCGGCGCCGGAACCGGCGTCGGGCGACGCCGGTCCGGCTCCATGTCCGGACCCGGGGAGAACCGGGAACGACGCCGCCCGGAGCCCCGGACGGCGTCGGAAACGGCACCGGGGACATCGGCGTCGGCGGAGGCGTGGTTAGGTCAACCGGCGTCGATGGGGGTTGCGGCACCACCGGAACCGGGGTCGAGGCCGGGGCCGGAGCCGAGGCCGGGACGAAGGCTGGTGGGACAGGCGACGCCGGGACCGGAGTCGACGGCGACGCCGGAGCAACCCCATCAGGGCCCGCGGGGCCCGAAGGCGCACCGGGAGGGACCTTGAGGCCCGAAGAGGCGGGCCATGGCCGACAGGAATTTCTAGTAGCTGGCCGGAGTCGCCCCCGAACCCGGGTAGGACGGGTAATGCGGGGGCAACTCGACAGGCACGTCCGGGGCCGCGGGGGCGGGGACGGTGCCGACAGGGACCTCAGCCGAGTCGCGCGACCGGCGAGGCGAAGTCTTAGAGCGATGACGCCGCTTAGACTTCTTGTGCTTCGACTTACCGGAGGAGCGCGAAGACTTGGATTCCGACGAACGGCGGGGACTCCGCGTCCGGCCCTCGACCTCTCCCGGGACCGGGGCTTGGTGCGGCGCGGAGCCGACTGCCGGACTTCAAGGAGCTTTCGAGACCGCTCTCGCAAAGCCTTCGGATGAAGTTTCCGGCAGTCAGGGCACGACTGCGTGTCGTGGTCTCGGCCGAGACAGAAGAGACACTCGAGGTGGGGGTCCGTGATGGACATCATACGACCACATTCCTCGCAGGGCTTAAAGCCGGGCATCCCTACGACACCTTAGGAGTCGTGAAGACTCGTTGAAGAAAACAGTGAAAAATTTCACAAAAAAGATAGTCAAAAAGTGACTAGGGCACTGCTCTTCCCGGATCTGCGCTTACTGGCGCGGAAAAAGAAGAACTGACGTCAGCGCGCAGGGGCGGCGCCTAAGTACTGCCCGCGACGTCATCCCGGCGATCACGACGCCGACGACGGACGCGGAGCCGCACGACGCCGCCTACCGACGCGCATGGGTACTGCTACGCAAAAAACTTTCCGGATCCAGCCTGACGCCTGGGGATATTCTAAGGTAAGGAATCTGTCACTAACGTGTCTCTTTCAGATACACATGATAAAAGATGCGTACTCCTATGATGCCTCCCTATCTAGATGTACGTAAGTGTACCTAGCATGTATGTAGGTGTTAAGCCAAGAATCCCTCTAGGATTTAGTCAAGCCCATTACCCTAAGTGAGAGACTATGAGACCCCGTTCTGGTCTCAAGCTGGACACCCCGCGAGAGATGTTAGACCACTGCGAGCTGGAGTGTCTGCATGCAGGAACCTCAGCATCTCTGGTCAGTGTGTGGGTCGGGAAGTCTCGGTCTCCTCTGTCTTATCTTAGCAAGATGTGATGTATATATACCTATAGGTCTCCCCAGGGGTCCTACCTTGCTGTGTTACTGTGTCAGCCTAAGGATGACGTTGGGCATGAACTTTGTACATAGATTTTATACAGGAGATGGTAGTCCTGCTGTGCTTCCAAGAATCCTCATGCATAATGTATGAGATTTCGAACTAGGGAAAACCCGCGTTCTGACTGCAGTGTAATATCTAGGTAAAAGGTCAGTCCCTGTAAACCGTGACAAATGTAATGTAGGGAGAGAATATAGGTGGCGGGTAATGAGATTACCGGAACTTATGTTATGATACCTATATGGAATATAACAGTGCACTGGCTTTATGCAGAAAAGGATTACCATAATGTTGATAGCAAAACATTTCCTCAAAATTAGCTGTACCATCATATAACTTATATGACGAAAATACAGTAGAATGCTCTACATCTTCTAACATTTCATATACAGTATTAATGTCACAATCATCAGAAATTGTACTAGGGGTGATAATGTCACTCAATGAAATTTTAAACAAATGTGGAATTTGTAAAAGTTGAGTGGGACCATATACATCAAATGACACCTTGTCCTTCACAATCCCGTCCGGAAATGGAGCAGCCGAAATGTTCACCAGGGACAAGTCTCTTTGATCAAGATGTGATGATGCATGGGGCTTTAGAATCAACTTTACGGTGTGTACTGCAGAGCTTTCGGGGACAAAATGTCCATTCAAGAGCAGGAAGAACACAGTCACAAAACCAAAGCAAAGTATTAGGAAAAGTAATGCAATTGTAATCAAAATGTGAAACCATGGTGAAACAAAGTATGTTCTTTTCAGCTAACGATAGAAGACACACACTTTCAGACAGAGAGGCAGGGGTGGTGGGGGAAGTGGAACCTCTGATATATCGGAGGAGAAGTCATCAAAGTCGATGGAAGTATCCAGACACCCTCTGATCTATCTTAGCCATCTCCGCAGGCTGGTTCAAATTAGAAGAAGACACAATCTTTCCATGGCCTCTTTGTAAGCCCGAGAGCTAAACTACGGACCCTGGTCGGAATGTAATGTGCCAACTGCATATGTCCCGATGAAGACTCGCAGATCCTTTATAACAGTTCGGGCGTCAGCTGATCACTGTGGCCATACCCACAGGAATCGAGAGCAAGAGTTCACTGCCATCAAGATGTACTTGTAAGGCCCATCAGATGATAGAGGCCTGCGTTGGTCCAAATACACACAAGCCAAAGGCTTGTTCGAAATCAAGAGAGGTGACTGGGCTGGACGTGCCACAGTGGAACCCTTCATCTGCTGACAGATGTCACATCTCAGGACAAAGTCTTTGGCCTGTTTGTATAGACCCAGCCACCAGTAGTGTTGCTGCAATAGTGAAATTGTAGCAGCCACCCCTGCAGGAGTAGAAGCCAGACCCTCACGTGCAGCCAGTATTAGACCTAGTCTGCGGATCACTATTTGGTATTACTCTATCCCGCCACTCCTGGAATCTGAGCATACGGTATGCTTTGTGCATTTAGCTTGTAGGAGTACTTGAGTGGAAAGCTTTTTGGCAGGTGTTTGTTGTTGCATGCAGCATTTACGGCCACCATGATGTCTTTGTCTATTTTTGTGCTTGAACGACTTATCGCAGTAACTGCAGCGCTGCAAACTGTCGCTTTTGGGGCCTTATCGGCCAGGGAATTCCCAGCAATGTATACGCCAACACGTTGATGGCTCCATGTATGGATGACATGAGCCCGTGGTAAGCATTCTTTCAGCTTTGCCAACTGTTCCCAAAGCAACTTGTGCTTCACTCTGCAGCCTTTCGAATCCCTGACTCCAAACTGACTCCAATAATGAAGATATTCATTATATGACTGCACACAATAATACGAATCACACACAATAAGTGTGGGGAATGCAGCATCCATATTCTGTAATGCCAGTACTAGAGCCTTAAGTTCTGCCAACTGTGCTGTGCAATCACCTAGTAACTGTGTGTACGTTTTTTCAGGATGGAAGGTTCTATTTGCACACGGCATTTCACAACCGTGCATGCAGTGGATTATTGCTGTTTTGCCCCTACGGCAGGTTGTGCAGAACCATCAGTGTAAATGATGTAGTCATAGCGTTCAAGAGCCATTATTTCCTTAGGTCGAGGATATTCTTGTTCGTACTGGAGAAATGCTTGTGTTTGTAAACTCTACATCTATTGCGTTTGGAATACTAGCTCTGATAGCCACGTCTAAGGTTGGTACTGGGGTCACATGTGTTTCCCTTGAGCCAGGGCATGCTCTCTCACAACAGCAGTCTGAACTACTGTCAGATTTTTTTATGTTGGTGCAAAACGCATTTCAGCATCTGTATAAAGGTGCGATTTGTATGTACTCGGTACTGTGTCACCTTCATTGAATGTGACATAAATGTACCCAGATGTACCTGCGATTACACGGATCACCAAATTGGTTGTGTTCACACGTGTGTGTAAGTGTTTGGAAGCTATCAGCTTGTACGGAACGTAGAATTTCCATATGTTCCTCTGTCCAGTGTGTACTCAACAAATCTCAATGTATAAGATTGTAGAATGGTTTTACCCATTCTCCGTAATTCAGGAATGTATATTCTGACAAAATGTAAAAATCCTAATATGGATTGTTGCATTTTCAGAGTCGTTGGAGGTGGGCCCAATGCACACTTTTCAAAAAAATGGGTTGCTAGGGTCTTATCCTTCACTTGACAACTCGTATCCAAAAAATAAGACACTGAGGTGGGCAATTTTTGATTTTTTTAAATTGAATCTATAACCCATGTGAGCGAACCCTAAGATTATGCGGTCCACCCTGGTCAAGTGTTCCATCAGGTCATCATCTGTTAAGTAAATGTCGTCAACATAAGTTAATGCCTGATCATCAATGTTCTCAAGTAATTCTGTGACTCTTGCTGAAAACAGCCCGGGGCTATTCTTATACCCCGAGGTATATGGCAGAATTGTTTCTGTGAACCTAGCGCTGTGAAGGCAGTCAAATACCTGGTTGCCGGTGCTATATTTTGGCAGAAGAATTCATTCAAGATGTCTAGCGTTGTTTTGTATTTCTTCCTCACAATGTTTTTCATTAGTGCGACACTGTGTAACTTTTGCACTGCAAATGTGCGAGTAGCTGTGTTCAGGTGTCTGTAATCTAACACTAAATGATATGATTGATCTGGATTCATTACAGGAAACAGAGGATTATTCATGGAAGAGGTGCAACTTTCAATCACATCTTAATATAGTCTGAGGATCTCCCTAACTTGTTGTTTCACTTCATTTTTAATTGGACATTGTCTCTAGGGTTGTGGGGTCGTCCTCAAAGGTATGTCATGATATGGTGAACCGTCATCCCACCCCACATGGTTGCGGTATAACGCTGGAGCTAGTGCTAAAGCCCACTCCCTGGCGTATGAATGTTTAATTGATTCTGAAACGAGGTTGGAGAAAGCTGGTAAAATTATAGTTTCTCCTTTTGCGCAATCCATTACAAAGTCAGGTGGTCAAGCTTTTTTGGCCAGCAAAATGTCGTAACCTTGATCCAGTTCCTCCTAAAAGAGAACATTTATGAATCTCGGTACGTGCCCTTCTAGCCGCAGTTAACTTTGTATAACCGATGTGGGATGCTTACCCTTGTATCAGGTGTTTCCACTGTGATATACTCGCTCAATACTACTCCCACCAGACAATCCATCAGGTTATGGCGAACTATTGTGACTTCTGCTGCGCTGTCCAGCATTGTCAATGCCCATTCCCCGTTCAGAAGCAGAGTCCTCAAAATCCGGGGCATGCCTGACCTTTAGTCCGGCTACCTTCTTTATAAATTAAGGTTTCAATATTTTTGTTGTATCTTATTTTTTAATGATGTATTCAGATGAGAGTTGTGAGTCTTTCCTTTGTTTCACGTGCTCTTCAAATCTCTGCTCTGACCATTCTCCTTTCTCCGAACATCTGTCGGATGTATCCGTAAAGGAACGTGTATCAGTGTCCTGATACCTGCCAGGTGATTTAACATTATCATGGTTACGTAAGTTGTAATGTTTTTCGGTAGATTCCTGCTTAGGAGAACTCCCCCGTGATTTTGTTTTGTCTTTATTTTCCTTATTATCCCACTTCTTCTCCTTGCAAGAGTCGGTGGTTTCCCAGGTTTGGCTCCCAAATTAACTCTACCCAGCGTAGCATACGTTTCTTCTATAATTTTTGGCAATTCAAGCTCCTGTTGTGCAGAAGGCAAATCCCTCAGGCGTTGGCGTATAGCTAAAGCTGCTGCTTCCCCTTTTATGTTACTTAACATTATGCCATATACTGCAGAAACATTTCCCATTAGTTTCATTCCTAAGTCCAGGACAGGTGTTGCCCCATGCTCGTTCTGTACCTGTTTCAATACCTCAGGTAGAACCAGGTGTTCTGGTATAGAATGTAGAAAAGACTGTTGCCCAAGTGGCACAGTCTTCAATCAGGGGAGCCAGCCCCATTGGCAAGCAAATTGCAGTATCCAATGTTTTTCCTGCGGGCCTGTATGGGGAAATATTGCTTCAAGCTGGGTGTTTTTTTGTGCGATCCAAAATGGACTTTCTTTCCTTTTGGTGGGAGCCTTTCCCATTACTGCATTTAATGTTTGAGGGCTGATGCCTGGTCTAGCTAATTGTGGTGCTACTGCTTGAACAGTCTGTGCAGGAGTGAGTGTTAATGTTTGCATCACAAATTGTGTAAGACTTCTGTATATTGTTACAAGATTATTATGTAAACCTCATATCTGGCCTGCAGTCAGACCATAAACATTTGGATGTGGTGTGTACCCGCTAAGACTGGCCATGTCGCACCCTCTTCACTGAGCGGGCCTTGTCTCACAATTTGTATACTGTGGGGAAGGGCACCTTTAAACCAATTAATATGCCGTTGGTAAGTTAGAGGAATTTCTACCTCCTCATAAGGAAAGATTAGTCAGGTATTTCGCCTACTTCATATTCGTGAAATAGCAGTGTAGCTTCATCCACAGCAGGGAATTTAATCCATGAGTCGAATACCTCCGTCCAAAATGCTTCGTGTACATCTACCACAAAGGTAACATCCCCACCATCTAATGTGAGGCCATGTTGAAGCAATTTTTGAGTAACTGCATGTCGGCAGTTCTCAGAAATATTCTGTGCCATGTTTGAAAAAAAATAATTTTACAGAATTCCTCTAACACAGTGGGAACTTTTATCCTTTCAAGCTTAAATTTAAAACAACCACCAAAACATAGGATATACCTAGTCAGCGAAGTGGATGTTCCTTACCATCACCACAGACCTCTCCGGTTTAAAGGGAATGTAGGGATCTATGAGGAAGCACGATTGAACTGCTCAGTTGATCATATAAAATAAGAAACCAACCAACTGGTACCAAGCCGTGTAGTTTCCACCAATCGTTAGGATAGTTTGTGGACAGCATAACCTTAGGATGGTGCCAGACTGATTCCATGCACCCCGTTGGATATGTAGGATATGTTGGCCCCTGTACCGGCTAGCTCGCAGTGCCATTGCCAGCCCCCCTAAACTGGAACAAGGAGCGAACAGTTTTTGGCAACCACTGAACATGACAACTCTGGTTCCTCAGGAACCTTGATCGCAGATTTCATACTTTGGCTCAGTCATTCATGCTTTCTTTTGGTCAGAGAAATATACAAAGAATACACAAAGGGGCATTTTCAATATTTATTGAACCAGAGTGATTCATGTATAGAATATATGGGCTGTGATGATTAATAGACAGAAACAGATAAAAGTTATAATAAGTGTCAACACAGAAAATAAAATGAAGAGTTCCACCATCTTGTTGAGGCAAGTTATACATGCATACATATAAAGGGATTATAACAATCGAGCGTACTCCTAAGAAGCTAACCCTAACTAATATGTCTAGAGTGTAAATGTGCGTTCTACCAAGAAAACCCCCATAGGATGATTCAACCCCTTTACCTGGTGGCTAAGAGTGTAGGACCCCATTTTGGTCATGAACTGGAAACCCCTCATCATGATGTCAGTCAACTGCTAGGCGAAAGCTTCAGCATGCAGGGAGCTTTCAAGATCAGCAGAAGTGTCTTCTCTGATTATGTTAGGAAACAAAAAGCTATATATAGAAAATGGTATTCTTGCCTCGGGTCGAGATTGTAATCGGGCAGCCATTGCTTGTGTTCTACAGATAGCGATGTCACCATATGGATGTAATAATAAAACACATTTCTATTACGCACATGAGAGGCCTTGCACCAAATGCCGAGGCATTGTGATAGGATTCTCACAAAGTGTTCTGTGTCAGCAAGGTCAGTGTTTCTGAGAAACCAAACCAAGTGTCACAAATATAAAATTTGTGTCAAACAGTAACGTGGCAAAGAGAGGGCAAGTTTAGGAAAAAGATTTGTGTAAATGCAAAAAGGATACTAATTCCTACCAGGCCTAACTCAGGCATATGTCAGTGGAAAGAAAGCCAGTTGTTGCGTCAATTTTAGGTTTGGCTAGAGACAGGCTTAAGTGTCTGCCAGAACATTTGTCATAAATATAAAAAAAGTACATCAAAAGGGGTTTTAGGTGAGGCACCTTCAGTCACTGGTTTCTTTAAATCAGCACCTCCAGCCTCTACTGCAGTCATTTCATTGGTGCATCAGGTATACAAGTCTCTCTGAAGTCTGTGTTCATTGCAATGCATTAACTGTTAAGATCCTTATACTGCAATGACAGGCTATTGGGATAAACTGGGACTCAAAGGGGACTGGTACCAGACTGCTACTGTTAACTCGCTTAACCTTGTACCAGCCCCCGTGGAGTCCCAGTTTCCTTTTTTACTATACAGGCGTGACTGAATTTACTGGGCAGGTGATGCTTTATTATTATTTTGTTTCTTTGGTGCGTGGAAGTGCCTTGTCATTAATTGGTGAGTTTGTGTGTGGTGTTGTGGATGAATGAGAGGTCAATAACTGATTGGATGCTTCCATCAATAAACACACTAATTCATCTGCCCATGCATTCTGTCACTCGTAATCCATGCATTCATGCACCTTTATTCTTGCATTTTTCTACTCAACCATACGCAATAAAGCAAGCTCAACAATCAATGAAGAGGCACGTTCAGTTGTAAGCCCAGACCTTCATGTGAATTCAGAACAGTGTGTAGGTTTAGCTTTAAATATTCATCTGGTGAATACCGGTACAATAGGTCTCAAAACCCAAGCAGAAGACAAGGGAACACTCAGGAATGCCTGGGTAAAAAGGTTTTGTTTTGCTACACTGGATGGCCCATTTATATATAGCGTCATCTTGAGAAAAATTTGGAAGATGAGATTAGGACACAGGCCACCTTATTTAAAGGTTGTCACAGTTTTAAAAACGGGTGCAAATGTGTTTTCCACCCGTGATTATCGCTAAGTTGCTTGTGGTCAATTAGGTTCGGTGCTCAGTTTCAAAACTAGCTTTCAGCTGGTGGTAAATGTTTGGGTAAAATGACGTATGTAAAATAATAAAGCACACAAAGGAGTATAAAAAAGTTAGTGCATGGCATTCCCCATTATTAGTGCTAGAGTCTAAGGGCCTGATTCTGATGCGGTTAGGAGGGCCTCCTAATGGCATTTGCTCCTTCCAAATCGGATCGGGAACGTGTCTTCCTGACCCAGGGCCCAATTATGATGCGGTTAGGAACATATGCTCCCATTGAAGTCAATGGGAGTCCAACCAAATCGTATCTGGAAGCATCCGGATGCATCGTACTCCGTCGGTCGGACTCTCCCGATCCGAGTGGGTCGGAAACCATTTCCAAACCGATTCGGTCGGAAGCTTTCCAACCCACATCAGAATCAGGCCCTTAGTCTGGTGCAAAAGCTTGAAGGACATCCGGCAACATTGAGTTTTTGCTCTCTGATTTATGGTGGTTGTCTAAATGAGACCCACCCACAGCGTGCAACTTACTCACCCGTTATGCTAACTTAATAGCTACCATACTACTCCAAGTATGCATAGGCTTGACTGGAGCTCCCCAGTTTTGAGTTGTCAACAATCAATTTATTCTCCACTGAACTTGGTTGGAAGACATACAAGGCAGGCGAGGATCTTGCATAAAGTGTTTTTCTTTTGTCCTCTTGAACAGACATCTGGCCCCGAAGATATCCCTTGACCATATTTATAATCAATCCAGCTGTAGCCTTGGAAAGGATTTAGTGCAATAGTTATAAACTGGAATATAAAGGATCAATGTCAAAATTATTGCACTAAGAGCAGAATCGGAATGATCAGTCAAAATAAGTCGCTCTAGTGCAGGCATGTAAAAAATGCACAAGATTACCACGTGGCTTTGTTGGACATTTCTCACTTCTGCGCTTGAGATCTCTTTATGGCCTTTACTACCTTGTAGCATCATTCTACAAGAGTTAACAAATAAACAGAGACAGACCAGCGTATTTTGTTTCTTCAACTGACTACATCTATTACAAATATATTGCTATTGGCATTTAAGCATGTGTATTTTTAAATGTGGTAAGAAAAATGTTTGTTTGACTAATTGTATGAGTTGATCAAATAAAAGATATCACAAATTATATAGAATATATCTTCTTTTTCATTTTTATAAAAGTATGACATTTTCATATTTTCCGGGAAAGTTTAAATGTTTTCAAGTACATATTTTGAGGAAAAAGCAAATATGTAGTGTATTTTAGCAAAAACAAGAGAAAAACATTTTTTTCATGAATTACAGTATTTGTGACTGAGTAGGAGGCATTCTTACCTGCATAAATATTGTGCCCTTCAGGGTCAATATGTCCTCCAGGATTAATCGAATCCTTTGATTTAGTAGCAACATGAAGCTGTTTTCCAATGAAGTTTCTAGAATTTACCTAAAAAATACATGGCACACTCATGTCACATTGTATTTACTTTGGCAAAGAGAAATATTTATGATCCCACATTTTTAGGAGTAATACAGTTTACAGTTCTAATGCATAGGAAAGCTGAAGTATGTAGAAACTACTCTCTAAGAGGTCTTTGACACTTGAGAACGTTCTGGGCCGCTTTTTCAAATTTAACTCTGGTCAATAGACCTTTGTAGAAGCCTGAGAGGAAGAGGGATTACCGACAACTGAAATCCTAAAATACAGTGTGATCATTAGGACCACACAATAAAAGTCGGAATCAATAACTTAAAGTTAAAAGATTTATTACAAACTCAAAGCCAAACTAATGTAAATCAATCTCAAGAGCACACTGTAAAAATAGAAAATTATCAAAGGTAGACCAAAACGTTGAACAATATTTTCTCAGTAGCCGTGATACAAAATTTGAGGAAAAGAACTTGATGACTGGATGAATAATTCTGATCCTTCTCCCCATACATGGAAAAGATTTGCACCATCTAGTAACCCTACACTAACCTATGGGTAGGGAAACCCTATTAAGTCAAGGAAGCAAGAAAGGTGTCAGTATCAGAACCTCTGTAGAAGTTCTATATGTAAGAAGTCATGCATTGCATGGAGCCACAAAATCAGATTTGTCAGGAGAGGTCTATACCTCTCCAAGCCTGAATGGAATCTAACTGAACCCAAGGAGGGTTCACTAATTAAAAATGCACAAAGAACATTCGAGAAAACATGACCTCATCCACATCATAATATGTTTTCCAGTTCTCTGGAAAGAACTTGGTGCCTTAGACACTACTCCCATAGTCCAGCCTCCATATCCAAAGAGTCCTTGGGTTCCTCCTTTCGTCCAATAGTACCAACTGGTATCACTCCCTTTGTTCTTTTAATTAAAATCATTCAACCTTGCCAACTCTACCTCGCCTCACTATCTCTGAAATACAATGTGCCTTTCACTAACTAATGAATGCCTTTGGTTTGCACCTGCAAGGGAGAAAAACATGCACAAAAACAACTTTAACATTAATATTAACTATCTGGACTGCAAGCTTAAGGCTCACAATCACGCTAACTTAATATTTTCTCTTTAAACACATTAGTTCTACAACCTATATATAGTCAAATAAATGAAATCTTTAGTAATGAGTTAAGCTATATCATGCTGTATTCTTATATGTGCAAAAAGAACAGATGATGGACGGAATGCTGAATTAATCAAACATTCACCCCCAGTCACAGCTCTGGGTTAAATCCACTGGTTTTTCCTGGACCAGAAACAAGCATCCTGGGACCGGTTTCGGGGTAACACCCCTCATCAGCCAGGCTAGCTTAAATCTGGTGGCGTATTGAGCACAGGACCCACGTCTGGGCAATACCCTTCCCATTTAAGGGCGACAAATGCAAAAAGAACAGATGATGGACTGAATGCTGAATTAATCAAACATTCACCCCCAGTCACAGATCTGGGTTAAATCCATTGTTTTTTTTGCACGCCACGCCATACCAGTTTAGACCCAGCCATATGCAAATCAGTCTTGACCCTGTTCCCCGTGGGAACAGTCCAGCCCGAACTGCCAACTTACCAATTAATTAATTAAAATTAATTAACAACCAATTAATAATTCATCAATTAAAAATAAATTACTTCCCACCCTTTACACCTATAAACACCACAACACACACTTAAAATTAATTAAACAATTACCATATTTAATTACCAATTAATTAATTAAAACGAATTAACATCCAATTATAAATTCATCAATTAAAAATAAATTACCTCCCACCCTTTACGCCTATAAACACCACAACACACCCCTAAAATTAATTACACAATTACCATAATTACCAATGAATTAATTACAATTAATTAACAACCAATTATTAATTAATTAATAATAAATTACTTTACACATTTAACACTATAACATCTCAAACAAATATTAATAAATAAAAAATAATGAATACATTTAATATAATTAAATTACTTCACACCCTCTTCCCCTATAAACCCACAACCCACTACGGAACTAAAAACGCAAAATTCAAATAATTTTTTTTAATAACTACTAAAAATAATCAATAAATTTAATATCATTGAATTACTTCTCACCCTATTCCCCTATAAACCCACAACCCGCTACGGAACTAAAAACACAAAATTCAAATACATTTTTTTAAATAACTACTAAAAATGTAACACATAAATCAAAAATACAAACAATTCTTATACAAAAAACATACACCACATACATATAAAATATATACTAAAATACATAACATTAATAAACAAGCATTGGCTATGCTAATAGGTCTCGCATTTGCGAGAGTTAAAGATATTGGTGTTGTAAATGGCAATGTCTTTTACTTATTTTTTTGGTTTGCAGTGTAGTGGAAGTATGTGAGTAGCGGCAATGAAAGTGATGGGGGCAGGGACAACAACAGTTGAAATCTAGGCTGTGAGTGTGGGGCTCTCGGTTTTAACATCACTGGTGGACAGGTTGTTGCCAATGTGAGGTGTGTATGTGCAAGCCCAATGAACATGTAGTTCACTGCTGTTTTTGGGGCCTACAGCTGTAATGACAGTGGGGTTCTAGGCTGTTTTATTACAGCTGTGTTCTGGGCTGCTAATAGAGTCTAAGTATACTTTGCGGGGTCTAAAGCCAATAGGCGGGGCAGCTAATCCACTAATGGACGCCAAGTATGTTACTGCTCGTCAATAAAACTTGGATATTATTACAATGCTGTCGGGGATAGTAAGTGCTATACATAAATACAATTACTGTAGTGAGAACAAGAGGTAAGTGGTTAGGGATAGTTTACCTGTAATAGGAACATAGAAGAAGGGCTAGGTGTGACACCGCCAGCCCTGGACAGATAACTGGGTGGCCATCTTACAACGATGACTTGTACAACTTGTCAGCTGGGTGCTTTCAAACCTATCATTTAACAACATAAGGGCATTACAGCAAAAAGCATGTACTCCTATATAAGTCTGATCCTGTTCCTGACAGCGACCCCAGGACAGTGGCCACTATGGCAAGGCAATGCAAATGTGTTACTCAACTGCGCTGCGGTATCCTGACAAATATTAGCAATAAGGAATGCTCCATTCAGGCTGCACCTGTCACGTGAGAAAAATGTTTATAAGATCAGCGGTGCTGTATTAATCAACTTGCGGCAAGCCCCAGCACCCGTAGTGGTCAAAACAGCTGTGCCTAATGAGGGCAGAAGCTGTGGAATAAACAAAGATGGCAAGTTAAACTGCGGGAAAATTACAGCTCCAGCTGCTCCCTGGACCTCGGGCCTTGGACTTCCAGACGAACCGCACCACCGCAATAAAGGAAATAGTACACACCTGTGTAACAACCAAGTAAAGGGGCCAGTAGCCATGGGAGGATACAAATGACAGCATGGCTGCACTAAGGCGGGACTAACAAGCCTCATAATGAATCAGAAGACAGCATTTACAAAGAACAAACACACAAGCCAATAAAAAATAAGGGCGGGGGAGTGGGCAGAGCTTCTCTCCGTACTGAACTACCACAGCTCTTCACAGAGCAGCACTTGCGCGCTGGCTCACGCTCAACCTAAAAAACGATATTTTTTTACAACTATATTTTTGCAAATGTTATTAAACACTTCAAGGTTTTTAAAATCGATTTTACTTACCTTAAGTCGATATTCTTGACCACGATATTTTTGCTGTTTATATTTCTGAACCATGATATTAATGACTCGATATTTGTGCAACTCGTTATTTTTTACTCAATATTCTGTCTCTGCACCAGCCAAAATTATGCTACTCCACAATCCTACTCCTACAGTAATCCTTCATTCGGAGTAACGAGACCCCATCCACGGTATGGAGAGGGAACTGAGAAACATTGCATTAACAAATGTAATGTCAGAACTGCAGATGAGGATGCATCCACTCCCCAGGCCTTGTCGCATCACACAACCACACACATCAAGGCCTTCTTCCCTTTTACAGCAATGTTTACTGTAATTTCAGCAATTTCACAGATGCATAGGCAGAGAGTGTGTATTGCTTCGCCCTCCCAAATAATAGAAAATACTGCACCCCTCACACGGAGGCACACACAATTCAAAGCAATAAAAAAACCTGGAAAGGGATTTCACTCTTATAAAATGAGGCACATCAAAAGAGAGTTTTCAGAATAAAGCATGGGGTTTTATTTGTGCAACACTCTATTATGTGCAATAATAACACACTTATAAGTAGGCAAATGCAACTGTTAAATGCATGGAATAAAATACAAGCAGATAATACTGGACATCTACTGCAAGAAATAAGCACTGTTAAATGAAAGTAATAAGAAAGATATAAACACTAAATACATCAGATGATTATAACCACTGGAGACTTGAATCAGCACACAGACACACTCAGACATCACAATGCTAATAATCAAACAAAAAAACATCACCAATCACTTTCTCTCTGCATTCTTGCCAACTCGGCTGGAGGAGCCCTTGACAGCCAGGCAGAAGCCTCGATCGGGAAACAACTGTGAACGTGAATAGCCTAAACAACTTCAGTGATCTGGAGGCCTGCCGGTGTGCGCAAAGCTCAAGATAGACAGAGTCAGAATTCATGAGGGCATGTCAAAGCCAATAGTAAGAAATTCATAATACTTCCCAATGTACAACACAATGCACATTTGTGCACCACTGCCTATAGCACTACACACTTCGGGGCCGATTCCGATTCGGGCCGGAAATCTCTCCGACCGAGCCGGACCCGGAGAGATTTCCGACCGAATCGGACTCTAGCAGTCCGACCGAACGAGTACGATGCGCACGTATGCTATCGGACTCGATTCGGTCGGACTCCCATTGAAGTCAATGGGAGCCAGTCGTACGACGCGTACACGGGCTCCCATTGACTCAATGGGCACGACGCGAACTAGGGCGCCCCCTACAGCGTGTTCGCGTCGATGCGGGTCGCACCGTACATGCACGTGTAGGGGAGACCCATGGGTCCCCCCTGTGTGCGACTCGCGTGCCTCCACTTCCAGGGGGGTCCGACACGGACCCCCAAAGTGCGGCTCCGACAGCTCCTTGGAGCCACACTGCGCGAGTCGGTCGGAGCGGTCGCGATGCGCATCGTACTTACCCGGCCGGGGAACATCTCCATAGCGCGGTGCGAGTCGTCTCCGTGCGAGTCGGTCGGAGCGGTCGGGTCCTGCGAACGAGTCGGTCGGAGATTTCGCGAGCGCACGCATCGTACTCGCTCGCCCGGACGCACGTACGATTCGGTCGGGAAATAGGGCTCCGAATCGGATCCGGTAAAGCCAAATCCGATTCGGAGCCCTACCGGCCGAGATCGGAATCGGCCCCTTCATCTCCAAATGTACAACATAATGCACATTTGAGCACCACTGCATATAACACTACACTCCGAGACCGAGAAGTACATTTCACACCTCTCTCTCTCTCATGCTTTCAAATGCACATCCCACACGTTCTGTTCCTGGCCGGGCTGTAAGAAGCGAACACTACCCCTCTGAAAATACAAGGAGACACAAAAAAAAAAGTACTCATGCAGGAAAAAATGATGTGGTACATTCAAGAAAACACCTAAAATCAATTAAAATAATGGTAGTCAAATGTCATCATGTGGTCCCAAGACATGGGAGTGCCTCTGGCACTACAGAGTGGGAATTGTGGGTGGGCCATCTGAACAAAGGGAACTGTACTACTATTAGTACAAGAGACAATATACTAAATTGTATTAGTGCCATCTCATCCCCTTCTTTCAGACTAATAGTAATTTGTCCTCGCATTCAGAAACCAAATGGGTGTGGGGAGAGGGTGAAAGAGAACCAACCCTCAAACTCCTTATGTCTAACCAGGGTTATGTCTCAGCATATCCACAGCTAGATGTCCAAAAATAGGGGCCTATTCACAAACTGCATTTTTGTAGTAAATAAAGTTATAATAGCGTAGTACTACTCACGTAATACAAAATGCTATTCAGAAACCTAGGGACAGGGACTTCCGCCTCACCTATCGTTTCTGTGCAGAGATCTCAGCACAAGTAGGTATACTTTTCTTTTTTTTAGTAAATGTAGGAGGAGTGAGGGGAAGTTGTTGGAAATTGGGGAAATACTTACTACTAAGGGGCCGATTCCGATTCGGGCCGGAAATCTCTCCGACCGAGCCGGACCCGGAGAGATTTCCGACCGAATCGGACCCGTGCAGCCCGACCGAACGAGTACGATGCGTCCGTTTGCTATCGGACTCGAGTCGGTCGGACTCCCATTGAAGTCAATGGGACCCGGTCGTACAACGTGTACGCGGGCTCCCATTGCCTCAATGGGTGCGAGGCGAACAAGGGCGCCCCCTACAGCGGGTACACGGCGAAGCGACTCGCGCCGTACACGCACAGGTAGGGGGGACCCATGGGTCCCCCCTGTGTGCGACACGCGCGGCTACGCGTACAGGGGGGTCTGACACGGACCCCCGAAGTACAGCTCCGACTGCTCTTTCGAGCCGGGCAGCGCGTGTCAGTCGGACTGCTCGCGGCGCGCATCGTACTTACCCGGCCGGGGAACGTCTCCATTGCGCGGTGCAAGTCGTGTCCGAGCGAGTCGGTCGGTGCGGTTCGACCCGGGAACGAGTCGGTCGGAGCGGTTGGGACGCCCGAACGAGTCGGTCGGCGATTTCGCATCGTACTCGCTCGTCCGGACGCGCATACGAATCGGTCGGGAAATAGGGCTCCGAATCGGATCCGGTTATGCCGAATCCGATTCGGAGCCCTACCGGCCGAGATCTGAATCGGCCCCTAAATGGGAGAGGTTTAGGAAAATTTAAAAATGGGTTTAGGTTGGGACAGGCTAATACAAGCATACACCCATACATGAGTAAGACCACTGTTATTCACAGCCTTAACCTCTAACACTACTCCCCCCTTAAAGGTGTCAAAACAGGCTCAATGTACTCTAGCCCAGCCTTGGATTAAGTGAAACACAACATATGGCCACTCAAAGGCACTGCAACATACTCCCAGAGAAAACAGAGGAGGCAGAAAAATCGAATTACACCCCATAGGAACTAATGTTAAATAAATTAAATCATTTCCATGTTTTAAATTATGTATATTTATATTTTTAGAGTTAAAACTTATATACAATCATTATAAAATATAAGTATATTCTAAAATAATTACATTAATTCAACCCATAACTTACCAAAATTTACTAGATTTACAAAATGTTAAATAAAAATAAAAATATTAGTGTAGGTGGAAATGTTTAAATTTATTTTTTAACTATTATTAATAAACTAATTTAGTCTAGTTAAATGAATACATTATTTAATACAAACTTAATTTGTTGCGTTTATGTGTTGTAACATTTTTTTTTATTAGTTCTAGGTTAATACATATCTTTATTTCATTTACCATATTATTTTATATGAGAACATTTTTATATTTTTTTAAGAAAAATAAACTTTAAGAAGTTTCTTTAAACTTTCCCAAATGGAGAGCTCCACAATGGTGGTGGAAATCCCCACCTGCATGTGCATAGTTATTAGTTGTAACTTTACACTTGTAAATCTTGTTGTAGGAGTCTCCATCCCCTAATATATGGAGGTGGAGACAAGTAAATCTACACTCAGAAATGGTGACTGCCAAAAAATGTAGCATTATACTGAGGGGTAATAGTAAATATGCACTTGATTAAATATACCCATGTATACTTACCTTTGTGAATAGAAGCCATAGAACCCATAGTGTTTTGCACAATTAGTGTTAGGTGTTTGTTTTAAAACTCGCATAAACTGGAAAACTACCAAAGGTGTTTGGCGATAGCTACTTC
The DNA here is from genome assembly GCA_963921515.1 of Calotriton arnoldi. NCBI lineage: Eukaryota > Metazoa > Chordata > Amphibia > Caudata > Salamandridae > Calotriton > Calotriton arnoldi. The sequence continues at coordinate 2,800,018 of CAWUFW010000117.1, read as the reverse complement.
AACATGAAAGTTATTCAGATGAGCAAGAACCTTGATGGTTTACCAGCGAAAAATAAAGGAGACAACCCAGAATACAGAAAAATCCTTGGACAAGGAAGACTACCAAGCTTAGGAAAATCGAATGTGACAAAACGTTTGAAAACTTGCAAGAATTTGTAATATTCCTTAGGACAAAGTTAGGAAGGTTGCTTGCCATCCTCAATTGCATGTGGACCCACAACCTTATCCCCTATACACCCAAATCCCTAAAACCCCAGCTACATCTCGTCCTTACACTAACAGACTCGAGCCAAACAGTGCATTTAATATTTTTATATTTTGTGCTTGTAAATTGGCTTTATCACCATTTATTAGGCAGTCAGCACCGCTCTCTGTACTTCTACATTTAAGAACTACCCAGCCTTCTGGGAGTTTTCATCACTAACCTGGATATACCATCAGCAATGGAGTGGTCTGACCCAGGATGGTGTTCCACCGTAAAGTCCTTTCTCTGTAGGGAGATGGACCACATTAACAATTTGGATTCTCACCCCTCATTTGCATTAGCCATCTGAGGGGCCTGTGGTCCATCTAAACTCGGAAGTAAGTCCCTAACAAATATGGTCTCAGCTTCTTCAGTGCCCAGGCCACACCAAATGCTTCTCTTTCAATAGCACTCCACCGCTGTTCCCTGGGAAGTAACCTCCTAGAGATTAAAGCTAAAGGTTGATCTATGCCATCCTCTTTGAGCTCTGATAGAACTGCCCTTATGCCATTCTCTGAGGCACCTGTTTGGACTATGAATTCCTTAGAAAAGACAAGACCTGGTCCACCAGCCTCTGGAAGCCAGCAGGGGCATTTTTCAGACCAAAGGGCATCACCTTAAATTGAAAGTGGCAATCTGGGATGGAAAAGGCTAACCTCTCTTTAGCACTTTCAGTTAATGCAATCTGCCAGTACCCTAAAGTCAAATCAAATGTACTCAGGAACTTGGCAGCCCCTTTTCTCTCAGTGAGCTCATCAGCTTGGGGAGGGGGTGAGCATCAGTCTTAGTGACAGAGTTGAGCCCCCTGTAGTCCACACAGAATCGGAGTTCTGGGGCAGAGTCCAGTGGGGAAGCTTTTGGTACCAGCTCCACTGGGCTGGACCAGGGGCTAATGGAATGCTTAATCACCCCTAGTGCCAACATCTTGGAGAACTCCTCATCGATGCTGCCCCTCACTTTGTCAGAAAACCTGTAGATTTTATTTTTGACAGGGGGCTGTCTCCATTTACGGATGTGTAAGCCCAGGAGTGAGGGAAACCAGAGAGGCACACTGTCCCAATAACTGTCCCAGTCCCTCTGCTGTTTTGCCGTCAGGGTAGGGGAGAAGTTGACACCATCCAGTGTCCCATCATTCTCTTTTGATGACAGGAGGTCATGGAGAGGGTCACTCTCCTCCTCCTCCCTATCATCTGTTACCAGTAGCATGGTGACATAAGACCTCTCATAGTGTGGTTTGGGGCAGTTAATATGGAGTACTCTTAAGGGGTTCCTAGGGACTTGAGATACACCAAGTAGTCTGCCTCCTCCTTCCTCTCAACCACCCCATAGTGTCCAGTCCAACAGTCTTGGAGGGCCTTGGGCTCCACTGGCTCCATTACCCACACTTTCTGTCCAGGTTGAAATCCCACAGGGGTAGCCGCCTGGTCATATCACTGCTTCATAACTTTTTTGATAGCCTCCAAGTTCTCAGAAACTTTCTTCCAGAACTTGGCCATATGGTTCCTGAGGGCCAGCATGTAGCTAACCACATCCTGGGGGGTGGAGGGGAGGTTCTTGGGAGCTTGCTCCCACCCCTCCTTGACCACACTGAGAGATCCCCTAACAGGGTGACCATACAGAAGTTCAAAGGGGCTGAATCCAACTCCCTACTGTGGCGCTTAGTTGTAGGCAAAGAGCAGGCATGGCAGGAGGACATCCCACTTCTGTCCATGCTTGTGAGGGTCTTGTTAAATCTTTCAACAATCCCATTGGTTTGTGGATGGTAGGGGGTGGAGAACTTGTAGGATACCCTAGACTCCTTCTTCATTGTCTTCATATACGCAGATATGAAGTTAGTGCCCCTGTCAGACACCATTTCTTTGTGGAACCCCTCCCGGATGAAAATCACCATCAGGGCCCTGGCTACTGCAGGTGACATCACAGTCCTCAGAGGGATGGTCTATGGGTACCTTGTAGCATGTTCCACCAAGACAAGGATAAACTTGTTGCCTAAGACTGTCTTGTGGTCCAAGGGCACAACAATGTCGAATGCCCACTCATTCAAAGGGGGTGCCAATGACAAGTAAGGAATTCAGGGAAGCCTTCAGCTTTTTCCCTGTCTTCCTACTGGCCTGGCAGGTTAGGCAAGTTCTGCAGAATGCATCTGAGGAGATCCTCATCTGGGGCCAATAGAAGTGGGAGACAAGCCTGGCCAATGTATTTTCTTGCCACAGATGTCCTTCCAGGGGAATTTCATGAGCCAGCCCCAGTAGGAAGGCCCAGTATCATTCTGGGACAACCAACACATGTGCTGCCCCATGCAAAGGTGCCTTAGGCTCACTACACAGGAGGTAATTCTCACAATATATGAAGTGATCTCCAGAGGTATCACCAGCTGTCTGGGCTTCAGCCATTTGCCTCATGTCTTCCAGGGTTGAGCACTCATAACTACTCTCGGTGGGTCCCCTTTCTGCTTGCCATCCAGTAAGTTCAAGCAGGTCACCAAGGCAGGCAATGTCGTCCCCGGTAGGCCACAGAGCTGCCTCTTCCGGTGCCATATTCACCGGTACTGTGGGAAATTCAGTGGCTCTTTTCCCACACCCCTTGCCCTTCCCTCTCTTGGCAGCTGTCTTGGCCATTCTTCCAGGCTCCAGACCTTCTTGACTCCCCTCCTGAGCAGCCATGGACCTGGTGGTCACACCGACCAACTCAGCCAATCCCCAACATTTCCAGGTGTGACCGGCGCTCCACTTACTTCCAGACAGTGTCCTCCAGATCATTCCCTAACAGGCAGTCCACAGGCATTGCAGGGTTCACAGCACCACAGGGTAGTGGCTCTCCCAGCTGTCTGCTACTACAACCTGGTGGAATGTATTGGGAATCACTTGCTCTCAGGACACCAGATGATACCTGATGAACAAGTTATTTCTCTTCGGTAATGCCTTATCTGGTAGAGACAGGATCTATCTGAAGATTCCTTTCCTTTTGAATTCTCGCAAGGCGCCAGACTAGATCTGGAAATTTTTTCTGCAGTACCTCTGTGCTTTGGTAGAGGGTGGCGTACGACTCCTTAGGGACGTCGTCCACTGAATGTGACGTACACGGAGTCCATATAATCCCCCCTCCGATGCACTGACGTCAGTTCTTCCGTGACTATTTTCCACGCCGAAAACACGGCCACTTATAGAATCTGCCTGTGGAAGTAGTGTGCCCAAAAAGAGACATTTTTGTCTCAAATAATGACAAACTCTAATGAAGGCATCTCAATGCCAAGAAAAATTGATCTTTTAGGTAGAAGAAACCAGTTCACAGAAAAGAGAGGATGAAAGGGTCAGTAAGGAATCTGCGGCTAGATCCTATCTCTACCAGATAAGGCGTTACCAAAGGTAAGTAACTTGTTCATCTGATAGAGACATCTAGCTGCAGATTTCTTACCTTTTGAATTAGATACCAATGTAATACCATACCCGGAGGTAGGTCTGCAAACTGATCCTGTTAAAAGTCCCAGACTAGAAATAACCGGTCTAGAACAAGAGAGAAGAGACCGGACGCTCTTAGCAATTTGCTGTGAGCAGAATTATGCACTACACCAGAAGAAATGTGAAAAGGATCACAGGCAAGTGAGGCATAAGGGCATTGAAAAACATGAGAATAGCATTTCCCATGTCAGTGGAACAAACATTTGGCAGAAAACAACAGCCAATATTAACCACAATACTACTTGCACCCATTGTAGGATGTGAACCAAGGCCAACTGGGATTTGGGAACCCAGAGTCAACAGTCAATGCCACTGAGTTAAAGTGTTGCCGTAGAAAGCCATGATGTTAGCCAAATCTGCCCTGAAAAAACAGCAAAAAGAGGATCCAAGAACCCATCTTTTATGGAGAAAGGATTGATCAATGCTACAAGAGAAAGTTGGCGAAGACAACTACTATTGGTATAGAACCAACTCTTGTGCTAAGAAAAAACTGCCAGAGAGGAAGACAACACCTCTGGGATCATCTATAATGTATAATGCGCAAAAGTAGAAAAAATAAATATTGCCCATGTAATGACAAAAGAAAATACATATACATCTATATATATCAGCAATAGAGAGAAACCATCACTACAATGATGCATAAAAATATATGAGGACCGAGCCGAGTAATCAGCAAGATAGCACTAATATAAAAGAATGGACAGTGTGGAGGACACCGCACACACTAGGAAAGTAATGACTGCCGAAGTATGTAACTGTCTGCTAACGGACTGAGTAGCCCAAAATCAGGCTGCTGATATCAATCTTGAAAGAAGACAGCAGGTGCGAAAAAACCTTGCTAGCATAGAAAAAACAAGCTCACAACTTGGACCTACAAGAAGGTCAAAGGGAAGTAGAGGCCAACAAACGGAAGGCCCAGGACAGGTATCCAGAGTCAACATTGAACGGTAAGTTATATCTGACAGAGCAAGATCTGGATGAAGTATGGAACGAAATGAAAAAAGACCTATTCCTCTAGGGACAAAACCCCCCACGAAAGTGGAAGTCCGAAAATCAAAAACAAACTTATTTAATCTTTTTTTTTTCTGAAAAAATTGAATCAACAGAAAGAGTTGCAACTATATAGAAGAGCAACAGTTGTTGAGTATAGGAAAATATTGGTCCAACAGGAAAGAAGGGAACCTGAAAATCACCAGAAGGTAAAAGGCTAAGCATGCCCACAGCCTTCATTATTCTAAGGTATATGGGCAAATTCCGAAAGAAGTTAGGTACACAGATAACCCTAAGGAAGAAAGGAACCCTAAAAATAATGCTGAAGCAATATAGGGCTAGAACTATGACAACGCCCTTTAAGGTAGAGTGAAAGGAACCGGCCAAGGAGATTGTATCCCAAGGGAGCAATCAGTCCCACTTATGAACTAATCCGAGGAAAAACTGAACTAAAATGTTTAAGGAATATGTGTAAACAGCAAGGTATATCTATAAGATGGAAGATAGCCATCATCACAGAAAAGGCTATATTGCAGCACCTTAAGAAGAAATTTGTTTTTGTTTTTATTTTTAAACATCTGAATGCCCAGGGTGGAGTCTGAACACTTTCATCAAAGGTGCCCGTGGCAGCAAAAAAAAACAACCTTGCCTCTAAGCGATAAGTAAGTATCACAGACGGCTTTGTGGTGAAGAGGGACTATAATGACAACAATATCAGCGGTACAAGAGAAAAGCGCCTAGAAACATGACCCGCATAGACTGGAAATGTAGACAAGATGCTACAACATGGAAGACTGGCAGGGTAAAAGAGACCAGCGGTAAGAGCCCAGCCTGCTGAGTTATAGCAAGAGCAGCTCGCTAAAGAAGTGCATGGACGCATTGATGTAGAACGGCGTTACCACTTGTCCCATTGCTCTGCTGGGAAAGTAATAACCTCTCAGGAGAAGTAGGATAGTCCCAGAGCGAGAAACATAAGTAACACTCTATAAAGTGAAGCAAGGAGAAACGAGAGATTCACCATAATTAGGATCAAGTGCAAAAGCGGTGAGCCCTGTACAAAGTCTTCCAGGTATTTCTAATGAAAAGCTCCCTAGAAGGGACACTAAAAACATCACAAAGGTATTCAGTAATACCTATAAGGCATACAGAAGATGCTCCACATAGAGCAGGGAATACACCATACAGGTAACAATCTCTTGGGCATGAAGCTCATTTTCAGAGAAAAAAAACCCTGTGCCATCAGGTGGTAAACCCATTTAGCCACAAAGAAAATACTTCCCAAAGAGTGGGAGCTAAAACCTATCATCGACAGGCCGTAAGAAATAATCATACCTGTACAAGGCAGGAACACCGCACGAGGTGCCACCAGAAGGTGGATGGGTACTATAAATGGGAAAAAAACACAGGGGTAAGTTGTCGAGGGGAGGTGAAGCCCACTCACATCCGGGAGTAGAGGACTCCATACCAGTATGGGCCCATCTGTAAGAAAAAAGAAAAATGATTCTACCCTTTTAGAACTCGAGTAATTGCGGAACTAGGGAGCCAGTACAGGAATAGACATAGTTAACCATCAGGTTGACCTCGACTGTCCCTAAAGCATTCTAATACAGAATCAGCATGTGTGCTGAACAGGTGATCACAATCAAAAGGCATGTCCTTCAGGGTAGTTTGGACAGCTTCCAAAAAGTCAGAGTGGGATAGCCATGTATGACGAAGAAGTGTCACCGAATGAGGCATGGCTCGACCCACTGAATCTGTGATATCCATGCCACATCTTATTGCGAATTTAGCTGCCTCTCACCCATCCTGGAGTGTCTGGGCGAGTTCACTTAGGATTTCTTCCAGAAGAGAAGGCAGCTAATGTGCCACTGAATCCCACATCCCTTGGTAAAAAATGGCCCAGAACACATGCAGTGTTTACTGAGAGCAAGGCTGAGCTGGCTGAGGAGAAGATGCTTTTTCCACAAGTGTCCAGCCATCTGCACTCCCTGTCTGGAGGAATGTTAGGGAGGAGGCCAAAGCGGCCTGCACCACAAAACTTCTTTGGGTTGGGTGCCAGAAGAGACAGGTCGGGTCCCCGGGGGTGGGCCGGTGTCTATGGGCTATGAACCGGTCCACAGGGGCCCATGTGGCAGGCTTAGCCCGGCCCCTAATAATATGTCATACAGTGGTTCACTGCAGGGGATCACAGGCCCTACTCCTATTTGACCCTGGTGATTCACCTGTATCAAGGGATCAGGGGTCACCTCCACAGCTGGGAGCTGTAAGTCAATGACAGCAGCTGCCCTCTTCAGCACCTCAGGCAGGGAGGAGCTCACCTCTGTAGCAAGGCTGGCAGGGGAAAAAAATGTCCAAAGTTGGCGAGGACTCAAGGCCACTAGCCACACCCAGCTCCATCAGCCAACTACTATCCAGAGGAGGCTGGACAGTCTCGTCCATTGGGTTCATAAATCCCAGCTCCTCTCCTTTACCTCAAAAATCCTAATCCCCGTAGAAAAAACAGCAATTGATGGTTGAGAAGGATGAGGGAAGTTGTCCAAGACAGATGACACCACTGTCGCCGTACCTGACACCGTCTGGCATTACCTCGGCATCGGAGAGGTTGACCGGCACTGCATTGAGCGGAGCAGTACCAGACGTTGCTGGTAGCAGTGCAGCAGACGTTGCTGGTAGCGGCGGCAGATCGACCTATGACGCCGCAGGTGGGAACCCCAAAGGGCTGTGCACCGGAGCCGACACGGATCCCACTACGGATCCAGAGGGCCTAACTGATGTCATGGGTGAACAGGTCAGCGTGGATTCAGTTAAGACACCTCTCACCTACTTGGGGCTCGAAAGCACACCAGAGGGAGATGGAGGCCGAAAGATGGCATTGAGAGAAGTATAGTAACTTTGCATCTGGGCTAGAGTCACCCCAGCTCCAGGGAAAACAGGGAGGGGTGGGGTGGAGTCTTGCGCTGATTTCTCAGCTGGGGCTGGGAGAAGGCGGCGGAAATGCAGGGCCTAAGTGGCGAAGCCGGGGGATGACGTGACTTTGACCGCTTGCCCTGTAAAGACTTACCCTGCGACATTGAGGACGATGGACGCCCGTGGAAACGGCTTCTGGCCCAGTCTCATGATCACTCCCGAGGCCTGGAATGAGACAGACGATGTGGGGCCTCTACCAGTCGTGCTACCAGGATCTTCATGTGCCATTCTCGCAATGCCTTTGGCTGAAGTAACAGCAGGAAGCGCAATCCTAGGAGTGGTGGTGCTCGCCAAGGCACCACATACAAAACGTATGAGGGTCTGGGGCCGACATCTGGCTTCCACAGGACCCAAAAGGTTTGAACCCCAAAGACATGAGAGAAAAAGAAAAGGGGCACACTGTTCCTTCAACAAAAAAATTGTCAAAACACGGCAATAAACGGCCCGAGGAACCGCTCTGGATCCACGATGAAAGAGCGGAAAAGAAGGAACTGATGTCAGCGCGTCAGAAGGGGGATTATATGGACTCCGTCAGCGTCACATCCAGTGGACGACGTCACTATGGAGTCGCACAATGCTCTCTATCAACGCACAGAGGTACTGCTGAAAAAACTTACGGATCCAGTCTGGCACCTTGGAAGAATTCAAAAGGTAAGGAACCTGAGGCTAGATGTCTCTTTCAGATAGTAGTCATACTGGCTCCTGTGTCCCTCACAGCATCCACACTCTGCCCACTAATGGTAACCCACTGCCTATGCTTGGAAGTATTTGAAGAAGTGCGGGCTTTGGGCCCTATCTCCTTGTCGCCCAGGGACGCTAGGGTAACCTCAGCTGTCTCCCCCACACTAACTGGGGCCATCTCCTCCCCAAGCACTACATTAGGCAACCCACCACTGGGGGGGCTGTGCCCTCTTGGGACATTTGGGATCACCCTTGGTGGGCCCATGCTGGTAACATTCATAGCACTTGGGGACAAACTTACCAGTGTTCTTATTGAAGAAGCCTTTCTTTTGGTGGCCAGATTGGGTTTGGAACCCTTTCCCCTGAGAACTATTTTGGGGACCCTAAAAGAACTCTTTCTTGTTTTAATCTCCCCCCCTCTTTCTTCTAGTGGGAACCCTGATAACCCTTTTGGGAGTCCCCCCAGACGCATTTTTGGACAGCCTGGTGCTGACCCAGAGGTCCGCCTCCTCAGCAAGATGCCTGGGGTCAGTCAGCTTGCTATCTACAGGTGTTGGGAAAGCTCTGTAAAACAGGTATTGAGCATGTGCTCCCTCAGAATCAGATTGTACAGCCCAACAAAATGATCTACCTTTCTGCCCCTCAGCCGGCCCTTCAGTGCCTTGCCGGAAGTTCAAGAAGTCCATTCAGGACTGGTTTGGGAGTTTGTGGCTGTTCGTGAACTTCTGATGGCATTTCTCAAGGGTCAGTCCAAACCTAGAAAGATTCATGGGGAAAACTTGGTCTGGTCCTCTTCCTCAAGTGTAAGAAGAGTGTCCCTCCCTACTGTAGGCATGTACCTCCACAAACTAACCCCTCACCCCAGAATTCCTATGGGACCTTGTGTACCCTCAGAACCATCTTGCATGCAGAAACCCATTTATATTTATCATCTACTACCACATATGGGGGCACCCACTCCTTGGGTATGTGGACCCCTACCTCTCCAGTGGACACCTAAGGTACGCCGGCACCAATATTGCTGGACTCCACCTCGTTGGCCTTTATTTCCAGCTCTTTGAGACTGAGCTCATGGGCCATTCTCCTTTCTTCCATGGCCAGTCTTCTCCTTTCCTCTGCTTCCAGTCTCATCTTGGCCAGCTGCAGCTTGAGCTCCCTCTCTGCTTTCCTGTCCTCCAGCATCTCTGGTGTCAGGCCCCGGCAGACACACTGCTCCATCCTGGGCATCTTCTGAAGTCAAGTTGGGCAATCCTTGCAGCTCAGGACCCTGGACAGGGTTCTCCCTCCCTTCATCCTCTGCCAGTGTTCCCTTCTCCTAACTGTCATCACCATCATCCTCTCCTTAGGCAGTCTACCACCTCTGAACCTCCTTAAAGACTCTGAGAACTACCCGGAGATCTTGTTTGGTAGCCCTCTTTCCTGCTTTCGGCCCCCTCTGTTTGCAGAGTTTTGGCAGCTCAGCCCTGCTGAGGGTGTTAAAGTTGCACAGCTCTATCTCCATGATGAGAAAAAAAGGAAGGCTGGTTGTTGCTGCAGCTTGGAGGGGAGACTTCAAGCTCCAAGGTGCCCTGCTGCCATTCCTGGTGAGGGGGAGGAGGAGGAGCCTCTATCACCCGCGCTGAAAAGCGCCGACTTCACTCCGCTGCGCGGGACGCGCTGCTGGTTGTTGCTGCAGCTTGGAGGGGAGACTTCAAGCTCCAAGGTGCCCTGCTGCCATTCCTGGTGAGGGGGAGGAGGAGGAGCCTCTATCACCCGCCCTGAAAAGCGCCGACTTCACTCCGCTGCGCGGGACGCGCTGCTGGTTGTTGCTGCAGCTTGGAGGGGAGACTTCAGCTCCAAGGTGCCCTGCTGCCATTCCTGGTGAGGGGGAGGAGGAGGAGCCTCTATCACCCGCCCTGAAAAGCGCCGACTTCACTCCGCTGCGCGGGACGCGCTGCTGGTTGTTGCTGCAGCTTGGAGGGGAGACTTCAAGCTCCAAGGTGCCCTGCTGCCATTCCTGGTGAGGGGGAGGAGGAGGAGCCTCTATCACCCGCGCTGAAAAGCGCCGACTTCACTCCGCTGCGCGGGAGCGCGCTGCTGGTTGTTGCTGCAGCTTGGAGGGGAGACTTCAAGCTCCAAGGTGCCCTGCTGCCATTCCTGGTGAGGGGGAGGAGGAGGAGCCTCTATCACCCGCGCTGAAAAGCGCTGACTTCACTCCGCTGCGCGGGACGCGCTGCTGGTTGTTGCTGCAGCTTGGAGGGGAGACTTCAAGCTCCAAGGTGCCCTGCTGCCATTCCTGGTGAGGGGGAGGAGGAGGAGCCTCTATCACCTGCGCTGAAAAGCGCCGACTTCACTCCGCTGCGCGGGACGCGCTGCTGGTTGTTGCTGCAGCTTGGAGGGAGACTTCAAGCTCCAAGGTGCCCTGCTGCCATTCCTGGTGAGGGGAGGAGGAGGAGCCTCTATCACCCGCGCTGAAAAGCGCCGACTTCACTCCGCTGCGCGGGAGCGCGCCGGGCGAAGCCCGGGCCAAGGGCGGGCCCGTCCTTGCTTGTCATTGCCAGGAAGAGGCAGGGCAGGGCCACCCCCTTAACAAGTCGGATCGAACATTCCCCATTACATTTTCTTCATTCTGGACAAGGTACTGTGTCAAACATCATTTCTACATAGGGAAGTCGAAGCTGAAGCAAATATAATTGGTCTGTAGATTCTGATTGTGATTGGACCGGGTAAATTCTGAACTGGTTTTGTATTTTGTTATTGTTGCTGGTCACTGGTGTTTCCCTTTATCTTTAGTGTTAGGGTTACTGCCTAGGAACTGCCTTTCGTTCGTCTGAGCTATGGGGAAACGGAAAACTATGGAAAGCGTAGAGGCAGGTTGTAATTCCAATAGTTGTGTAGGTAAGGGAAAGAAGGCTAGGAATAATAAGAAACGCTCAGCTGGTAATTGTGTCATTGATAGAATTGACACTCTTATCACTGAGTGTGAGGACATCCTGACCTCAGAACCCTTGTCACCACGTAGTAGTGGTTGCTCTTCACCTGCCCATGCAAGTCCGTTATGCCCAGTCACTATCCCCGCTATGTTTCAGAAAGTTTCTAGAAAGGGCAATTCCGAAAATAACAGCAATATTTCACTTGTTTTAATAGAGGGTTCACAGGATGAGGCTAATAAAGATTCAGCTCCTAACACTGACTTGGATGAATGTGTTTCTTATCCCACAGTTCCTTGTTCAAATAGGTTTGATGTGCTAGCTGCGCCTGATTCTAATTTAGGTACAGGTACAGACACACAGCTAACAAATACAGTCCAAGTACTGTCACATCTGCGAGGCAGTGTAGATTTACGGACTCCTGTTCCTCATGGTGATTATACGTCTATTGACTTACTCAGGGGGGAAATATCCACCATGAGACAGATGATTGAAGATCTCACAGTAATGGTCAAAACCCTATTACCTCTGGCCACACTTTTTCCGCAGTACCCAAGTAACCCTTCTCTTCCTAATAGGAATAAGGAATCAATGGCTAAGACACTTCCAATTGAAAGGGATAATCCAAGCGGGTTTGTTAGGTCATGCCTTACATCCTCTACGATCCCAGTTTCCAAAAGCCAGAAACCAAATAACAACAGAAATAATATTGTACCTAAAAATCATTTTGTCACACAGGGATTGACATCTAGAGAATGCACAAATAAGTTGATACCCAGTCTGAGATCGGAGCAAGTTATACCTACTGGCATATCCTTGGACAGAAACTCTGTTGTTAATCCACACCAGCAGACTTGTTATTCATCTATTACCCCATATCTATCGGGCCAAACTATTCATATGACTAACGTCCCTAAACTTAGTCCAAATGGTGTTCACGAGAGCTCAGACTCCCTAAAAAATAAAGTGATACACTGGATTCGACAAGTAAGGGGCTGTCGCTCTTTGATACGGGAGGATATTATTTGTACCCGTAGATGTTCATCCCCAGCTCAAACACATGATTTTATAGAACTTACATTATGTTCTATTGACCTAGCAGAGAACCTTCTTGCCTGGGAATTTAGATATTGTCCCCCATCTGACTCATCTATACAATTTAGGAGTATCCGCTCGCACATCAGGGGTGGTACAATTGGTACTTTGGAACAAGGGTCGTGCTTAGAAGCAGTTGACTGACTAGAAACCAACCATTCCCCTAATATAGCCCAAACTACCAACTCTTGTAGCTCTGTGTATGACATACAAATTTCTTTATTAAATTCTGAAACATTAGATAATGTACAAAACTCCTCATTAATTCCCGATGTACATAACAACGTACTGGAAATTGAAGGGAATATGGGACTAAGGGCCATATGTAGGTAATTTCTATTTACCGATTCCTAAATACCGAATTTTACCGATTCGGTATTTAAGAATCGGTAAATAGAATGTAGGTAAACATTCGGTAAATTTTACCGATTCGGTAATATTCGGTATTACCGATTCGGTATTTACCGAATCGGTAATAAGGAATACCTTCCCATTCATTCCTATGGGCCGGGAGGCCCATAGGAATGAATGGGAAGCCATTCACTATTACCGATTCGGTAAATACCGAATCGGTAATAGAGGGAGCATATTCAAGGGTGGCAGGGTGTCAAATTGACACCCTGTTGCACCCCTGAATCGTGCGTGTGTGCACATGTGGCGCACATACATGCCCTAAGGGCATGTATGTCTGCCACATGGCACTTTAAAAAAGCACAAAATTGCTTTTAAAAGGTATTCAGTATTTACCACCAACCTGTAGTTGGTGGTAAATAACGAATCCTTAAACCAAAAATGCACTCACTTGAGTGCTCCCTACATAGGATTTAAGGAATCGGTAATTTACCGATTCCTTAAAATAACGAATCGGTAAATTACCGATTCCTTAAATCCAGCCTCCTACATCTCAATTGCCTAAATACCGGTCGGTAACGGGAGATTTACCGAATTTCGGCCGTTACCGACCGGTATTTAGCTACCTACATATGGCCCTAAGTCCGTATACTGAGTTCAGTCAGAAGACATGTGAGATGGGGTTAGACAAACTTTTAGTTCACCCTGAAGTGTCTGGCCCGCAAACACAACCAAATTTGCTTGATCTGGCGAATGATAGTATAGCCTTGATTCCCTCGTCTAACAAACTTAGGATTTTATCGTGGAATGTTGCAGGTTTGCAAAACAAACTTATACTCCCTCATTTTAATAAATTAATTGAAGGATTTGACATCTGTACTTTCCAAGAGACATGGAGTCTTGCGCCCTTACATAAAACAGGTTTAGCTTGTTACTGCATTCCAGCTACCACTGTGGGGAGAGGCGCCCCTCAGGAGGTTTGATCGTATGGGTGAATATTTGCCATGGGTTGCCAAGTTCATATGCATCCACTTCCAACTCACGACATCTTGAGACTGACTATCAGGGGCCCAAATGGCGGGGTTATTTTGGAGTTGTTTAATGTCTATAGCAGAGGAACTAAGGGGGGTAACCAATCACCCACTATCACGCTTTTAGAGCAGGCATTATCCAGCTGCCCGCCAGGAAATCGTATTATGATTGCAGGTGATTTAAATTGCACTTTCGAGCCCTTGAGCTCAGATGATTTGATGGAGTACGATAGGGCTGATGGTAAAGGATAATACCTCGACTTAATTTATCCCCCATTAAAAAATGGACTAGTCTAGCCATTCAACTTAATGCACTGGCCACAGAGTTTGATCTTAGGGCAACAAATGGAAGGACTCCCTCAGACAAACAGGGGGCAAATACCTTTAATAGAGTTGGTTGTCCTTCCCGAATTGATTATATTTTACTAGATGTAAACCTATGGGACGAGAAGACTGACATGTTTGTAGGTGCTACGACTGATAGCGAACATAATCCCTTATGCATGATCATGACCAACCCTTGGGCTTCCACACTAAATCCCTCGACTAGTAGGGCACCAACTTGTATCACTAACATCATTCCCTCTAATTGCAAGAGGCATCTTAAGTGGAATAGGGTCTCTTTGCACGAAGAAAATTTATTGGCTATTCGTAAAATCTTGTCCGAGAAAACAGCAGAACTTAGTGTTGTGGCTTCGGATAAATCTAAACGTGATAGGATCTCGATAGTCCACGTCAGTACTGTAGAGACACTTAGCTCGTACTTTCAGGCTCCTTGTAAGGACAGGATTTTGCGTGTCCACCACAAAACACAAAACCCTTGGTATAACTTAGATTGCAAACATAAAAGACAATCCTTGTACCAAGCTATCCGAAATAAAAACTGTTCTGGAGTTAAAAGTGCTAGTAAAGATTATAAAGTAGGCCTACATAAAGCTAAGATTGAGTGGGACGAACGATATTGGTTAGAGCTGAAGGATGCTAGTCTGAGTAAAAATAAGAATCTCTTTTGGTCCCTAGTAAGTCGGGGAAAGATAGGAACTTAAATACCATACCCAATCATATTGCTGGATTGGATTGGTATAACCATTTTGTGAACCTGTATTCCCCTACAGAGGATGGATGTCTGGAGGAGTTATGCGGCACCCCTGACATCCCTCCTATAGGGAACAATAGAGAACATTTTTCGCGGGTCGAAATAGAGTCAGCAATCCTGAAGCTGGTTCCCGCTAAGGCCCCAGGACCGGACGGCCTGCCGGGTGATTTATTCTTGTCTGATCCTAGATGGTGGTCGTGTTATTTTTATTTTTTGTTTAATGCCATAGCTGCAGGATGCCCAGTTCCAGACTCTTGGAAAGGTGCAGAAGTGGTGCCTATTTATAAAAAAGGCGACAAGGAAGAACCCTCGAATTATAGGCCAATAAGCCTAACTGACGTAATGCAAAAGGTGCTAGGTAGGGTCCTTCTGCAGAAAATACAATCATGGGCGGTAGAGGAGGATATCCTCTCGCAATACCAGGCGGGTTTTAGGGCCAATACCGGGACAATTGATCAGGTTTTTAGGCTAATGCTCATATATTGGAAAGTTGTAATTGGGAAAGGTAGTCTCTATATGGCATTTATTGACCTTAAAACAGCGTTTGACCTGGTAACCGAGGAATAAATTGTGGCAGATTTTAAATGATATGGGCATCCCACCATTAATTCTTAATTTATTAATACGTCTCCACGAGGGAACTTATGCTCAAGTGAGATGGGGTGTCCAAGGGCAGCTAACGGAGCAGATTCCTGTTGGCAAGGCAGTGCGCCAGGGTTGCGTGATGGCTCCCACCCTATTCTCTTTGTATGTGAACGGGGTGGTGAAGTATCTCCAGGAGGACCCAGCCGACGCGCCAATCTTGGTGGGTGACAAAGTGCCAACACTCCTGTTCGCCGACGATACCTTGTTGGTGGCAAAGACTCCAGTTGGGCTTCAAAAACTGTTGAGTAGGTATCAATCCTTCTGTGATGCTCGGGGATTAGTTATCAATACTATGAAGACCAAGCTTATGGCTTTCAACCCTCCTAAATCCTTCAGGAACAATTTCTTACTTAATGGTACCCCCCTTGAGAGAGTCGGGAATTTTGAATATTTGGGCATGCGACTCTCGGATAAAATGCTCTGGAGGCCCCATATAGCCAAAATGCTATTGAATCATAGATGCGTGACTGGGGCAATAAGCAAAGAACATCGCTCCTCATATAGTAGGCCTGTTGCCCCTGCGCTCGCAGTGTATGAAGCAAAAGCAGTTAGCTCGGCTCTGTATGGAGCCGAGCTATGGGGGTTTGAAAATGTGGATGAAATAAGCAGGTTAGAGCACAAATTTCTGAGGGATTTGGTGATGCTCCCACGAAACACTCCTTTAATACCACTAATGTACGACATGGGTAGGCGTCCATTTGGAGCTATAGCCAGGCTACGACCTTTGCTTTTCTGGGCTCGCATACGGCGAACCGAAGAGCTCACCAACTATGCCTTAGCTCTAACGGACATAATGAATTTGGATGTGAACCACAAGGTCAAGTGGCTATCATATGTGAAGAAAACAATGATGCAACTTGGCCTTAAAGATTCATGGGATACCCAGATACCGCTGTGTAAAGCGGAACTTAAGAGATGTTATTGGGACTGGTTTGACAGGCAAGAAGTATGCAAGCCAATGTTGTGTAGATTGTCAGAAGAGTTCCTCTTGTTTAAGCAAGCCAGATGTTTGGAGCCATACCTAGATGTGATCCAGGTCCCAAGAGATAGGACTCTGTACACTCAGTTTAGGTTCGGCACGCTCCCTGTTAACACCTATATTACTAAGTGGCATACAGCCGAGAACAAGACAGAGCACTGTCCGTGCTGCGGAGAGTTGGTCGAATGTATTGCCCATGTCCTCTTTGCTTGCCCTGCATATGCTACAGCTAGGAGCAAGTGGATAAAACCAATATGCAGTGGCATGGGCACTCGTGACTTCCGGTCTGCTCTGCGTATTTTAAAATCTGATCCCAGTGTCCTTTTTTCATGTGGAGTGGCCAAGTTCTTAGGCCGGGCCTGGCTAATAAGAATTAGAGCCATACAAAGTGTGATCCCAATGTAGACACAAGATCTATTATAGGTGTTTAAATCACATACTATATTGGTCTGCAATGTAATTTTTTTAAAGTATTAATCATGATATAGATAGCATTAGCATTTTATTTATACGTTGTTATACAATGCTTACTATAACTGATTTGTCCTCTATATGTATATAGTGTTCTAGAATGAAATCTCTTTTATGATATTTGTTTAATGGTTTTAACCAAATATGCTGCTACTAATTTTAGGGATAGCATTAGCACTTTATACATACATTGTTATATACTGCTCACTATAACTGACTTGCCCCTTATATCTACATAGTGTCCCAGAATGAAATCTTTTTATGTTATTTGTTTAATGGTTTTAACCAAATATGCTGCTATTAATCTTATGGATAGCACTAGTACCTTATATATACATTGTTATATGCTGCTCACCTTAACTGACTTGTCCCTTATATGTACACAGTGCCCCTGAATGAAATCTCTTTTATGATATTTGTTTAATGGTTTTAACCAAATATGCTGCTATTAATTATATCTTATGAGATTGCTAAACAACCCTCTGTATTATATGATTCCTTTCTCTTTATCGTACAGAAGCTATTTTATTGTATATATGCTATTCGATGCTTTTATGACATATGCTGTCGAATAAAGCTATTTGAAATTAAATGAAATAAATATAGAAAAGGGAGATAAAAGTCAATTGAAAACTAGAAAGAATTTAAAAAAAGGTCAGCTCTGGTGTCAAATTATTTATCTGGGATTTTTGTGTGACACAAATCACTGTATGGTACTGACCAAACTCAAGTTCTGATCCACAATGCTGAATACCAATGTGCAAAATTGGGTTGGTGGTGGACTGAGGTGTCAGCCCTAGTCAAGCAACAGCCAAAATCCCTTGCAGGGTGAACCACAAAAAGTCACTAAATTGACCTGTGATTAACCATGGGTAGCTTGACAAAAAAAACAGTTAGGCTTAAATTAGAGGCAATGTGTAAAGTATTTATGCAGCACACAAACAGCACAAAAGTGAAAACACAACACAAGAAAAATCCCATACCAGTTTAGAAAAATAGATTCCATTTTAATAAATTATTTGACACCAAAACAACAAACATCCAGTCAATAGAATCAGAGTTATGAATTTTTTTAAGTTTTTAGTAAAATTGAGTGCCTAAAAGAACGAAGCACCAACCGCGGACATCTAGCCACACAAGACTTGATCGAAGTCGAAAAATATGGCCGACCGCGATGAAGTGCAGGTTCTATACAGGAAATGAATTGGGTCCGGTCAGCGTTTACCTTCGGACTTTGAAGATATTTTGGGAAAAATGTTGTGAGAAGGTAAAGTTCAGTAGGACAAGGCTGCAGGCAGCGTCTGAGGAGGGAGCGTCATCGCCGTGGAACCTTGGGTCGAAGCCAGGGTGAACATTTCTATGTTCAGACCCAGTCTCTTTTTTTGCAAATCGAAAATCTTCAAAATCTCCAAAAGCAGGAGGCTGTAGCCAATGACAGTTCCAGGGGCTCGGATACCCCTTACGAAGGACTGCTGAACAGGATTTGCTGCTGCAGAGAAGAACGTAGTGGGAGAAGCAGAAAAGTCAATCCAACCGGAGATGCACCTTGGGTGGATAGGCAAGCTTGCAGGTCCTCCTCTCCTCAGTTTTGGATTTTGACCATCTGGACACCTTTAGCACAAACACCAAGGGTCTAGGACTGGTGGAACATCACCTGGGGGCTCAAGACTCACTCAGACTGGATCCAGGTGTGGGTTCAAGATGGTGGGAGCCTTTTATGTTGCTAGTGGCAAACTAAGCCTTGGAGTCACTTCTGGTAGTCTAGGGGTCAGGTGAAGATGCAGGGCTCAACAGCAGGGCTGGCCTCTGAGGGTTTAAGGAATGTTCCAGGCAGCAATCAGTCTTGCAGAGTGCACAGTAGGTCACAGCAGCAGGCCGTCCTCTGAGAGACCTTCCACAGGTCCAGGAGTGACCTGAAGAGTGGGTTTGAGGGTCCTATTTGTATACAATGGGCCTGTCCTCTGGAATGTGGGAAAAGCTTCTAGAAAGGTTTTTTAAGTGCATGGAGTTTCCTGACTTCCCAGCCCTGGCTTCAATCTTGTTGGAGTGACAATGTGGAGGTGATAAGTCCTTTGTGTGAAGGCACAGCCTACCCAGTTGCAAGTGGGGCTGTGCTAGCTCCCCCCCATCATGTCAGCAGGTGGTACATTCAGGCACATCTAATTCCTCGATTGTATGACTGCCTGAGGGGAATTCACAAAGTCTGTCAGTTACACCCAGTCATGTGACCCAAGACAGGCTGCAGGCACAAAAGGGTTAAAGGTGGGAACATGGCAACTTTCAAAATTGTAATTAAAAATCCGACTTTACCATTAAAGAGGATTTTTCATTACAATTTCATAGATAACAAACATGGTTTGGTTACCAGGTCCCAATCAAGAGTTAGCACTTATTAAATACAATAAAGCGACCTAATGTTATCCTATGGGAGAGGTATGCCTCACAGTAGTGAATAACGAATTTAGGAGTTTTTTACTACCAGAACATGTAAAACTTAAAAGTACATGTCTAAGCGTGTGATTACAATGCATTCTGCCCTATGGGCTCTTTAGGGTCTACCTTAGGGGTGACTTATAAGCAATAAATGGGGAGTTTAAGGCTTGGCAAGGGAGTTATGTTGCCAAGTCGATTTGGCACTTTAAAACTGCATTCAGGCTGCATTGGCAGGCCTGGGACATGTTTAAAGGTGCTACTTAAGTGGGTGGCACAATAAGTGCTGCAGGCCTTGGGTAGCGTTTAATTTGGAGGCCCTGGGTAAATGGTATACCACTCTACAAGGGACTTACAAGTAAATTAAATATGCCAATCAGAGGTAAGCCAATTAAACCATGTTTAAGGGAGTGAGCACAAACACTTTTTCACTGGTTAGCAGTGGCAAAGTGCACACAGATCAAAGTCAACCAAAACAAATTTCAGCACAAAAATGGAGGCAAGTAGGTAAAAAGGTTTGGGGGTGTTGTGTGGATTGTGGCCTCATGGTTGACATTGCTAAGTTAGCTTAGGTCTAGCTGCCATGATGCCTCCTTTGCACACGTTACTCAGTGACTTTGTTTTTCCAGACTTTGCTTGTGAACGTTCACATTAGAACTGTCTGCATTTCTACCTTTCACCTTTTCTGATGTTCTCTGTGGTTTTCGTCTGCACACAAGGTACAAGGTCGAAAAACAACGTCCCTTGTTGTTGCTGTTCAGGTCAGCCCCTCGCACTTAGACATAACATGAAATACAGCTGCACTGGAGAAATTCGTGTGCTTTTAATATTGTGATCTCACTGTTGAAGGCACTTGGAGAAAAACCTTTCCAGGGAGAAGAGCTGTGCTTGTCCGATGATGTAAACCTTGCATCTAGTTCTTGAGGTATGGGGGTCCCCCTGACAAAGTCCAGAGGTCTTCTATTTTTATAATAAACTAGTTACTAGCACGGGGAGGGTGGCAAGGCATTATAGTCCTTAATCCACTGTCTTTATAAAATGCTGTCCCCGTTTGTATTCTATGGAATTGTAACAATGCTTACTGTTTTGTCTTTATGCATTATGCTGCTAGTAATGGCAGATGTACTGTGTCTTAGAGCACGTTAGTTAAAATAAACATTTTAAACTATACTCTGTCTCTTAATACGCACGTTGTGGACAAGTATGAGTGAGTAATGAAAGAGTGTTCTTGCTCCCGCGATTCCTGAAAGAGTCCGTGTTCTGGGATGTCTAATCATTGGTAGCTTCGCTGTAGTACGGAGAACGAATGAGACACTAGAGCTAGTCGGATTGGGATTTTGGGCACTAAGGTGGATGGTTGGTACACCACTATACACCGAGGTCCTGTTTTCCTGCGCATAGTTCTGTATATGTGCAGAATCCCCGCAACAGGGGAAAACTACCTCAAGGCTGACAGGTCTAACAACATCATTCAAGTATTTATACAGGAAGGGACACTCAAAAAGATGAGTATTTGTTTCTATGCATGGCCCTTAACTCAAGCACCAAATAATGCATTTATCTGCTAAAGAAGGCAATACATAATGGCCGCTGTTAGAAATTGGGTCTCTAGTTGGAAGAGGTATGCACCCTGTCCAAGAAAGGACCACAATCCTAGTCAGGGAAAGCTAGATATACACTAAAAAACAAGCTGTGCTCTCCCTCTAATATCATGGCACAGAGCAGTCAGGCTTATCTAAAGAGGCAACTAGTAAAGTATCTGTGCAACACACACCCACACTATCACAATGAAAACAACACAAAAATAAAATACTTTACACAGGTTTAGAAAAATAGACAATAATTTTATGAGGAAATCAAGACCAAATGACAAAATTCCAATAAGTAGAACCGAAGTTATGAATTTTTAAAGAATAAACCAAAAATAGTGCTTAGAAGTCAATAGCGCTAAGGGGTTACTTGAGGTCACGGTAGACCGGGGTACATCCAAAGTTGAGGCCAACCGCGATGGAGGGCAGGCCGGCCACAGGACTCAGACAGGTCCTGCTGCTAAAGTACCTTGGATGGAGCAAGCGTCACCATTGAAGACTCGATGCGAGAAGTCGAGGAGACACTGCGTCATTATCGATCCTGTGGATGGTGGAGAAGCATTGGCGCCCATCTACGCTGTCTATGCAGGCTTCATCAAGGAACCCCTATATGATGCAGGCACTGCGTCGTTGTCGAGCCTCGCAGTCTGTCGAGGTGATGTTGTCGATCGGCACTTGCTTCGGCATCGAAGGGCAATGCATTGATTCTGATCAGCGCAAAGTCGTCACTGCATCGATTTTGATGCAAAAACAGCTGCAGAACTCACTTCTAAGGTCCAGGACTGGATTGTCACCTCAGGCAAGGGAGGACTCAAAGATGGCAGAGTCCAGCAGCAGAATTTGTAGGAAGGCTTTGATGGCCGTGAGACTTCGGAAACAGGAAGCAAGCCAGCAAGCCCTTGGAGTCACTCTGGGTTCAAGTGAGATGGGTCCAGTCCTTATCAGCAGAGCAGAGATCAGCAGGCATCAGGGCAGCTCAGCAAACCAGAGAAGTAGTTCCTTCAGAACAGTCACTCAAGCAGAGTGGCAATCCTTGAGGCACAGCAGTCTTTACTCCTGGCAGAGTTCTTCACAGGTCCAGTAGTATGCTGTCTTGGTAGGGTCAGAGCCCTAGTACTTATACCCAGTTGTCCCTTTGAAATGAGGGTGACTTCAAAGCAGGCCCTTGAAGTGCAGAGGTCCCCCTTTCATCACAGCCTTTGCTCCAGACTCTCAGTAGGGTGTAATCAGCCCTTTATGTGGGAAACAGGACGACACTGCCTATTCAGGTGTGTCAGCTCCCCCTCTCTCTTCTTGCCCAGGAAGAGCTATCAAAATGCAGATGAGTTCTCTGTCACACCCACCTTTCCTGTGTTTGTGGCTGTCTAGGGGGAATGCACAAAGTGTAGCTGTCACCCGACCCAGACATGTATTGGAGACAGGCTGCAGGCGGCACAGAACATTAATAGCAGAAGAATGTCCACTTTCTAAAAGTGGCATTTCTAAAATAGTAATGTTGAATCCAACTTTATAATTGAAGGGGATTTATCAATACCATTCCAAAGATTTAACACATTATGCAGCTATTTGTTTTTGATCTGGGATCACATATTAAAAGTGTTTTAAGGAATTCTTATTTCTAGCCTATGAGAGGAGTAGTCCTCACAGTAGTGAAAACAAATTAAGCTGTTTGTCACTACTAGGACATGTAAAACTTGACAGTACATGTCCTACCTCTTACTTACACAGCACCCTGCCCTTAGGGCTCTCCAGGGCCTACCTTAGGGGTGAATTACGGGTAATAAAAGGGGAGTTTAAGACTTGGCAAGTGGTTTTAAATGCCAAGTTGAAGTGGTAGTAAACCCTGTACACAGGCCTTGCAATGGCAGGCCCGAGACATGTTTGAAAGGCTACTTGTGTGGGTGGCACAATGAGTGCTGTAGGCCACTAGTAGCATTTAGGTTACAGGCCCTGGGCATATGGTATAGCCATTTACAAGGGACTTACAAGTAAACTAAATATGCCTATATAAGTTTAGGGGAGAAGCATATGCACTTTAACACTTGTCATCAGTGGTAAAGTGCTCAGAGCCCCAAAGCCAACACAACTAATGTCAGAAAAAGAGGAGGAGGAAGGCAAAATGTTTTGGGTGACCCTTCGGAGAGGGCCATTTTCCAACAGTCGTTAAGATTAATTCTTGTTATTTTTTTCATATAGTCCCTGGGGGCTCTCAAATGCTCATAAAGTGCCATGCTGCAGAAAGCAAAGCACAACAAACACACAGCTTTTCAATAATACTGGAATGAAGAGTCTTACTTTTTCTCCATGCTCTGATGTATGTTTGATGAAATGAGGCTGAGGAACATTTGGTCCATTGAACTGCTGAATTCTGACAATAAGATGTCTTTGTGCATATACCAGGAGAGGAGTCACTTTCTCTGAATATTTCTCACTGTGAAAAGCAAATAACAATTACATTAAGTTAAATGATGTCTATTTTGAACAAGTAAATTAATAATTTCATGATACAAACCTTAATGAACAAGTTACTTACCTTCGGTAACGATATATATCTGTAAGAAACATAGGTTAGTTATAGATTCCTTACCTTAGAATTACCCCCAGGCGTCAGACTGGATCCGGAAAGTTTTTTCGTCAGCAGTACCCCTGCGCGTCGGTAGGCGTCGCCGGTCAACTCTGCGTCCATCGTTGGCGTCGTGGTCGCAGTGATGACATTGCGGAAGATACCTAGACGCCGCCTTTGCGCCTGACGTCAGTTCTGTACACAACTTTCCGCGCCAGGAACGCAGAGCCATGCAAGACACTGACCACTGGTGCACAAAACTAGGGCCCTGAAAGGATGACCTTAACCCTAGAAGTCAGTTCGCAAAACGGGGAGGATGGGTGGGGCGGTAAGGAATCTATAACTAACCTATGTTTCTTACAGATATATCGTTACCAAAGGTAAGTAACTTGTTCATCTGAAAGAAACAGTTAGTTATAGATTCCTTACCTTAGAATAGATACCCCAGCAAAACCAACCCCAGAGGTGGGTCTGCAAACTAAGGTCACACCAGAAAGTCCTGGAGAACAAAAGAAGCCTTCTCTCCGGACTTGATTGTCCAGGCAGTAGTGTCTTGTGAAGGTGTGCAACGAGGCCCACGTAGCCGCCCGACAGATGTCAATGAGGGGAACTCCCTGTCCCAATGCAGTAGTAGCTTCCGTCGCCCTGGTGGAATGGGCGCGTAGCCCCACTGGAGGCTCCTTTTTAGCCAGAGAATAGCAGGCTTTGATACACAAAACGACCCATCTAGAAATGGTCCGTTTGTGTACAGCCCGACCTTTCTTGGCGCCCATGTAGCCAACAAAGAGCTGGTCGTCCACCCGGAACTGTTTGGTGCGATCCAGATAAAAAGAAAGCGCACGTTTTGGGTCCAGACGGTGGAGCCTCTCTTCCTCTTTCGAAGGATGCGGAGGCCGAAAGAAGGTGCGCAAAGTGATGGTCTGCCCAATATGAAAGGAGGTGACCTCCTTGGGAAGGAAGGATGGACGAGTTCTTAGGACAACCTTGTCCGGATGTACAGCCAGAAAAGGAGGTTTGGATGAAAGAGCTTGGAGCTCACTCACGCGTCTGGCAGATGTGATGGCCACCAGGAATGCCGTTTTAAGAGTTAAAAGCCTTAAAGGACAGTTGTGAAGCGGCTCAAAGGGAGCGCACATAAAATAGGTCAAGACCAAATTCAAGTCCCACTGAGGCATAACGAAGGGAATAGGAGGAAAGAGATGAGTTATGCCCTTTAAGAAACGATGAACAACCGGGGACTTGAAGAGAGAAGGCTGATCAGGAAGCCTAAGGAAGGCTGAAATGGCCGAGAGGTAGCCCTTGATAGTGCCCAGAGCAGAGCCCTGCCGGGCCAAAGAAAGGAGGAACAAGAGGACCTCAGAAAGAGGGGCAGAAAGGGGATCCACAGCCTTTGGTGTGCACCATGCCACAAATTTGTTCCATCGGCAGGCGTATACCGTCTTAGTGGAGGGACGCCTGGCTGCCAAGATTACATCACAAACTTCTGGAGGCAAGTCGAAAGACGTCATCTGCTGCCGCTCATTCTCCACGCAAGGAGGTGGAGGCTAGACAGGTTCGGGTGGAGGACCGTCCCCTGCTGCTGCGACAGAAGATCCTCTCGAAGAGGCAGTCTGGTCGGAGGATCGATGGCCATGTTAAGCAGCTCGGGATACCAGACTCTTCGTGCCAAATCCGGAGCCACAAGAATGACTTGGACCCGGTCACGCTTGATCTTCCTCAGCACTCTGGGCAGAAGTGGTATAGGCGGAAAGGCGTATAGAAGACCGCAACTCCACTCGCAACGAAAAGCGTTGCCTAGCGAGTGCCGCCTTGGAAATTCCAACGCACAGAACTGCTGACATTGCACGTTCGCTTCGGTGGCGAATAGATCTAACCAAGGCTCTCCCCACTGCTGAAAGAGACCTTGCACCACCTCCGAGTGAAGACGCCATTTGTGATCCATCATGCACCTGTGGCTGAGTTCGTCCGCCCTGGCGTTCAGTGAACCTGCCAGGTGTTGAACCACCAGGGATATGCCCTGATGTTCCAGCCATGTCCAGAGGCAGAGGGCCTCTTGACATAGGGTCCACGACCCCACCCCGCCTTGTTTGTTGCAGTACCACATGGCAGTGTTGTTGTCCGTGAACACCTGCACTACTCTTCCCCGGACAGAGGGAAGGAATGCCTTGAGTGCAAGACAAATCGCCCGAAGATCCAGAAGGTTGATGTGGAGCCCGGAGTCCGCCGGAGACCAGAGGCCTCTGATCACCGCCTCTCCCATGTGGCTGCCCCATCCCAGAAGGGATGCGTCTGTCACCACTGTGTGTTCTGGTTGGGGAAGGGAGAGTGATCTGCCGTTGACCCAATCCTGGTTCGTGAGCCACCACTGCAATTGTCGTGCAGTGCCCTCCGAGATCTGGACGCAATCAGACAGATTCCCCAGATGCTGCGACCACTGGAACTTCAGGTCCCACTGCAGAGCCCGCATATGCCACCTGGCATAATCGACCAGCAGGATGCAGGAGGCCATGAGGCCCAGCAGCCTCAGGGTCATTCTGACCGAAACCCGGGATAGAGGCTGAAAGATGGGAATCATAGCCCAAATATCCCGGACTCGCTGTTCGGGAGGATAGACCTGAAACCGTGTCGTGTCCAGAACTGCTCCGATGAAAAGGAGCTTCTGAGAGGGAATCAGGTGTGACTTCGGCACATTGATGGAGAACCCCAGCGAATGCAGGAGGCCGGCCGTAGTCTGGAGGTGGGAGACGAATGCCTGGGACGAGGTCGTCTTCAACAACCAGTCGTCGAGATAGGGGAAGACTGGAACCCCTGATCTGCACAGTTGAGCTGCGACCACCGCCATCAATTTCGTGAACACCCGAGGGGCGCTGGTAAGACCAAAGGGGAGCACGGTAAACTGAAAATGCTCGTGGCCTACCGTGAACCGCAGGTAACGCCGGTGGGCCGGCAGGACAGGGATGTGGAAATACGCGTCCTGCAAGTCCAACGCTACCATCCAGTCTCCAGGGTCGAGGGCAGACAAGACCTGAGCCAGGGTCAACATTTTGAACTTCTCCTTCCGGAGGAAGCGGTTGACGTCCCTGAGATCCAAGATAGGACGCAGGCCCTTGTCCTTCTTGGGCACCAGAAAGTAGTGGGAATAGCAACCACGACCTACTTCTGGGACAGGAACACGCTTGATGGCACCCTTGGCCAAGAGTGATGTAACTTCCTGTTGGAGAAGGGTCAGATGATCCTCCGACATGTGATGGTACTGGGGTGGCATGGCTGGAGGGATAGTCTCGAAGGGGAGGGAGTAGCCCCTTCGGACTAATTGCAAAACCCACCTGTCCGACGTGATGGTGCGCCAGTGGGGGAGGTGATGGCAAATCCTGCCGCCCACTGGCGTGTGATGGGCCTGAAAGGTCGGACTAGGAGGGTTTGGAGGCTGCGGCGGAGGGGGTGGAGGTGGATTGGCCTGCCCACTGGCCCCCAGAACCACGTCGTTGGTTCCCAAGTCCTCGGCCGCGCTGAGATGGAACAGCTTGCGCTGGCCTGTGGCTCTGGAATGAACATGTTGGGGCGCCCTTTTCGTGGTCAAGCAGACCGTGCAGGGCGCATGGTGGAGAGGCCCAAGGACTTGGCTGTAGCCCAAGAGTCCTTGAAGCGCTCTAGTGCACTGTCTGCTTTGTCGCCGAACAGGCGACGGCCATCGAAGGACATGTCCATCAAGGTGTTCTGGACATCCCCTGAAAAGCCAGTCGTCCTCAACCAGGCGTGGTGGCAAAGCACCACTGATGTTGAAATAGTCCTACCCAGTGAGTCGGCAGTGTCCAGTCCACAACGTATGGCAAACTTTGCTGCGTCTCTCCCCTCGGCAACAGCATGGGAGAGCACGGCCCGGGCCTCCTCCGGGCACTGAGGCAGCACCAGCGCAACCGTATCCCACATGGAGTGGGAATAATGGGCCAAGAGGCATGCGGTGTTCACCGACCGCAGCCCTAAACTGGAGGAAGAAAACAACTTCTTCCCAAGTTGATCCAGTTTCTTGGATTCCCTGTCCGGTGGTGCGGTAGGGAATGCGCTCTGGGATTTTGAGGCCTGGACGACCAAGCTCTGGGGGAGGGGTGTTGGGAGAGGAAAGTGGGGTCGCCCGGAGCAGGGCGGTGGCGTCGGGCAACCATCCTATCCACAGGAGCCCCTGTGGTGGGCCTGGACTAGGTGCCCAAAAGGATGTCTGTTAGGGCCTCATTAAACGGCAGCAGGGGATCCGAAGAGCTCGCTGACCGCTGAAGCACCTCTGTCAGGAGGTTAGTCCTGACTGCCACCGTAGGAAGCTCGAGGTTGAGAGCCTCGGCCGCCCTACGCAACACCACAGCGTAAGACGCTCCCTCCTCCGTAGCCACGGTAAGAGGAGACAACATGCCAAGGTCTGACGAGGTATCCAAACCACTTGCATCCCCCAGGTCCTCTCTCCAGTCCTGGTCATAGTCTATCTGTGCAAGACGGCAGCGTTGATACAGGACTCATGCCTGGCTTCGCATTTGCAGATTGGATTTTCCAGTGCTTTTACAAAGAATTATTTCAGATTATTTCAGATTTCCCATACCGGCGGCAAGATCACGCATGATCGAACCACTTGGATCGTTCGTTTTTAATGATGACCAACTGATCAGGATTGATTCTGTTTTTCACTGAGGGCTGTCATCCCCTACTCCCCCACACCAGTCCTGATGAAGACCCGCCTTGACTTCTTAATTGAGCATAGATTGGGTTGAAACGTCGACGATCCCCTATGGTCCAGATTTACCAAGGCTCTTAGTGCAAATGATTGATTCATTTGTATTAAGCAACAGAGTCATTGTGATTGTCATAATATTCTGGCCTTCTTTTCCCTTGTACATATTTTAATCACCTTGTATATAATATGTGCACCAAGTTCTATCACTGAGCACCAATGTCACTTTAGCACACACCACCGTAAGCTTCACCTTGCATTGACAGCCGTGTTTTACAAATGTGTGAGTATATATAAATGCTGTAATTTAAATAAAACTCCATAATACTCACCAATTTGCGACAGTGTGTTTTTTGCTATGTGTTCCATGTTTCTAAACATCTCAGATATCATTGTTTGAAGATTGTATAAAATAACATATAAGAAATAATTGCTTACAAAAGAAATAATTCGTACACCCGACAGAACCATTGTTTTTGTCTATATATCCATACCCATGTTCTGAGGGACACAGGGTCACCCCATTGTTGTTTAACAGGGTGGAAAGTAGGCACAAAAGCACCCGTCGACGTTGGGTCCGGCGGCGGCCAACACCGGTCCGACTCCGTTTCCACATGGAGGGGGAAGCTGGGGTCGACGTCGGCTGGGGGTCCAGCCGGCGTCGTCTGCGGACGTGGTGCCGGTGGTGTCAGCGCCGGTGGAGGTGTCACAAGGTTGACCGGCGCCGATCCGGATCCAGGCCTGGATCCAAGGGGGCCCTGCGGTGCCGAGGCCAAAGCCGCCGGCGTCGAAGGCCTAGGGCCCCCAGCCGAGTCCGCAGGGCACGAGGGCGCACCGGCAGAGTCGGACTGCCCAAATATAGCGTGCATGGCTTCGTAAAACTGACTAAGCTGGGCAGGGGTCGCTGCCGGTCCCGGAAAGGGTGGGAAGGCTGGAGTCAACCCTGGCAGGCTCTGTACGCGGAGCCGTGTGAGTGGCACCACCCGCACCCTGCGTCGCATCGGCCAACGGATGAGGGGAAGTCGAAGAGCGACAACGCTTCTTCGACTTCTTCTTATGCTTCGACTTACCCGACTCCGAGTGCGAAGACTTCGTCGAAGAGGAATGATGATGGCTCCACGATCGGTCCCTCGACCTCCCACGCGACTGGGATCTTGCGCGACGCGGAGCGGACTGCCGGGCCTTGAGGAGCTTTCGGGACCGCTCCCACAAAGACTTCGGGGCCATGGTTCGGCAGTCAGAGCACGACTTGGGGTCGTGGTCGCGCTCCAAGCAGAAGAGACACACGCGGTGCGGATCCATCACCGACATCATGCGGGAACAGGAACCGCAGGACTTAAAACCGGGCATCCCTCGTGCTGCCAGGAGTCGAACGACTCAAAAAGATGTCGACAAAAGTCGCAAAAAAACTCAGTCAAAAAATGACTGGGGGTACCGCTCTTCCCGGATCTGCGCTTGCTGGCGCAAAAAGAGAAAGAACTGACGTCAGGCGCGAGGGCGGCATCAAGGTATCTTCCGCGACGTCACCACGACGCCAAAGACGGACGCGAAGTCGACCGACGACGCCTACCGGCGCGCAGGGGTGCTGCTGACGAAAAAACTTTCCGGATCCAGTCTGACGCCTGGGGGTAATTCTAAGGTAAGGAATCTATAACTAACTGTTTCTTTCAGATATACTGCATATAAATGTGAGAACATTTCCCACTGCATTTCAGATTTCCTAGGTTTTGTAGTACTATCCTAACTTACAGCCAGGGTCACCTGCCAGATTTACAACCTCTGTTAATACCTGCCATCATTGTTTACGGTCAGCAAACCCATTTACTAGAAATCCATATTAATGAGGAATACAATATGCCATAAAAGAAGACCCACCTCTTTAAAGGTAAATATGTCTATGACAATGTATGTGAGGACCAGCACACCCTCTCCACTAGAAACCTTGGAGCAGTAGACGTAGTCCCTGTGAGCCGTCAGATTTCAAAAAGCAATTTGCAGCTATTTGTTTTCCAGTGACTAAGGGCCCCCAGGACCTAAAAGCTAAAGCGCCTGACAAGGAGTATGTCAAAGTTTAACAAAATTAGAGATTCAAGGAGCACTGGATGCTCACATAGCTCCTTGGAAATGTGATTATTTTTCTGGTATCACAGAAAACAGATGTGGAACTCAATATCTGTCTTCCTAAGTCTGACCTAAACCAGACGTACAGCAAGGTGAATACTGGAGCAGGATTCAATGTGCTTGTGATAAAATGTGTATGAAAGGAAGGACTGACTTAGGTGTTTATATATAGAAGTGGTGATGGGATTATCTACAGTGGAAAAACATAACTGTTCTTAACACACAAACTAATTAATGATTAAGGAATCATTGTTCTACTTGAGCAAGTTGACGTGTTGACTCTTGAATGACAAAGCCATAAGTCATCATTAGAAACCTGGCTAAGAGTATCTGAAATAAGCATTGTGTTCATGAAGGTCAATGAAGTCCTGGAAGTGCTAAGTTTTAAGAATCTATATAGTGGGAAGCAAAGTTGTTCATGGGTATGCAACAAACACAGTAAAGTCAGTGTTGGGTAATGAAAAAAATATATTGGCTATCTTGAATCAATTGTTTACCACCTCACTTTGGAGAACACTCGCAAACTTAGAACAGTATCCATGCAACAAGACGCCCATTTTGCCTTGAGCACCACAGCTACAAAAGGAGGCAAAATTCATTGTTCCAAAACATCTTTACTGTTTGATGCATTGTACATTGTTTGATAATAGAGTTACAGCTTTAAAATAGGCTGTGGCAGTTAAATATTTCTCCTAATTAATGGCTGAACTCTAAAGCAGAGAGCTCTTGTAGATCTGTGTCCTCTCAAAACTGCTTTATGTGACCGGCAGATATGGTTACACTGAAGCAGAATCCTCTTAGTTTGGTATAGATCACTGACAGAATAAGCAATCTTTGTCTATGTTGCCTATCTTGTTTTAGTTTGTTTCGCTACTTTGTTTTATTTGTTTCATATTTTCTCCAATATCATCTTTCCCCAAAGCAACCACATTGCTTTCTCTTGAGATCACAGTGAGGCGGCAGTTCAGAACTAACAGAGCACTGGGTAAATGCTGCTCCCACAGAGGAACTAGGATCCGACCCTATGAAAGTTCAGCATACATCTGGTAATCCCACTGCAATATTGTAATAAAGGCTGCTTGTAAATATGGAAAAGGGTTATTTGGTATCGGCAATTAATAGCAATAGTAATAACTTGTTTTACATACAAATTCCTGCAGCACTACTGTTGTTTCTAAGTAATGTAAATAACAGATGCTACTGTTGTTTAATGGTACTCAATCTACTGGCTTCACAAAGATGGAAGGCTGAGTTTGCCATGCTGTGATTCGAAATTTAGACCAGTAGTTGTTGGCAGAAGTCAGCAGCCATTCTTAACTCACTGAGCCATCTTGCTAGCAAGTGGCAAATGCAATAATATCCTCAAAACACCAAAATTGTGTATTACAATGGTCTCCAGTCATGTGTATAAAACATACAAGAAAGTGATGCCCTGCACAAATGACAGACTCATGAAGTTACAACCTTGCTTCGAAAAGTACATGTTGCTCGGTTTCTAGCAGTAATATGAAAGCTGCACTTGTTTCCTTAACTAGGACCAGTAGATGCAAAATAATATGCACCTCAAAATAGGAAATGATGCACCTCAAAATAGTAATCCTAAATAAACAAAAGTATGATCAATAACCAACATAGAGATAATCCCGACCCCCTGATATGCCTCCGTAAAAAAAATTGTTGTCCAGAAATTTTCGTTTTTGATTAGTGTTTTTGGATCATTAGAGAAGTAATTTAGCTTGAGTAGAAATTGCTGATCCGGGCCAAATTTTTCTGGACAACATTTCTAAAAATGGCAGATGTGTTGCAGTGATGATGTAATATTTCAGAAACCATGAGACCTATATACTTCATTTTGGTGTCAAAACATAGATTTTGGGGGTTAAGTAGTCTTATAGAGACACAAATAACTCCTCAGAGCAACCCTTCCATCATTTTTCAAAATGGCAGCTATAACAGAGGAAGAAGATACATATATAGAAATGAAACAAATATAATAATGGTTTTTAATCCTTTTATATATACACTAAACAATGTTTATGATCTGAATATGAAAAAAATTATGTTTATCACTCATGCTTTAGCTACATTTTCATAGTTCACTTTATTTATTTGTTCCAGCAATCGCTCGCTGTACATTTGCAGAATGTTGAACATTTGAGAAGAGCATATCGACAGTGACATCTTTTTGTAGCACAGGTTTTGCAAGTACATGTACATGTGGGTAGAGGCTTTAGACATTTTGTAGGTTTTAGCACCCCATCAATATCTTCCCAACCAAATTCACACGGATCTTTCCCTACATATGCATGATTGAAAACATTTACACATCTTCTGATCAAGCAAAACGCTCTTTTAATGTGTCCATGCACCAAATATGACGTCAGTGGAAGATCACTTAATAATAATAATAACCCGGTATGTGTAAAGCGCGAACTAATCACCCTTAAGGGTCTCAAGGCGCTGGAGGGCCATTGGGGAGATTAAGCAAGCTATTGCCCAGAGTTGATTATCAGAATTTATCAAGTTGCATAGGTATAGGCTGTCAACATGTTTATTAAAACATTACCCTCTCTTTCCCTCAAGTTCGTGGTAAGGAACAGTTTCACAATGGTCCATTAATTTTGAATTTGTCATCTCTAAAAAAACATTGCAAATAGAAAGGACTTCATGGTAAACTATCTGTCATTGAGCAACATATTCACTTTTATGTGTCTGACCAACAATTCCCTTGGAGCTTTTCTGTAATCTCTGGATCGTCTGTGCCAGTTTCATATCTGGAGCCACAGCATTGAACCTTGCCTCTCTGTCTTTCACCACAAAATAGATTTGGATTAATTTTCTTAAGAGGTATAGTTTTTCCACCTCTAGCTACTTCCTTCTTTCTAAATACCTACATCTCAAGTAGTTTATGCAATCAAATTTGCGAAACACAACAATCAGTGTCTCCACAGTCTTCACGTGCAGCTCCCAATCACCTTACCGATCAGCATGTACCAAGTTTTTCACTGGAGATATCATGTGTAAAACATTTCCCCAGTACTTGCAAAGTTCTGATTTTTCTCCACATTCTTTGACAAACTCGACAAACTTGGTTTTCAGGTTTTCTGATTTTGAACTGTGTGTATTGAACATTGCCTAGCTTTGCATTATGTCTTTTGAATGAAGTGCACCCTATGCCTTCTTCACTTCTGAGATAAGATATGCAAAACCTAATTTGTCATTCTTGTTCCAGAAAGCATTCCAACGCAATGTTTCTATAGCCTCAGATATGATGAGCATACCTTATAACAAACTAACATAATGAGTTCCGCTCAATACTGACTGGACAGTTTTGCTTCCAAAGATTTCAGCCTCTATAAGTGCATCGTCTATGCCACATCCACCGAGATAACTTTCTGCAAGCCGCAACGCAAAGTTTGTCATGTGGAAAATGCCCAACATTGGATAAAGATCATCAAATTCTACTGGATTGCTCATAAAAATGTCAGCTACAATATGGAAAACACCTTCATCGCAGAAAATTGGCAGGATATGCTGGTCTTCAAGCTGAGCACGTACATGTTGAAAAATGTCTAGAGCTGTGTGTACTGTTGCATAGTTTGTGTCTGGAGATGGTATTACTAGTAAAACCCCAACCTTCTTCAGTGGGACGGTATTCTGGGAGATTAGAGCATGAATTCCAGCCCATGGAGGAACTGGCTTTTTTTCATCTTTCAGTCCGCACCAAATAAGCAATATGATAAATTCAATTAAATCAGCTTTGCGAACTACAGCATTAGGTAGAAGAAGAGCCATGTCCTCAGCCACTTTGAAACTTTCTGGTAGACTGGGACGTGTTGATGGCTCGTAGTGATTTTTGCACACGTTGGCAAGGCAGTTGGGTTATAAGTTTGCAGCTTCGTTTGTTTATGCCTACAGTTGACACAGCTTGTTTTGCAGCAGCTACTTCATTGGTACAGTCTTGAAACAGCACCATGGCCGTCTCATGTGTGCTGGATGTTCCAGACAAAGAAGAGCTGTCTTCAAAATCCAAATTATCAAGGGCAGCAATTTTAAATCCTTTCCTGGCAAAGTGACTTGGAAGTGGTGTGCTGTCGGATTCGCAAGCTTTTACAGCATGAGCTGCTAACAAGTTCCTGCTCCGTACTATGTCAGTATAACTTGTTGATACACCAATCCTATACATTAAAGTGATTAGCTCTCTACTTTTGCACTTGTCATAGATTGCGTGGGCAGTCATCATGTGTAGCAGAGTTTTCTTTTTTGCTGTGATGTAATTCATAAAACATGATTTGTAAAAGACAGTACATTTGCACAGCATAAGCCTGTCAGTTTATGAAATTGTCTTCCACTTCTTTGCTTATATCTTCAAAGCCATCATCAATGTTGTTGGCTTCTGTTCCGAACTCAAGAACTTTAGTTTGTAACAGTTTTGCTTTGCTGATACTAAACAAAGATGTAAAAAATATTAAGACAACATCAGGCATTCTTGTTGACTCCCATGATTTGCGGAGCTCTGGGGCATCACAAAATTTGTCATTAAGTCCATAACTAAATCTTTCCAGATTTTCCTTAAATTGGTTCCTGCTGATTTTACTGCATCCTGTGATCTTATTTCGGCAGCAAGAAGGTCAGGAGTCAAATCAGCTGAGAAAAACATAAGTGGCTCATTCTTTTTATTAGACTGACAAAAACGAATTCGGTCATTGTACATTCTCACTAGGAAAATTTTAATTTCGTTATTATGGATCAATACAGTTTCATCAATGTTGACCATTATTTCTCTGATCTCATTGGGTGTGAACCCATAGCCAGCACTCAAGAGTGGCCTTATAACTTCATTTGCTTTTTCAAAGAGTGCAAACTTAACTGAAGGCTGGCGGATACGTTGCTACTGGGAGCTCATTGTACTTTATTATTTTCGAATGCATGCAAACATACGGTTCAGGGGGCATACAAATCTGCTGCAAATACATTCCCCTAGCTTTTTAGATCAGCTACTCAGCTGAAAACTTCATATTAGAAGAAACTAGCTGCAGATAAAAACATGTTTGCCCTTTGAGACTCACGTACTCCGTACTTTGTTCTTTTGTCAATCACTTTGGCCTTTGTTCTGGCTAAACCACAGATAACACATTGAAGATCCTCTGCTTTTTGATCAATTGTTGGAGGTGGACAAGGGGTAGCATCGATTTGTGGATGGGCATTGGGTTTGGTTATCGTCGCTTTATCAGAAGACTTGGATTCTTGTTGTGATTCACTGCATTCTGCTATTTTTTGACACATTTTTTCCAGGCTTTTTTCCATTGCAAAAGACTTCTAGCACTTGTTGTTACAATGATAAAATATTTGATCCTCTTCACCCATCAGTTTCAATCTTTTGTGAACTTCGTCTTGCCGTATTTCTGCAGCATCTCAAACTCTCTTTTGTCCAGCCACAGTTGATGTTAACTTTTCTTTCAGATTAGTTTGGCATATGGCATATTTTTCTTTGTTGAAGGAGTCCTCAGATTTTGCAGTTAGCAACACTCTCTCAGGTGATCCCAAGATCCTCTGCTACCACCTGCTTTGCTCATGTTTACAAATCTGAATCAACGGAAAACCTGAAACAAAAACAATATTAAAATACATTTCCAATACGATGGCTAAAATACATCCATTTTTGGAAACTTGCGGAAGGGTTGCTCTGAGGAGTTATTTTCTGTCTCTATACGACTGCATGACCCCCAAAACCTATGTTTTGACACCAAAATTAAGTGAATAGGTCTCATGGTTACTGAAATATTGCAGCGCTGGCCCCACTACAGCAAAAGGCCCGATGATGAAGCATGATACCCACATGGGTGTGTGAGGGCAGCACTTCCAAATAAGGAATGTACCCCCCCAGAACCATAGATTTCAACCATTTACTTCTTCTCTCCTTTCTAGCTCTTTTCACTAAGGAGCAAGTACCCACATTGATTATACATATTATTCTGATTTAGGAGCACGGATACTGGACCTTTATCTTGCTTCCAGTCCCCTCCTCTCTGTGATTAATGACTTAAGTACGGCGGACCAGCCGAGGGCCACTTATAGAATCTTTCATAATTTTTCATCTCTTTACAAGTGACTACACATATTAGACGACTACCTCCAGCACATTTACAGACACTGATAACCCACCACCATGACAGATCACCAGGGAATAAGCTACGATGATGACATAGTAGCAGAAAGTTTGAGAACACCGTCCCTACTAGGGGCTGAAGGCCTCACACCCACAGGTAGCCAGACAGATGACTGGAACACAATCACTAAATTGAAAAACAAAAATGGTTAAGATAGCCCTACATGGCTCAATAATGACGGAATATTTAAGGGCCAACATCGCCCCGAATGGTCTCCTTGTCAACATAACACCATGTATCTTCCTTGAAGATATCACCTTCAGGCGAGAATGGTCGAAAGTAGCGTGGAAATATACCAGACATTGGTTGGTTATAATAATTAATACAGCCATACGACGATCATATGCATTACCAATAAAGATCACTATAGCGGAGAATGCACTTAAAACAGGAATAAGCATCGCAGCATTTAAATCGAGATTGGCGGAAGTAAATGGGGAGATGAACGAACGTAAAGAATATCTCACTCAACAAAGAATTTTGAAACTACAGAAAGATATAAAAAAAACATTGACAGAGAAAGAGTCTACCCATACACCAAGGAAGACTATCAGCCCACGGGAACAGACACATCTTCAGAAGAAGGATCAATGACATCAAATAGGAAGCACAACTCATTTAGTAGTACTTCAAGTGATGATAGCTGGGGAATCAGCAGTAACTGACGGGGAAGAAATCGACTGCCACTACTCAACTACCCTATGGCACCTTTCCATGGACATCAACAGATGGCCCCATTCCCTGGTCAAACTCCAGTCTGGCCTCAGATGAATCCGATGCAACCACATATTCCGATGTACCAACAACCCTTACCTCAGCCTCCTTTTTTCAACAGAGGATGGGGCAGAGGAAGAGGCAGAAGAAGGGGTGGCAACAAGACGGTCCAGTGGCAACAACAAGAACCACAGATGTGGTTGAGAAGCCACACCACGACAACATCATGAAACTACGGGTTAATCTATCAGAAAGGATAATAACCACAGAAGAGGAGGAAACACTGGAAATGGGTTTAGGTTTTGACCCAACCCCTCATTTGGACAACTTTCGCCTCCACGGAGAGCTACACCAATTCTTCAGAAAAATCCGCCTCCGGGCATTTTTCGAAGACAAATTCCATACCGATCCTGAGGACTCAGGACTACGCAAACCATCTAGATTCACACCTACCGTTGCGATGGTACCTATGAAGTTATCACATTTGAGAAAGCTGTCCTCAAGGAAGTAGGGGCCCTAAAAAATCCCACTGGATTCAAACAACCTATCCGCAAAAGAAAGGAACATCATCCACAGTCTTATTGAAGACCCAAGCATCATCATTAAACCAGCGGATAAGGGAGGAGCAATAGTATTCATGTCAACACCCTCATATGATGAGGAATGTCTACGACAATTATCAAATGAGCGATATTATAGCCCTCCTACCAATGATCCAACTACCAGACTCACCACGAAAATCACCGAATTGGTGACTGAAGCAACTACGGAGGGCTGGATTACCAGGCACAAGTCAGAGTTTCTTATTAACTCTAGGCCCCTAACACCATACTTCTACATTCTGCCAAAGATACATAAATGGACCACACCACCACCAGGACGCCCATCGTCTCAGGCATCAACACTGTATTGGAACCACTCAGCAAATTCTGCGACCATTTCTTAAGACCTTTGGTAGCCAAAACAGCCTCATATCTAAAAGACACTACTGATGTCCTTAATCTGCTCCAAAATCTGGAGTGTCAACAAGAAATCGACCTTTTGGTGACCTTAGATGTGGAGGCACTTTAATAAAATATCCCTCAAGATGCAACAATTGAGGTAATGGAAAACTACTTACTGGCTGAACCACATTGGAAGTCAGCAACCCCGGTCAACTTCATTGTAGAATGCGCCACCATAGCTTTGAAAGAAAATTTCTTCTAATTTAAGGATCAAATATACCACCAGGTACAGGGTACTTCTATGGGCAGCACCTTCGCGCTGTGTCTAGCCTGCCTTTATATGGCAGATTTTGAAAGCAAACACATAACTGGAGAGACCAACCCCTACCGTGCTAACATCAGAATGTGGAAACGATTTATGGTGATATACTGATCTTGTGGCATGGCGAGGTGGTGACATGCAAAACATTCTGTACATGGATCAACAGTCTCAATTCATACTTACATTTCACTAGTACCATGTCGAAGCAAGCTATATCTTTCCTAGATCTACTTATATCTCGAGGTGACGATGGACTGTCAATCACCATTTTTTTAAAAGCTACAGACAGCAACATTCTCCTACTCTACGGTAGCCATCATCCCAAGGCACTTAGGGACAACCTCCCTATTGGCCAATTTCTCTGCTTGAGACTCAACTGTGGCACCCTTCCGGAATACGATGTCCAAGCTAAAGAACGTTGCACTAATCTGACCACCCGACATTACCCAAAGAAAATAGTCACACAGGTTTACAAGAGGGACAGAAATAATCCCTGTGACGCTCTACTGGAAACACGAAAAAAGGAGACAGACAATCCACTTACCTGTGTAACGACCTTTACACCTTCATCCAACAAGATTCAGAAGATCATAAAAAGACAGTGGTCGATTATTAAGAGTAGAACCCTTAACATTCGAGACCCTAGGTTAGCATTCAAACGGACGCCAAATCTAAGAGATCTCTTGGTCCATACACATCCACTTAAAATGAAGAAAACCAACCAACCGACCCTCTGGGGATTACCTCCGATAAGAGGACACTATCCATGAGGAAACTGCGCAGCATGCAAACTCACAAAAAGGAGTAAAGAAATCAACTTAGGAGAAATTCGTCCATGGGTACAAACAGGACATACCAATTGTAACACAAGAAATTGTATTTACCTTATACCATGTCCATGTGATCTACAATATATAGGCATGACCACCAGACCCATAAAAACCAGAATCACGTTACACCACAGCAACATACGCTGCAAACGCATCACGACTAAAATGTCGACACAGTTTGTAAACACCAACCACGCCCCAGATGATATTAGATGGACGATATTAGAAGCCAACGACCACTGGGATCAGCAGTCACTATTCACAAGAGAACAACGATGGGTGTTCTGCCTGAAAAGTCACATGCATGGATTGAATGATGAAATCCCCTGTCATGAATGTAATATTTCAAAAGAAAATATATAGAAAACTTCTTTGTTAATGACTTACAAGTGCACCCATTCCCTACATGAGATACAGGGATAATACGGGCGGGTCCCCCCGGTGACAGTACTAGGGCTGATCGCTCTGGGTATGACACATGTGAGCACATTGGATATTTTCCCCCCCAAATTCGAGAAATCAGGGAGTAACTTATGAATGATAAGGAGGACCAGGAGTATCTCTGATCCACCAGAATATATACCACGTATTTAATAAGTGTCCCCTGTTTTATTTGAGTACATACCCTTTTTAGAGTACATACCCACTACATTCCTATCGCACATTATCACCAGGTTGTACGGTAAGAACTCACTGATAGTCAATTCCACTGTACCCGTTTGACTATAATGCTAAACACCTGAATGGGAAGATTACTATCATCATGCAACACCGTGATCCAAAGAGAGCGGATTTCACGCTATTACCTATCTGCTTACTACACACATAATCCACACTGAGGTCCCATCACTACTGTGACCGGTGTAGACATAGGAACTTCTAAACCCTTCCAAAATGGCCACCACAGTTTTCCCCGACAACTGGAGTCATACACATACACGCACTACGTTCTGACGTTGGACCCACTTCCAGGTCATGAACCAGGTGGGACTCGTTACACCGATGCCGGCACACCAAGCACTTCATCTACAGGAAGGCAGGACAAGGGGTAGGTTACGGGCAGCAAACCGTGCATGAAACTGTAAGTATGGCAGTTCCCGCCGAGAGGAGAACGATACATAAGTACTTTGCAGGTGAAACAATGCAGTGAGCACCACCGCTCTTCATTTTCTTTTTACAGGAACCGCAACAAGGACAATGTTTGTTTTGTGGCTCTATATGTGTAGTTGTTTTTATGAATGTTTGTCATTCACACGGTGATATCACGAGTTATCTAGGGCAGGTGCCACTCACCAACAGAAGAACTGACGTGGAGCTCTGACGGCACAGCATGTCACTGCATGATATGACAATATGCAGAAACCAGGCTCGCATTATGTGTGTTGTCCACAATAACTCATTTTAAAAACATTAATTGTTTGGATGTTTCAAGTTTTCTTTTTCTCTGCACTTCTTTTTTCCTCTCTTCTAGGTTGATTTATGGATACCGATTAGGTGGAGCATACTATAGATACTAAGGATCTAATGCACAGGGTCAGACTGATTTGCATATGGCCATGTCTGAACTGGGGTGGTGGAGGGAGCTAAAGAATGATGATGGATTAAACCCAGATCAGTTGACTGGGGGTGAGTGTTTGATTTGCTCTAACGCTCCGTCCGTGATCCCCTTTGGTATCGCTTTGTTCGCCCTAAGTTGGCAGGGTATGCCCAGACGTGGGTCCCTTGCTCACTTTGCCACTGGATTCAAGATAGCCTGGCTGATGAGGGTTATGAACCCGAAACCGGTCCCAGGATGCTTGTTTCCGGTCCAGGGAAGACATGGCTTGGCAGTTCGGGCTGGACTATTCCCATGAGGCACAGGGTCAGACTGATTTGCATATGGCCATGTCTGAACTGGGGTGGTGGAGTGAGCTAAAGAATGATGATGGATTAAACCCAGATCAGTTGACTGGGGGTGAGTGTTTGATTTGCTCTAACGCTCCGTCCATCATCCCCTTTGGTATCGCTTTGTTCGCCCTAAGTTGGCAGGGTATGCCCAGACGTGGGTCCCTTGCTCACTTTGCCACTGGATTCAAGATAGCCTGGCTGATGAGGGTTATAAACCCGAAACCGGTCCCAGGATGCTTATTTCCGGTCCAGGGAAGACATGGCTTGGCAGTTCGGGCTGGACTGTTCCCATGAGGCACAGGGTCAGACTGATTTGCATATGGCCATGTCTGAACTGGGGTGGTGGAGTGAGCTAAAGAATGAGTGGTTTTGCACAGGCTGAGGCATTGGACAAACTCGCGCTACCAGGATTTTTAGGAATTGTGACTGCACTAATTTGATAGAGGGATTTGAGAGTGATTATGCCTGCATTTTAAAATAAAAATAACTTTTAGCATTTTAGCTGTCATTACCTGTTTGGGGGAAGTGAAGGTGGCTAGGGCAACTCTCCGGTCCACCGCGGTCGCGTTTACTAACGGCCGATTGAGTGGAGAGAGGCTGCCTGGGAGGGGAAGTGGCAACCCGACTTTGGCGGCCATTTTGGAGAGGTTAGCGGTCTAGCTGCTACCTCCGGGGGGCATAAATTTCAGCGCGCGCTCGGACGCGCAGCGGACGCGCTAAAGGCGCGCCTAAGGCAAGCCCGTCTGCGCCCGTCCGCGCCTTGACGCTGCCGGCTGCCAGGAAACTCCGCCAGTTTGAACAGGGAGAAGATGGCGGTTTTAAGGTACTCTAAGGAGGAGTTATTGGACCTAAGGGAGAACATGCTGGGCAGAGGTTGTGAGGGAAAGCTCTTAGGAGATATAGGGACACAAGGCAGGAGGTGTGCTCAATGTGGTAGGTCGACATCACAGGTCAGGCAAACAGCCGACCCCCTCTGCTCCCAGACCCAAAGCAAGCAAGCTAATAAAACCAATAAAGCACCAAGGACGGGTAGTATTACCCAGGGGAAGGAAAAACAGGAGCCCTTTCGGGCACTATATATTAATGCTAGATCTATCCCTAAACACTTCGCAGAACTGTGTGACCTGCTGGAGGATCTGAAGCCGGACATATGTCTTATCTCTGAAACTTGGATGCAAAGTCACTCCACCCCAGTTATGGCCTCTGCGTTCCCGGACGAGTATACCGTCACAAGATTAGACAGAGTGAACAAAAGGGGGGGTGGCCTGGCTATAGCCTTACGGGTCCCACATTACATTAAGGTACTGGATTCAGTATTAACAGATGGGATGGAACTGTTGGTGTTTCGACTGCAGTCTTGGAAAGGGACCAGTGGGATGGGGGCGGTAGTATATCATCCACCAGGAGAAAGTAATAAATTGTTCTGCACCTCATTACTGGAGACCTCGCACCGTATATCCTGCAATCCGAGTTCTTTTTTTTGGTTGGCGACTTTAATCACCATTTAGATGACCCTTCTAATTTAGATACGAAATGTTGGTTGTCAGCCATGGAGTCGGTGGGTCTTTCTCCAAGAATTCATGAACCTACCCATATTGCAGGGCATATCTTGGATAATATCTTTGCAAACATAGACTTATCAGTGGAATCCCGTGGCCACTAACCTGGACTGATCATTTTGCG
The DNA here is from genome assembly GCA_963921515.1 of Calotriton arnoldi. NCBI lineage: Eukaryota > Metazoa > Chordata > Amphibia > Caudata > Salamandridae > Calotriton > Calotriton arnoldi. The sequence continues at coordinate 2,757,128 of CAWUFW010000117.1, read as the reverse complement.
CTTAAATTTACCTTGAGCAGGGCGGATAGAGGATGCCAGTCCCAATGCAGAATGAGTCCTCGTAGAGCTTGGAGGAAAGTCACCCTAAGGCATTTAGTCAGGTCTTTGGACCCCCCTCCTTCGATAAAGGAGAGGGAAGTGATAATGCCTTAGGAAAATGGGAAGGCCTCAATTGGAGACACGCTAAATATCATCGCGCCGTGCAGGGTAGTACGAACGCAGGAAAGGGCTGTCTCAGCCCCTGGTACTCTGAAAGTCTTAAGAAGGAAAAGGCCAGGTGTAGAGGCAGAGAAAGAAAATGGAGGAAAACCAAGCGGCCAGAGGATAAACTGGCCTTTTCAGTAGCACACAAAGCCTATTTAACAAACTGTAACTCAGCAAGAAGAGACCACCTAGGCTCGAGAATTCGGGAGGCAAAGAACTCTTCTAAGGAGCTCTTTAAAATACTCAAAGAGTTCACAAACCCTAAAGCTAACAGTCCCTCTATACCCCCGACACAAACACTATGTGATAACATAGCAAATCATTTTAGGGACAAGGTAGACAAGATCTACAGCTCTCTAGCTGCAAGAGCAGCACCGAAGGGGTTGGCCCCTCCGAAGACAGACCCCACACTACCTAGACTCAACGCATTCACAGCCATTACCACAGAGCAAGTGGCAGCAGTATTGGCACACACAAAATCTGGTGCCCCCTCAGACCCGGCGGTGCCATTTATAATGGCTGAACTCGCCCCAATTTTAGCTCCGTCGTTAGCGGAGGTTTGTAACATCTCCTGGCAACGGCCGTATTTCCCAGGAAATGGAAAAAAGCGCATATAAAACCTTTGCTGAAGAAGGCTCTAGCAGACCCGGCAGACCTTCAAAATTATAGACCAATCTCTCTCCTCCCTTGCAGCTCGAAGGTTATGGAGACATTGGTAAACAAACAACTTACGGGATATCTGGAGCAGTATGGGTTATTGGACCCCTCGCAATCAGGTTTCCGTGCAGCCCATAGTACAGAGGCGGCACTGGTGGAGGTCATGGATACGATCAGGATGTCACTGGACAGAGGGATGCCCACCATGCTAGTGCTCCTTGATCTATCGGCAGCCTTTGACACCATCTCTCATTGTGTCCTGTTGGACAGGCTGCGGGAGATTGGTGTCGAAGGCTTGGCTTGGATGTGGCTGCAGAGCTTTCTTAACAATAGAGCACAATGTGTCCAATTAGACACATTTGTCTCTCAGACCACCGCAGTAGACAAGGGGGTCCCGCAGGGCTCCATCTTAAGCCCCACATTATTCAACATCTATGTGGCACCGCTGGCCTCCATCATAAGATCTTGCGGTTTTGAGACAATCTCGTATGCGGATGACACGCAGGTGATAATCCCCATCGAGACGGACCCAGCAAATGCCAGAGCAAAGTTTAAATCCTGCATGCTGAAAATTGCCGCTTGGATGAGCGAGAATTTTCTGCAGCTCAACTCCAATAAGACGGAGATCCTTCTGTTTGGAAAGGCGGCGGAATTATGGTCGTCAGACTGGTGGCCGGAGGAATTGGGGAGGCACCCAATCCAACCACTCAGGCACGGAATTTGGGTATCCTGTTTGATAATAAACTTTCGATGGAGGAACACGTGAAGTCAGTATCGGGCACATGCTTTGGCATCATGCGGATGCTGAGGAAGATTTTTCCTTGGATCCCTTTGGAGGCCAGAAAGACCCTAGTACAGGCACTACTAGTTAGTAGACTGGACTATGGGAACGCACTACTAGTAGGAATTAGGGAGGACCTTGCGTCTAGGCTACAGGTAGTGCAAAATACGGCAGCCCGACTGGTCCTCAACAAACCAGTACGTACCCCTCCCGTCCTCTTTTGCAACAACTACACTGGCTGCCCATGAGGAAGAGAGCAGTGTTTAAGCTCTTGACGTCGGTGTTTAAAGCACAGCAGGGCATCGGCCCGGTCTACCTAAGGAAGAAGTTGGTTCCCTATATACCTGCCCGTTTATTGAGATCTAGCAATCGTAATCTACTACGTCCCTGTAAAATCAGGAAAGTCAAAATGGGAGGGCGCGCTTTTTCACATCTAGCCCCGCTCCATTGGAACCGCCTGTCGGATGAGCTACGCGCCTGCGCAAGCTTGGGGCAGTTCAAGAAGCAGTTAAAAACCTGGCTGTTCTAAATCCGCAATTTTGTCCTAGCCTTTAGCACTGTGTAGCCAAAAGCGCCGAGAGATCCCTGTGGGGATGATTCGTCGCGCGTTATAAATGAAAAATGAAATGAAATGAAATGATGATGGATTAAACCCAGATCAGTTGACTGGGGGTGAGTGTTTGATTTGCTCTAACGCTCCGTCCATCATCCCCTTTGGTATCGCTTTGTTCGCCCTAAGTTGGCAGGGTATGCCCAGACGTGGGTCCCTTGCTCACTTTGCCACTGGATTCAAGATAGCCTGGCTGATGAGGGTTATGAACCCGAAACCGGTCCCAGGATGCTTGTTTCCGGTCCAGGGAAGACATGGCTTGGCAGTTCGGGCTGGACTGTTCCCATGAGGCACAGGGTCAGACTGATTTGCATATGGCCATGTCTGAACTGGGGTGGTGGAGTGAGCTAAAGAATGATGATGGATTAAACCCAGATCAGTTGACTGGGGGTGAGTGTTTGATTTGCTCTAACGCTCCGTCCATCATCCCCTTTGGTATCTAATGCATCATAACCAGGGATTACATAAAACGATACTCTAAATACCCACCCTGAACTAGGGTATGGGAACACATTTTTTGGTCCTGAAGAAACGCTAAGGATACTGTATTGGACCGACAGGGCGTGAAACAGGTCGACCTGAATAGTGAAACCTCGACAGTTCACTACATTACACTCACTGAGTAATGGCGCTTCCCAACTCAGCGCACACTACCCTGACTTCGTTTTTAACATTACCAAAGGAACTTTGAATAAAGTTTAATTTAATTTCCCTGAGGTAATTTTAGATCACACTCTCCACCCCTAATATTGAGCTCCGCACACCCGCTTACACCATCATGGATGATACAAAAAAAAGATCTTCGACAAAGAGCCCTCTCGCTGTGCCCATGGGGCATTGCAGCGCCGGCCCCACAAGGAGCAAAAGGCCCGATGAGGAAGAATGACACCCACATAGGTGTGTGAGGGCAACACTTCCAAATAAGGAATATTCCCCCCCAGAACCATAGATTCCAACCATTTACTTCTTCTCTCCTTTCTAGCTCTTTTCACTAAGGAACAAGTACCCACATTGATTACACATATTATCCTGAAATATTACATCAACACTGCAACACATCAGCCATTTTTAAAAATGTCGTCCACAAAAATTCGGCCCGTATTAGCAATGCCTACCCAAGCTAAATTGCTTCTGTAATGACACGAAAACACGAATCAAAAATTAAATTCTCTGGACAACAATTTTTTTACAGAGGTATATCAAGGAGCCAGGACTAAGAGGCTTACTCGGAGAGCTCTTGTGGTATCAATTGTCATTGATAAAAGAAAAAATAAACCGAAGACGTTGATTGGTGCCAAGCTCCATATACTATGATTTGAAGAGTGGGGTGCTGCCAAGTTCATCCAATACAACAAATGTGGTTTAGGCTAGCCATACACCTGCAAGGGAGAACTTTCACCTGAACAGAGTCCGACTGGCCTTTATGGCAACCAGCCATGCCTGATGGTATGGTTGGAAAAGTCAGCATTTGGAGCTTCTTTAATTCTCTTATGGGCTTGTTTTTGCTGTTGATGGCCCTGATATTACCACAAACAATGCCGGCAGCAAGCAGAAATACATTTGTTCCCACATACCTAACAAAACACCTTGAAAGTGTCTTTACAAGTTCAAAATGGCCCCAATTTGCAAATGTGTGCCACTTTTTTAGCTATCTGGTGCCAGTGCCTATTTTCTGTCCCAGTCAGACCCTGAGTGAGAATCAGTTCAAGAGTACCAGCTATGGGCCATGATTTTCACCTCCTTGACTTGCAGGAAAAGCCTTACGTTTCAATCAAAATATTCTCAACCCACAATATTTTTACCCACCAAGGAAAAACAGACTCAACACGCCATATTAAACATCTACATCATTTTATGTTGCATCTTTTGAACAAGATTTCATGCTCCTCTTTTAAATTATTACTTACTGTGTAATTATGTTAAACTGCATTGCAATGTATACCAATGTTTCCCATTTCTTCATGTGATAAAGGACCTCAATAGTTCGCAGTACAATATCGGATGCGAACCGCAAATCAGCAATATTTATATCATCGAGGGGATATTCAAAAGTAAGACTTGAACCGCCGTCATCATCAGCAATGCTTCCCACAGAGCTTGGCACACTGAACTCCCCTGCAGCATCAGTCACCTATAAAAAGCAAGCGGATATATCAGTATCAATAACACAAAATTTAATTTGAATATCTATAAAAGCAAAACCTTTGCGAGCGACAAAAAAAAAAATTAATTAAAATAGTTTACATTCGGATGCTCATTGATTAATCTTTGACCTTACGTGAGCTCTATTGCCTTTGAGGGAGTGGAGAGGTGTGGATTGGCATTGTGTGGCATGGAATGCAGTGGCATTGGGTGGCTGGGAGTGGCATTGTGTGATGTGGAGTGGCATTGTATGGAGTGGAGTGCCATTGTGTGGCATGGAGTGGCACTGTGTGTCGTGGCGTGGAGTGGAATTATGTGGCATAGAGTGGATGGGCATTGAGAAGAGTGACATTCTTTGGTGTAGAGTGTGGTGTATTACACCTGTCAGCCTTAGGGTGGTCTTTCTCCAAACATTTTGCCTTCCTCCTCCAGTTTTGCTGATCTTGTTTTTGCTGGCCTTAGGATATTACGCACCTTACCACTGCTAACCAGTGTTAAGGTGCATGTGTTCAACATGGTAACATTGGCTTATCCCCCAACTGGCACACTTAACTTACTTATAAGCACCTAGTAAAGTGGTACTACATATACCCAGGGCCTTTAATTTAAATGCTACATGTGGGCCTGCAGCACTTAATGTGCCACCCACTTAAGTATCCCTTTAAACATGTCTCAGGCCTGACAATGTAGTCTGTGTGCAGTTTTTAACTGCCGTTTCGACCTTGCAAAATAACTCTTTTGCCAGGCCAAACCTTCCTTTTTTAATACATGTAGTTCTGCCCTAGAATAGGCCCTAAATTGCCCACAGGGCAGGGTGTATTGTACTTAAAAAGTGGGACATGTAACTTTAAGTTTTACTTGTCCTCGTAGTGAAAAACTCTTAAAGTTGTTTTTCACTACTGCAAGGCCTACCACTCCCATAGCATCAAACGGGAGTTACCATATTGCATCTAATAGGCTGTAATTCCCAAATGGGAGCAGGTACCCAGATCATGTTTGGTGTCTTTGGAATTATAATGAACAATCCTAACTTATGGTGAAGTCAGATTTTAAATTGCAATTTTGAAAATGCCACTTTTAGAAAGTTGGCATTTTCTGGCCATTTAGTGCCTGTAGCCTGTCCCTGGGTCACAAGACTGGGTGCAACTGACAGTTGGGCTTTGTGTACACCTCCTAGACAGCTACACACAATAGAGAACTTAGGTGTGCCTGGATGGGCCATCACTGACAGGATGGGAGGGCGGAGCTGAGCACAGGCCTTCTTACACTTTTTTTTTTTTTAATAACTTTATTTATCATTTCCATAAGCAATACATTCCATAAACGGTACTCACTTTAATTTTGCAATGTATAATGACATGGCAGTGACATATCAAAAATAATGTGCATACGTAACAAATGCTGTCTTTTATCCAACCCACCCATCTATTTGACAAGATATCTCCCAGATGTTAATAATTTGTAGACATCGAAACCAACCCTGGTAGACCTTTCAACTATGCAAAACCTCGCTACCTTCCAACGCAATAGTGTGCATATGATAACATGTACGTCAGATTTTTACTTCCCTGACCTATATTTACCCCACACCTGAGGGGACAATTCCATCTAGTTGTTGTGAGGTGGGAGGAGCGGTCAGCTCAAGTAGGTAATTCTTGAGGGGACCCCAAATGTCCCTAGGGCGGGACGCTGTAGGTTGGGTAACTGCATAAAGTTCACTGTTCAAATTGCAATATGTTAAACTCTGGAGCCAGGCTTTGATTGTGGGAGAGGCTCTGCAGCCCCATTTCAGAGCTATCTCCCTTTTTGCAAGCAAAAAAGCTATGGCGGTGAATTTGCACACGCTCTTGGGGAAACCCATCACATAGCCCAGAAGTGCAATCTCAGGGGTAGGCAATACCTCCAAATTTATCATCTTAGTTATTTCTTTGCAAACCAAAAGCCAATAGGCCCCAATCTTAACGCAGTTCCAGACAATGTGCGCGAAATCAGCATGTGGAGCTCCGCATTTACTGCAGGAGTGCGGCCTATCTGGGTCAATGTTGTGTATTCTTTCCGGAGACATATAATCTCTCCACAGAAATTTGAAATGCAGTAGTTTGTGCCGACTATTTAAAGAAACTTCTTTTATTTGTGTGCAGCTGAAAGTCCAGTGTGAGTCTTGAATTTCATGTCCTAAATCGCGATCCCAAGCCTCCCGAATCCTGTTATCTCTGCTGGGAACCAGTGCCATACACACACAATACATTTTTGAGATTAAGTGTTCGCCCCCTGGGGTCGTAATTACTGTGGGTAGCGGGCTAAAAGGTGCGGGCTCCAAGGGGAACCCAGTAATCTCCGCCCGAAGCGCACAGCGAACCCGGTTAAGGATAAAATGGTCCATAAATGTAGCCTCACTGAATCTGCCCTCTTCAGTGCTGGAAAAGACATGGCCTCCGGTGAAAAGGTCTCCGACTTTGCTTATTGAGTATTTAAGTAACGTGCGCTGTACCAGCTTCTCTTGCGTAATGGGGATCCACAGGTTATTTAATATCGGAATCTCGGGGGAATATAATGCAGGCGTACGAGTAACTTGCACCAATTTCTGCCATGCCCAACTGGTGGTTGATACCGTTTGAATATCATGGGGTCTCGTGGGAATCCCCGTGGTAATATTGTGTTCAGAAGTGCGGGCAAAACCAGATCAGCCTCAGGTCTGGTATAAGGAATCCAGGCATCCGGATGAAACCAAGAGTGTGCAAAACTACACTGTGCTACCAGGTAATATACCTGAAGATTAGGTACACCGAATCCCCCTCTGTCATATGGCAGGGTCATGGTATCCCAACTAACCATAGGTCTCTTTCCGCCCCAAATTAATCTAATCAGGTGGGAGCGTAACGTGTTAAAAAACACTATTGGGGAGCAGGATAGGGATGTTGTTAAATAGGTACAAAAATCTCGGAAGCACAATCATTTTTATCAGTGCTACTCGACCAGCGAGCGAGAGGGGAAGTCGCAGCCATCTTTCAACTTGCGCCTCGAGTTTATGCACTGCGGGACCATAGTTCATTCAAATAATCTGTTCTGTATCTGTGTGGATGTGGATACCCAAGTATTTTGCCAAATCTGCACACCACTCAAGAGGGAATTCACAATTCCATTTCTTAGTGCATGGAGTAATGGGGAATATTTCTGATTTGCCCCAGTTAATACCCAGGCCAGAGTAACCGCCAAATCGTATTATCTCCCTAATTAGAGGTTCAAGATTCTCTTGGGGGAGCGCACATAAAGGATAATGTCGTCCGTGTAAAGAGAAATGAGAAGAGGGCCCATCTAAAACTGAAGTCCTCTATGTAAGTGACGTTCTTGGAAGTGTCTAACCAGGGGGTCCATGGCTAGAATGAAAAGCAAAGGGGAAAGTGAGCACCCCTGTCTGGTACCACGGGATAGACGAAAAGAACGTGATATTGTGCTGTTCAATCGGAGCCGGGCTGTGGGGCCATTGTACAGCAAAGCGGTGAGGTCAATGAAGCCTCTTGGCATACCCATCCTTCTCATCACCGCCAAAAAGAAAGGCCACTCCAAGGAGTCGAAGGCCTTTTCAGTGTCAAGCACTATTGCTGCCGGAACCTTAGGCGATATTCTGTGTATAACTGCGAACAGCGTCCTCAGGTTGAGGGTGGTCAATCTATGAGGGATAAAGCCCGACTGGGCAGGGGAAATGATCCGGTCTAGCAACAAGGCCAGCCTTAATGCTATCATTTTTGCCAATAATTTATAGTCAAGGTTTAGAAGTGAAAGGGGTCGATATGACCCACATGCCATCGGATCCTTCCCCAGTTTGGGCAACAGTATTATTACTGCTTCAAGCAACGTTGGTGGCAACTCCTTATGCTCAAGGGCTTCGTTATAAACCTCTAGCAAGCGTGGTGCTAACAAATCTTTGTAAGTCTTGTAGAAATCCCCTGTGAAACCGTTTAATCCAGGGGCCGTGGCACCGTTCATAGCATCTATCGCGCTGACTATCTCCTCTGCGGAAAAAGGTTCCGCGAGGAACTCTTGCATGAATTTCTCTAGCCAGACTAAAGCAATCTCTGACAGATACTCCTCTTGATCCGAACCATCGCAAACCACCGAGACGTGTAAAGCTTAGTGTAATACGATAAGAATTCGTCCCGTATTGCTGAGGTACTCGTGAGAACCCGGTCATTGGTAGACCGAATTTCGGTGATATAAGAACGCCCAGAAGGGGGCCTCAAGAGTCGTGCTAATGTACGCCCTGGCTGTCCCCTTCCCCGTAACGGCGGGCGATGCTATATTTGGTTAGAAAAAGAGTTTCCCGCTCAGCAGCCTCCCTAAACTTAGACAATAGGGACATTCGTAGGCCAAACCAGGTTGTGTCAGGTTGCGCAATCTGTTCTGTGTCTAACGTGTCCAATTTCTGTTCAATGTTAGCTATCGTAGACCTCAGATCTTTCTAAACTCCTGCGTGTTTAGCAATGCAGACACCACGCATGTAGGCCTTAAAGGTCTCCCAGAGCGTAGCCCAGGTGTCAACGGATCCAGTATTGAGCTCAAAGCAGTCCTCAATTGCCACCCGAAGTTCAGAGTTAAAGAGTTCATCAAGCAAGGCCCGCCCAGGAAATCTCCACTGTCTCTCACTACCCTCCAGCCTAGGGACACGGACCTTCAGGACCACCGGGGAATGATATGAGTAGGTTCTTGGAAGTATATGGAGAGATTTGTACCAGGTAGTCAAATTAGGAGAAAGTAACCAATAATCCAGTCTAGTCAAAGTATCGTATTGAGCGGAATAATGTGAGAATGCAGGTTCTATCGGGTTTCGCTGTCTCCAGACATCAATTAACCCATGTCTAGCAATGCCCTGCATGCATGTGGCTTGGTATCAGAGGAGGTGGAGGAGCTGTCAAGGATTGGATCTATTAGAAGATTAAAGTTGCCTCCCATACAGATGAACTCAGCCTCTAGCTGCAAAATATGCGCATGCACGTCATGAAAATAATCCAGACAATCGACATTAGGGGCATATATATTAACCAAAGCAATGCGGTGACCCATTAATTGAACTGCTACCATTGTATAGCATCCTTCTTTGTCATTGTGCACTTTTGTGTAGCTGAAAGGGAAGTCGTTTATGTATTAAGATTGCAGTACCTCTTGCGTATGTGCTGTAGCCCGCGAAATATCGGTGAGGACCCCAACTTGTCGCGAACGCAGTAACGTCAGCTCTGGGGAGATGGGTCTCTTGCAGAAATGCTACATCAATCCCGTGTCGCTGTAAATAGTGTAGTATATGCTTCCCTTTTCTGGCATTATTCAGTCCCATAACATTCCAAGTAATGAACGATAGGTCGGAAAAGGTGGACAGGTTATCCAATACTGGCATTAGTATTGTAAGACAGATATTTCTGTTGTGTAGCAGATCTAGCACTGCTCAATGTACGGTGAGTAAACTGTAATGTTAATGAATGGTACCATAAATCGTAAACTACCCCACCCCCCACCCTCCACCCATCCCTGCTCCACCCTGCGCAGGGAACAGCCCCATAGAATATGCAATCACATACCTCATGCAAACATATCAACAAAGTAAATATGGGAAAAGCAAGTTTGTCTATGAACATAGTACACACTTAATGTGCTAAACACCCAGGGGGGTGGCAACGCCACTCCGGGGACCCAACTTTATGTTTATCTATCTTGACCATTGAACACCCAACTCTGTTAATAGAACGGCAGTGCTAATACAAGCCAAATTAGTCTAACACATTACACTTATGTCATTCTGAAGAAAAAAGTTCAACACTGGCGGCCGAGCCGCTGTGGGAGGGAGTAGCGCCAACTGCATCTTTGTTGTTCTGGCTACCACTTCTTTTATAACCCTTACAGAACTCCTGGACCGCGGTGGGGGAGTCAAAGATTTGGGGTCTCCCCTCGACGTCCACACGAAGTCGCGCAGGGTATAACAACCCCTATATGAGTCCCAGATTCCGAAGAGTAGCCTTGACGCCGTTATACCTGTGCCTCGCCTCCTGTACCATCGCTGTAAAATCAGGATACAGGGACAACGTCGATCCTTGCCAGGTGATACCACCCTGCTCTCTCTCTAGGCGTAGCGCCGTGTCTCCGTCGCGAAAGTTCAGGAGGTGAGCATTTATGGGTCAGGGCAGGCAGCCTGGGTTAGGGCGAGGGCCCAGAGCTTGATGTGCCCGCTCAACAACAAACTCAGGAGTGAAGGCGTCTCTTCCAAATATGTCAGCCAGCAGGGTTTCTACAAACTGGTCCATACGACCCATGTTGGTTGATTCGGGTACTCCGAATAGGCGAAGGTTGTTGTGCCTACTACGCGCTCCTAAATCTTTATATTTATTGCAACCTCCTTAAGGATCTTTTCTACTCAGTCTAGGCGTCTGGTCGATTGTGCAGAACCATCCACAAGGTCAGACACCCTCCCCTCCACTGTATCAAGGCGTTTATCATGCAAGTCAAGTTTCATGCCCAGGCTGTCTAATCACTTATCCAACGTATCGAAACGTCAATCTAAGGCCCTGAATCCAGCCCTCAATTCCTGCAATAGGGAGTCCGAACCTGCGGGTGGGCCCTTAGTGGTGCCCCCATCTGCCATGCCGATGTCTGTCTCTGGCGCTTTCTCAGGAGCTTTAGTGAACTGCAGGAGTCGCTGCTTGGGGTCCTTACGTCCCATGCCTCCCTGCCCTCACCCATTGAGATGCCACATCTATGTACTGACGGGGGGCAGGGGGCTCTGCAATGTGGGCAACACAACATACCCACCGCGACCAGTATCCGCGCGCCAAGGGGCCCACTGCGCCAATCCTATAGGCGTCCCTCCACAGAGTCAGTTGCATGCCTTGGGCCACGCCATCTGCTGCAGTTTCATGCGCTAGTAGGGCTCTCTGCGATGTCTGCTAAAATGGTGTAGTTACAATTATGGGCCAGGCCAGCAATTGCGCAATGTGGCCATTCAATTGGCAAAGTTAGTGGCTACAATGCCGGGGCCTAGTAAATGTGGCATTCATGCGTGGGCCCAACTTAGGCCCAATTCAGCAGCTCCGCGGGTCTGTGCTGATGGCGGGCTGGCGAGGGAACCCTGGTCCAGATGACCCCCCCCCACGGCCCACCCGAGCAGCCGGATGGCTGTGTCCCAGGCTCACCCGCAGCCCCTGCGGGGCATCTGGGAACTAATCAGGCAGGCCGCACACACACCAGCAGCGTGGCCCGATGTAGCGATGGTGTGGCAGGGGGAAATAAGGGGGGGAAAGGACCCATTCACCGCCTTCACTCACCTCGCCAGCCGATCGCAGGATCTGTGCAGTGCGCCAGTTGTATCGGTATGCCGAGATCAACGGCCAGGGGATCCCGGCCTGTGCAGTATTCTTTCAGGCCTCACTCGAAGGCCTTGCACCGTTTAAGACGACGGTCACACCCATACCCGATCTTCAGGCCTGTTCGGGATGGTTTTTTCAAGTTTTGCAGCACGAACCGGGCACACCAAACCGCCACTGCTTCCGTCCAGCATAGCACATCACTCTGGCATCATTAGGGTGCAATTTGGTCTGGATCGGGAGAGTTTGCCAGGGTCCTCCGGTGGAGCTTCAGAGCTGCACGGCCATCTTGGACGGCAGCCTGACCACGCCCCCCAGGCCTTCTTACACTTGAAGAGGATGTGTCCTGTCTCCACACAAAGGGCTGCATACCCCCTGTGGTTAGTCTGGAGCCAGGGCAGGGAAGGCAGGATACCTAGGGACTTTTCACCCAACCCCGTACAACTGGGTATAAATACTGGACCTCCGACACCAACTGTTCAGTACACTTCTAGACCTGCGGATACTCTGCCAGGAAGAAGGACTGCTATGCTGCTGAAGGACTGCTATGCTGCTGAAGGACTGCCATTCTGCTGGACTGCTGCCCTGCTGGACTACTGCCTTATTGTGCTGACCTGTTGCCTTCTTGCCTGGGTGGGAAGGAAGGACCTGGATCCTTTGAACCCAGAATCCCAGAGTGACTGCAAGGGCCAGTTGGCTGGCTTCCTGATCTGAAGCCCCAGGTACACAACAGGCTTCCAACAACCTGTCTCCTGCATCTGGACTCTGCCATCTGTGAGTCTACCGTACCAAGTGGTGCCACATCAGTCGTAGACCCTTGAAAGTGGGCTTAAGGTGCTCTGCAACCTCTGTGGATCCAGTGGAACTGATGCATCTCCTCTGCTGTGCAGCTCAACCCTGAGCAGAACCTCCACATCACTGCTGCTGCATGGATCGGGACTGCCATAAAGAACCGCATCGCAGTCCATCGTCGCATCGGAACTGCCGCTGCGCATCGCATCATCGGTGCAGGCCTTCGGATCCATTATCGACTGCAACTTCCACAATGATGTCAGACTCCGCATCGCAGTCCCTTAGAACCAACGCATCGCCCCGAATGCGCGACGCATCCTAGACAGCAGACTTTGCATCGCAAGCCCTTGTCGACAGGGTCTTTGATGACTCCGCAGAACTTTGCACTGCAGCCTCGTCGCATCTCGGAACCGATGTATTGCTTCGGCTGCGCGATGCATTTCGACGCCAATCCTCACAATGCTAAAAAAAAAACCTTGATTTAAGGTACTATGTTAGCAGTCCTGACTTGGCCCCTGTAGTCGGCCCACGCTCCATCACATTCACCCAAACTTGTGACTTTGTCCCAGTCCGGTGTGACAAGATATCCACAGTTGGCGACATATGCCTTTTGGTGCTATTTTCATGGTAATCTTTAAACTTGCATATCTTCAGTTCTACTAACTGGGTTTTTGTCATTTTTGCCTTGTTTTATTTATTAAAAATTACAACATTTTTCTAAACTGGTGTAGGATCCTTTTGGTGTGTGTTTTCACTGTGTTACTTTTTGAAGTGTTGCACAAATACTTTACAAATTGCCAATGAGTTAAGCCTGACTGCTCTATGCCAAGCTACCCAAGGGTTGAGCACAGGCTAATTTAGGGTTTACTTGTGACTTCACCCTGAGAACTGTGGTTGCACCTTGAGAAGGGTTTCATCCCCCTCAATCAGTAACCAAGTTACTTACAGTGGTCTTCCCTCACACCTTTTGGCCTTTTTCCCCTCAATTTTTGCTGAGATTAGTTTTTGTTGGCCTTAGGATTCTGTGCACTATACCACTGCGAACCAGTGCTAATGTTCTTGTGCTCACTTCCCTAAACATGGTAAAATTGGCTTACATCTAATTGCCATATTTAATTTGTTTACAAGTCCCTTGTAGAGTGGTATACCATATACTCATGGCTGCCTGTAAATTAAATGCTACTAATGGGCCTGCAGCACTTATTGTGCTCCCGACTTAAGTAGTCCCTTAAAACATGTCCCAGGCCTGCCATTGCAGCCTGAATGCAGTTTTAACCTGAAAATTTGACTTGGCAATATAACCCCCTTGCCAAGCCTTAAACTCTCCTTTTATTGCACATAGGTCTCCCCTAAGTTAGACTCTAGGTAGCCCATAGGATCGCAGGTCTTCTGAAAGTTGTTGTGAGCCCTGCCTTGCCCATGGACTGTCTGTTATTGAATGATATGGAGTGGACAGCCTGGAAGGAAGTGGAGCTCAGGTCACACCTGGAAATGTTGGTGTTGCCTGAGCGGTCTCAAGCCTGAAAAAATGGTCTAGACAGCTGACATTAAAAGGAAGGGCAGGATGCGCAGGAATCCAGCCCCTGAAACTCCCAAGGTACAGGTGGATGGGGCGGCAGAGGAGGCAAGCCACAGAGCCTACCAGGTAGGACATTGCCTCCCTTGGTGACCTGCCTGAACTTGCTGACTGGCAAGTAGAGGGCAGGCTCACCACGGAGGAGTTCTGTAAAGCACAGAAGGAGTGCCCAATCCTGGAGCACATGAGGCATCAGGCGGAAGCCAGGCAGTTGGTGATATAGCACTGAAGATCATCTCATTAACTGGGAGAATGTCCTCCTACTGTATAGTGAGCCTAAAGCACCTCTGCATAGGGCAACATGTTTTTTTGAAGTCCCTCAATGCTACAGGGCCTTCCTACTGGGGCTGGCTCATGATATTCACTTGGCAGGACATCTGGAGCAGGACAAGACCGTTGTCCCACTTGTCTCCCACTTCTATTGGCCCCAGATTAAGATATCCTCAGATACATTCTGCAGGATTTGTCTCACCTTCCAGGCCAGCAGGAAGAGACGGAAAAAGCTGAAGGCTTCCTGAATCCCTTACCTGTCATTGGCACCCCTTTGAAACGTTGGACATCAACATTGTAGAACCCTTGGATCTCAAGACAGCCTTATTGATCAGGTTTGACCTGGTCTTCTTGAACCATGCCACTAGATTACCAGAGGCAATCCCTCTAAGCACTGTGACTGCACCTCTCAGTGGCTAGGGACCCGATTGGAATTTTCACCTTGGTGGGGTTCCCCAAAGAGGTGGTATCTGATAGGGGCATCAACTTTATGTTTGCGTCTATGAAGTCAATGTGGAAAGAGTGTGGAGTAACCTACACGTTCTCCACCCCCTACCAACCACAAACCAATGGGCTTGTTGAAAGGTTCAAGAAGACCCTAAAAGGCATGATTATGGACCTGCCTGAGTCCATGAGGTGGAGGTCGGACACCTCTTACCATGCATACTCTTTGCCTACAGCGAGGTGCCACAGAAGGGAGTTGGGTTTAGCCTATTCAAACGTCTGTCTTGTCACCCTGTTAGGGGACCTCTCAGTCTGGTAAAAGAGGGGTGGGAAACAAGTTCCCAAGAAGCCCCCCTAGATGTGGTTAGCTACATGCTATCCCTCAGGAACCAGATGGCCAATTTCTGGAAGAAAGCTTCGGAGAACTTTGAGGTCAGCCAGGAAGTCATGAAGCAATGCTATGACCAGACGGCTACCTTGGTGGAGTTTCGATCTGGACAGAAGGTGTGGGTAATGGATCCAGTGAAACCCAGGGCCCTCCAAGGCCATTGGACTGGGCCCTATGAGGTGGTTGAGAGAAAGGGGGAGGCAACTTACCTGGCGGACTTCAAGACCCCCAGAGAGGCCAGCCTTTGCCACAACAGAGGGCCTATTCCAATTTAAGTTAATGCCCTTTGGTCTGAAGAATACCCCTGTCACCTTCCAGAGGCTGGTGAACCAGGTCTTCTCTGGGATGGTGGCCTTTAGTGCTGCTTACCTGGATGACATAGCTGTCTTCAGCAGCAGCTGGAAGGATCACCTCTTTCACCTGCAAGAAGTGCTTCCGGTACTGCAACAGGCAGGCCTGACTATCAAGGCCAGTAAGCGCCAGACAGGGCAGGGTTATATGGTGTACTTGGGACACCTTGTGAGCGGGGGTAAGGTCCAGCCCCTCCAAACCATAATAGAGACGGGCCTGACCCAGGAGCCCACTAAAACACAGACAGAAGTGACGGCCTTCCTGGGTCTCACTGGTTTCTACAGGAGGATTGTCAAGGGGTATGGCACCATTCTTGCTCCCTTGACTGATCTAACTTTCAAGAAGCAGCCCAAGCAGGCCTGCCAAAAAGACTTTGATACTCTCAAACACACCATTATGCACAGCCCCTGTGGCCCCTCAGATGGCTCATGCAGATTAGGGGTGAGAATCCAAAATTGTTGAGGTGGTCCATCTTCCTACATGGAATAGACTTCCTGGTTGAACACCTTACTGGGTCAGAACACTCCAGTGGAGATGGTCAGTCCAGGTTACTTCACCTTAGTGATGGGAACTCCCAGGAGGTTGGGTAGTTCTCCCCACTTTCAGCTGAGGGGGACACGTGTTAGGCCTGTCCGCCTTAGGGTGATCTTCCCCCAAAAATGTTGGCTTTTTCCCCTCCATTTTTGCTGAAATTCTTTTTTGTTGGCCTTAGGACTCTGTGTACTTTACCATTGCTAACCAGTGATAAAGTGCTTGTGCACACGTCCCTAAACATGATAAAATTGCGTTACAACTAATTGGCATATTTAATTTGTTTATAAGTCCCTTAAAGAGTGGTTTACGATATACCAAGGGCCTGTAAATTAGATGCTATTAGTGGGCCTGCAGCACTTATTGTGCCATCCACTTAAGTTGCTTCTTAGAATATGACCCAGGACTGAGATTGCAGCCTGAATGCAGTTTTAAAGAGTCAATTCAACTTGGCAATATAACCCCCTTGCTAAGCCTTAAACTCCCCTTTTATCAAATCTAAGTCACCCCTAAGGTAGGCCCTAGGTAGCCCATAGGGCAGGATGCATTGCACTTTAAAAGGTTGGACATGTACTTTTAAGTTTTACATGTCCTGTTAGTGCAAAACTCTTAAATTCATTTTTCACTAACTTGAGGCCTACCTGTCCCACAGAATAACTTTGTGTTATCTTATTACAGTCAATAAGTCCTACCTTCTGATTGGGAACAGATAAGCATTTCATGCATGGTAACTATGAAATTGTAATTAAAAAATCTCTCTTATGGTAAAGTGGGATTTTAAATTACAATTTTGAAAATGCAACTTTGAGAAGGTTGGTATTTTTCTGCACTTTGTAATTTGTGCCTGCAGCCTCTCATAGGTCACATGACTGGATGTAGTTGGCAGTTAGACTCTGCAAATTCCTCCCAGACTGCCACACAATAGAGGGATTAGGTGTGCCTGAATTGGCCGTATGCTGGCACCATGGACGCCTCTAGCTCCATCCCGCTGAAGATTTTTTAATTCTAAAAAAGAGACTAGGTCTGAACATAGAAATCTAAACCACAACTTTCTCAAAACATTTTCTTCAAAATTTCTTCTAAGTCCGAAGGTAAGCGCCAACTGGGGCCAATCCACTTCTTGCATCTGACCCGTGCTCCATCGCGGATGGCCATATTTTTCGACTTTGACCCGGTCTCGCGCAACTAGGGGTTAAGCGCTATTTTCTTCCTTAAACTTTAAGAAATTCAAAACTCTGGTTCTAGTGATTGGTTTTTTGTTGTTATGTTGTTAAATAATTTATTAAAATGTATTCTATTTTGCTAAATTGGTATGGGACTTTTCTTGTTTTGTGTTTTCAGTTTATTACTGTTTGTGCGTTGTATAAAAACTTTATACATTGTCTCCAAGTTAAGCCTGACTGCTTTTTGTGGCAAGCTACCAAGGGTTAAGCACAGGTTAATTTAGTGACTTTTGTGATTCACCCTGACAGGGATTGTGGCTGTTACTTGAACAGGGGTCGCCACTAATTCTACCAACAACCCAATTTCTCACAGTGTGGCATTGTTTGGAATGGAGTGGAGTGGCATTGAGTGGAGTGACACTGGGAGGAGTGGCACTGTTTGGCGTGGAGTGGCATTGTATAGTGTGTAGAGGAGTGGCATTGAGTGGAGTGGAGTGGCATTAAATAGAATTGTATGGCAGGTCCAGGAAATGACTGAAGTGGAGTTGTGTGACATTTTGTGGAGTGGAGTGGCATTGTGTATAATGTAGTGGAATTGTGCGGCATTGTGTGGAGTGGAATGGCACTGTGTGGACTGGAATTGTATGGATTGGAGTGGAATTGTGTGGTGTGGAGTGGAAATGTGAGGCCTTGATTGATTTGAGGGGGTGTGGCATTGTGTAGCATGAAGTGGAATTGTGTGGCAAGGAGTGGCATTGTGTGGCATGGAGTGGAGTGGAATTGCATGGCATTGTGTGGAGTGGAATTGGGTGCCATTGTGTGAAGTGGAGTGGAATTGTTTGGCACTGTGTGGTGTGGCATGTAGTGAATTGTGTGGCATTGAATGGAGGTGAGTGGAATTGTGTGGCATTGTGTGGAATGCAATTGTGTGGTGTGGAGTGAGATTGTGTGGCACTGAGTGGAGTGG
Source organism: Calotriton arnoldi (assembly GCA_963921515.1). Lineage (NCBI taxonomy): Eukaryota > Metazoa > Chordata > Amphibia > Caudata > Salamandridae > Calotriton > Calotriton arnoldi. The sequence continues at coordinate 2,738,906 of CAWUFW010000117.1, read as the reverse complement.
AATTGTGTGGCGTTGAGTAGAATGGAATTGTGTGGCACAGAGTGGAATTATGTGGAGTGGAATTGAGTGGCATTGTGTGGAATGGAGTGGAGTGGAATTATGTGGCATTGTGTGGCATGGAGTGGAATAGTGTGGAATACACAAATCTCAGTCGCCCTCTATTACTCCCTTCTAAATTGTACTTCCGCTGTCACATTTCACCAGAACTGCTCAGATGGTTCCATTAAGCTTATTGCAATCCTCTGTGCAAAACATGGGATTCTGATGAAAAAAGGTTAAAACATATGTGTGTAGCATTAGAAAATAAAATGCAAGGAACTTGTTTTTGTTTTTTTCACAGATGTTAACCAGCACGTCATCAATGATGTAGGATGTTTGCAGATAAATTAAATTATAGCAATGAAATGCAAAGTGTCAGATGTATGAGTTGCACACTTCAGGTGTTAAGGAAATAGCAGTTTTTGCTAATTAATGAAGCACCATACTGGTGTCAGGATAAGGTAAAGCATAAGCATAAGCATAGCAGCAAGTATGTGAATACACAAGACAGACGAGTTTATAAGGACCTTTGAAGAGCGTTAGCTGAATGTTGTAAACTGAATGAGAAAACATGAAGAAGGGATGGCTGGGGGAGGGAACAATGACCACATATAATGGGCGGGTCACGGGGAGGAGAAGTAGTACCTCAATCACATTGCGAGCAGTGGACAGAAACTAATTAAGATGATTCAATCTGTGCTTGGTCCATCCTCCACAGAAAGAAAAGGCTGTGATGCCCTGCACGCACAGGCCAATTACGTGCCAGCAAAGAAGAGTGACAATGATGCCAGTGAATGGCAAGCAATGGGCATGCTCCAAGCCCTTTATTGTAATCAATACCCTTCACATTGCATACACTATCTTCAGGCGAGACTTATAAAAGGCTCAGGCAGGGCTAGGCGTTACCTTGGCAGATCTAACAATAACCTCCCATATATTTCACCGTGAAATATAAGGAGAATAAATGCTTCACACCAAGAGAGACAAACGCATAAGATAAAAAATTTACAGAGAGAGCAGATGGGGCTGTGTTTGATTAAAAAAAGACTGCACAATCAAGAGGATTCACTAAAAGTAGAATTTAAAGTTGGCAGGGAAGGGTAAATTCTCTAATTTCTGGAAGAAGTGCTAATATCTCTGGAAAATCCACTACTGAACGTTCAAATGGAGGGAAATGTTTTACCAGTGAATTCTCTCCCAAATGTATAATTTACTTAATGAAGCGGGAGGACTTGTCATCAATACACTAACCCTAGCCAGACCATGTCCCTTTCATGCCCATGTTCATGACCATGTCTCTTCCTTAGGTCAATAAAAAATATGGATGAAAAATGTGTAGCTGATTTTATGCATACATAGAAAACACTGAGTAACAAAAAAATAAATCAAGCTTGTAAAAATAAAGTAAAAGATTACTTAATGAAAAAATGTTATTGGTTGAATTAAGTTTAAAAACCTTAGTCAGGCTATTTTATAAGGTGCACATGGACTTTTAACTGTTTTTAAACTCTCCAAAACGTTGCCTAAAAAAGTGTAAACTACCACATAGTAGATTTGCATCTATAATTAGTGTATATGTATGACTTGTGAGGGAGCCACAAAAACCCTTAAAGCATGCTTTAAGATGTATTAATGACCACCACGCATATTCATATTTTCACTAGTCGTACTTCCCTGGGTTATTCTCAGGTGGACAATCTACATATTTGAGATTAAGGAAAAGTGCCCAACTGCACATATGTTTTTGTGTTTTTCAATGCAAAAAAAATGTGTTCAAGTGTAGAAATGACTTCCCCTGGACCCATTGAAAATGGAGGGTTTGGGGATCTCTTCTGACCAACTGCACACTTATTCAAACAATGCTTACAACTAAATTTATGTGTGCAAGTAATGTTGGATAAGCATTGCAGGTGTTTATGAACAATCATTATGCTACCACTTTATGGCAGTACCCAACATTCCCACTAGTCATGCCTCGCCTTGCCACGGGAACTCTCATTTTCTTGCTCTTTAGTTATGTTTCTACAAGAATCAAACCAACTGAAGGATTTATCACAGTTTTATGTTTCATCTGTTGTCCTAAATATCTTTATGTCCTGATTCTCTGAATCAAGAACTGAAATTTGCTGAGAAAGAAATCCCTTTTGGTACACCTAGAATTTTCTGAAACATCACATTACAGTAGGCAATTCACTTTTTTACTTTTTTATCTCTGGGCAGGTGGGGCATGGTACCCATCTCCAGTCTACTTCACTAAACATCAAAATAATTTTTTTACAAATAAATTGCAATTCTTTACTTTTTACTTAGTCAGTTGCAATGGGTGCACAAATGGTGCAAGCTGCATAAAAGTCGAAGTTCAAATGTGATCCTGTAGAAAAAACGTTCTCTACTCACATTTGGAGCAAATCATGCAACACATGCTTGGAAACAGCCATCTAGCAATATAGGCCAGGTCACGGGATCAAAATTGGCAGCAAAATAATGTTTTACTTTAAATGGCAGATAAACCTCTTTGTCAGTCAAAGGTATGTTCAGTGTCTCACTGTTAAACTCTGTAAAGTGAAATATTTGTTCTACTTGCAAGCAAACAGCTAACTTGGGCTTAGAGACATATTTGTGCAAGCAGCAGATTCAAAATTACAATTGGTAAGAAAGTCACATTCTTTTAGAAAATCCATAGCAATATCATGTTCATAGTCTTAAAGTAACCGAGAAAAATAAAATTGATGGGCACATTAGATTTTTATTATCTTTTCTGCAAGAAATATTTTTATGAGGAGGTCACAATTGTGCAATATTTGACCCTTCGGAACCAGTGGCTTAATCCAATCTCTCAAGCTGACACTCATGGGTTTCAGGGTCAATAACAATTTCCACAGTCCTTACTTCCATAAAAAATTCTATAACTTCTTCTCTGGTCCTCATCATGGCCAAAAACATTGGAGGAAGCCTTCTCAGATCCAAGCCTCTTATTCAAGTGGGGACCACAATCCCTATTTCTGAAGGACTGAGAAACAGTGTCTAGTATGGCCATAAGGGACAGTACCATAACTACTAGAATTTCCTTGTTGGTACAAATTGCAGCTTTTGAGAGCAAAGTTTTAGGCAACCAGGGGACCGACCACAAGAAAAAAGTATCAGGGCTGGTAGAGCCCTTCGCAGCCACATCTTTCAACTGTGTACCCTCAGGTTTTGCCACTTCCAAAGTTCAAAAGTAAAACTTTAGGCTGAGACAACCCACAAAAAATTAACCAACCTCATCACTGGTCGGCTACAAAATGTATCTAATTCCCAATCCTCCATAAGCATTGACCCCAATGAACCAACTACCGGTCTATGTTGAACACGATAGGGAAATTAAATTAAATGCTACTAATGGGCCTGAAGCACTTATTGTGCTCCCGACTTAAGTAGTCCCTTAAAACATGTCCCAGGCCTGCCATTGCAGCCTGAATGCAGTTTTAACCTGAAAATTTGACTTGGCAATATAACCCCCTTGCCAAGCCTTAAACTCTCCTTTTATTGCACGTAGGTCTCCCCTAACTTAGACTCTAGGTAGCCCATAGGATCGCAGGTCTTCTGAAAGTTGTTGTGAGCCCTGCCTTGCCCATGGACTGTCTGTTATTGAATGATATGGAGTGGACAGCCTGGAAGGAAGTGGAGCTCAGGTCACACCTGGAAATGTTGGTGTTGCCTGAGCGGTCTCAAGCCTGAAAAAATGGTCTAGACAGCTGACATTAAAAGGAATGGGCAGGATGCGCAGGAATCCAGCCCCTGAAACTCCCAAGGTACAGGTGGATGGGGCGGCAGAGGAGGCAAGCCACAGAGCCTACCAGGCAGGACATTGCCTCCCTTGGTGACCTGCCTGAACTTGCTGACTGGCAAGTAGAGGGCAGGCTCACCACGGAGGAGTTCTGTAAAGCACAGAAGGAGTGCCCAATCCTGGAGCACATGAGGCATCAGGCGGAAGCCAGGCAGTTGGTGATATACCACTGAAGATCATCTCATTAACTGGGAGAATGTCCTCCTACTGTATAGTGAGCCTAAAGCACCTGTGCATAGGGCAACATGTTTTTTTGAAGTCCCTCAATGCTACAGGGCTTTCCTACTGGGGCTGGCTCATGATATTCACTTGGCAGGACATCTGGAGCAGGACAAGACCGTTGTCCCACTTGTCTCCCACTTCTATTGGCCCCAGTTTAAGATATCCTCAGATACATTCTGCAGGATTTGTCTCACCTTCCAGGCCAGCAGGAAGAGACGGAAAAAGCTGAAGGCTTCCCTGAATCCCTTACCTGTCATTGGCACCCCCTTTGAAACGTTGGACATCAACATTGTAGAACCCTTGGATCTCAAGACAGCCTTATTGATCAGGTTTGACCTGGTCTTCTTGAACCATGCCACTAGATTACCAGAGGCAATCCCTCTAAGCACTGTGACTGCACCTCTCAGTGGCTAGGGACCCGATTGGAATTTTCACCTTGGTGGGGTTCCCCAAAGAGGTGGTATCTGATAGGGGCATCAACTTTATGTTTGCGTCTATGAAGTCAATGTGGAAAGAGTATGGAGTAACCTACACGTTCTCCACCCCCTACCAACCACAAACCAATGGGCTTGTTGAAAGGTTCAAGAAGACCCTAAAAGGCATGATTATGGACGTGCCTGAGTCCATGAGGTGGAGGTCGGACGCCCTCTTACCATGCATACTCTTTGCCTACAGCGAGGTGCCACAGAAGGGAGTTGGGTTTAGCCTATTCAAACATCTGTCTTGTCACCCTGTTAGGGGACCTCTCAGTCTGGTAAAAGAGGGGTGGGAAACACGTTCCCAAGAAGTCCCCCTAGATGTGGTTAGCTACATGCTATCCCTCAGGAACCAGATGGCCAATTTCTGGAAGAAAGCTTCGGAGAACTTTGAGGTCAGCCAGGAAGTCATGAAGCAATGCTATGACCAGACGGCTACCATGGTGGAGTTTCAATCTGGCCAGAAGGTGTGGGTAATGGACCCAGTGAAACCCAGGGCCCTCCAAGGCCATTGGACTGGGCCCTATGAGGTGGTTGAGAGAAAGGGGGAGGCAACTTACCTGGCGGACTTCAAGACCCCCAGAGAGGCCAGCCTTTGCCACAACAGAGGGCCTATTCCAATTTAAGTTAATGCCCTTTGGTCTGAAGAATACCCTGTCACCTTCCAGAGGCTGGTGAACCAGGTCTTCTCTGGGATGGTGGCCTTTAGTGCTGCTTACCTGGATGACATAGCTGTCTTCAGCAGCAGCTGGAAGGATCACCTCTTTCACCTGCAAGAAGTGCTTCCGGTACTGCAACAGGCAGGCCTGACTATCAAGGCCAGTAAGCGCCAGACAGGGCAGGGTTCTATGGTGTACTTGGGACACCTTGTGAGCGGGGGTAAGGTCCAGCCCCTCCAAACCATAATAGAGACGGGCCTGACCCAGGAGCCCACTAAAACACAGACAGAAGTGACGGCCTTCCTGGGTCTCACTGGTTTCTACAGGAGGATTGTCAAGGGGTATGGCACCATTCTTGCTCCCTTGACTGATCTAACTTTCAAGAAGCAGCCCAAGCAGGCCTGCCAAAAATACTTTGATACTCTCAAACACACCATTATGCACAGCCCCTGTGGCCCCTCAGATGGCTCATGCAGATTAGGGTGAGAATCCAAAATTGTTGAGGTGGTCCATCTTCCTACATGGAATAGACTTCCTGGTTGAACACCTTACTGGGTCAGAACACTCCAGTGGAGATGGTCAGTCCAGGTTACTTCACCTTAGTGATGGGAACTCCCAGGAGGTTGGGTAGTTCTCCCACTTTCAGCTGAGGGGGACACGTGTTAGGCCTGTCCACCTTAGGGTGATCTTCCCCCAAAAATGTTGGCTTTTCCCCTCCATTTTTGCTGAAATTCTTTTGTTGGCCTTAGGACTCTGTGTACTTTACCATTGCTAACCAGTGATAAAGTGCTTGTGCACACGTCCCTAAACATGATAAAATTGCGTTACAACTAATTGGCATATTTAATTTGTTTATAAGTCCCTTAAAGAGTGGTTTACGATATACCAAGGGCCTGTAAATTAGATGCTATTAGTGGGCCTGCAGCACTTATTGTGCCATCCACTTAAGTTGCTTCTTAGAATATGACCCAGGACTGAGATTGCAGCCTGAATGCAGTTTTAAAGAGTCAATTCAACTTGGCAATATAACCCCCTTGCTAAGCCTTAAACTCCCCTTTTATCAAATCTAAGTCACCCCTAAGGTAGGCCCTAGGTAGCCCATAGGGCAGGATGCATTGCACTTTAAAGGTTGGACATGTACTTTTAAGTTTTACATGTCCTGTTAGTGCTAAAACTCTTAAATTCATTTTTCACTAACTTGAGGCCTACCTGTCCCACAGAATAACTTTGTGTTATCTTATTACAGTCAATAAGTCCTACCTTCTGATTGGGAACAGATAAGCATTTCATGCATGGTAACTATGAAATTGTACTTAAAAATCTCTCTTATGGTAAAGTGGGCAGGTGGGGCATGGTACCCATCTCCAGTCTACTTCACTAAACATCAAAATAATTTTTTTACAAATAAATTGCAATTCTTTACTTTTTTCTTAGTCAGTTGCAATGGGTGCACAAATGGTGCAAGCTGCATAAAAGTCGAAGTTCAAATGTGATCCTGTAGAGAAAACGTTCTCTACTCACATTTGGAGCAAATCATGCAACACATGCTTGGAAACAGCCATCTAGCAATATAGGCCAGGTCACAAGATCAAAATTGGCAGCAAAATAATTTTTTCACTTTAAATGGCAGATAAACCTCTTTGTCAGTCAAAGGTATGTGGAGTGTCTTACTGTTAAACTCTGTAAAGTGAAATATTTGTTCTACTTGCAAGCAAACAGCTAACTTGGGCTTAGAGACATATTTGTGCAAGCAGCAGATTCAAAATTACAATTGGTAAGAAAGTCACATTCTTTTAGAAAATCCATAGCAATATCATGTTCATAGTCTTAAAGTAACCGAGAAAAAATAAAATTGATGGGCACATTAGATTTTTATTATCTTTTCTGCAAGAAATATTTTTATGAGGAGGTCACAATTGTGCAATATTTGACCCTTCGGAACCAGTGGCTTAATCCAATCTCTCAAGCTGACACTCATGGGTTTCAGGGTCAATAACAATTTCCACAGTCCTTACTTCCATACAAAATTCTATAACTTCTTCTCTGGTCCTCATCATGGCCAAAAACATTGGAGGAAGCCTTCTCAGATCCAAGCCTCTTATTCAAGTGGGGACCACAATCCCTATTTCTGAAGGACTGAGAAACAGTGTCTAGTATGGCCATAAGGGACAGTACCATAACTACTAGAATTTCCTTGTTGGTACAAATTGCAGCTTTTGAGAGCAAAGTTTTAAGCAACCAGGGGACCGACCACAAGAAAAAAGTATCAGGGCTGGTAGAGCCCTTCGCAGCCACATCTTTCAACTGTGTACCCTCAGGTTTTGCCAATTCCAAAGTTCAAAAGTAAAACTTTAGGCTGAGACAACCCACAAAAAATTAACCAACCTCATCACTGGTCGGCTACAAAATGTATCTAATTCCCAATCCTCCATAAGCATTGACCCCAATGAACCAACTACCGGTCTATGTTGAACAAGATAGGGAAGCAGCCAGGGATTAGATAGCAGCACTACCTGAAATCGTCACATATAATATACTGCCATTACACGTTGCCCACCTCAATGGTCAGCTGCTCATTAACCAAGCATGGTTTGTAGTTACCTCTCTATTTGTATATAATACCAGTCTATGTTCTTGCTCTACCATCAGTCAGCCAAGGAGAATGTCTAGTTTCCCTTGTCAAAAGCAGCCCATTGTTTTGCATTATATTCCACTGTTTCCTATAGGATGAGTTAGAAGATATTATTAACACCTGATCCTCACAGCCATCTGTCTTCATCCATTTTGTCATTTAATCACAGCATATTATCCCTGTTAATTAAAGTGTTCACTTCGTAACTGTAATGATGTTACAGTGTTGTGGTTTATGTACCACATGCAATTTGTTCTGAGGAAGGCCTTGCTGCGTGTGTAAAGGTACCAAGCTAGCCATTTCTCATAGAAACCAGTTTAGATTGTTTTGAATTTGTGGAAGGTCAGCCTCGGCTTATCTCAAGACTAATGTATTCCCACTCCATAGTTTACCAATCTGTTTTCTTACAATACTCAGAATACTCATATGGAAATTAATAATTAGAATTACTATTTATGAGAAAGCTAACGTCTTTGGCCAGGTCAGATAAGGCAAAACTGATACAGTGCAATTCTGCACTGTAATCTGCAGGACAATCAATGCACATATGCCTTTAGCGCTTGCTAATTAGCATGTGCTGGGGCAGTTTTGAGGGGTGGGGCTAGGCTGCGCAGGGGGAAGGAGTTGTGGCACCCTCCTAAGTGTTGCATTACAGCCTGGGTGGAGAATATGCTCAGGATTCCATTCCCCATCGGAGCGCCGAACCACGGCACTCAGACCAATCACAACGCTGCACTGCAGCGTTGTGATTGACTCAGGAGAGCCTGGGTGCTTACTAATCACATCTCTGCATTGCCACATTATGTTTGGCTTAGGGGAACCTATCCTGCTTCCTGCTCCAACAGAAGCCAGGAAGAGGACAAAAGAGAGGCGGCAGCCGGCCAGCCGGCAGGCAGGTAAATGGTTTTTTTTGTAGTATTTTCTCCCCCCTTCCCCCTGCCCTCCCTCCCCACCCCACTACCAATTCGCGGGAGCAGCCATGACTGTATAAAATATGTCACATTTTACACAGGGATTTCAGGCTCCCATCTGTAGATTATTAACTTTTGATTATAGTCCTAGATTTTGTAGGCTTTACGGAAGGAGGGCTGTAGAATGATGGATACCTTTCATGATTTGTTTCTTGATTATTCTCCTGTGCTGCTTATGCTTCGGTACCAGTAGCTACTCTAAATTATCTGAAAACATATACAAGTCTGGAAGCCGTAAGCCAAGAATATCCCTCACAACTAGGAGCTTTCTTCAGGCATGTCAGTGTGCAAGAAGTCACATCTTTGGACATGAAAGAGGCAAAGAAGAACAATCATTTGCAATGCAATACGTCTCGCATTTGCAAGAGGTAAAGCTATTGGCATTGTAAATGACAATGCCTTTTATTTATCTGTTTTCATAATTAACACATAAATAAAAGGCATTGTCATTTACAATGCCAATAGCTCAAACTCTTGTAAATGTGAGACGTATTTCATTTCAAAGAAGTGGCCGCCATTGTCCGGGGCTGCTTGGAAAGTGAAAGCGCGCATGGTGCGCTGAATGTTGTAGGAAAGCATGTTGTGCCTGCAGTAGGAGAAACCCATTAAAGAAAATAGTGCTTACCGTGTAACAACTGAAGTAATAGGGCCAGTCCTCATGGGAGGTTACAAATGAAGACAAGGTGGTACTAAGGAGGGACTAACAAGCCTAATAACGAATCGGAAGCCAGCATTTACAAAGGACAATGACACAAGCCAATGAAAAATATGGGAGGAAAGTGGGCGGGGCTTCAAGTCCATACTTGAATACAGCATGCCACACCCTGCCTAGGCTAGATCCAAAAACAAAGGTAGCACAAGCGCGACTTTATTAGTACTAAAAACCTTTTACCTGAAGGCTATTGTCCTTCTGCAGTGCTATTATCATATCAAAAATCATATCGGAGGCAAGATAAAATGGCAGCCACATGACGTAGTTTATCGTATCCATGGTGACAGGAAATGATTCATGCTGAACAGAATCTAGATTCCCAACAATAGATTGTAATTCCAATGTGAAGTTCCAGAGAATATGGCAAGCGTTGTGAAGTAAGGTCCAGTGGCCGCCACGATGAGCAAGGACCTGTGAGCATTTGTAGAAAAACAATGTAAAAATTATATCATGTGAACAATCTAATACTATTACACTCATCAGCACACATAAATTTGATAAACCTTCCCAAGGACGGACTGATTGATCACTGAACTACCATAGCGTGTTTAGTCAAAGTAATCATCCTCTACAAAGGATTTTGAAAGAAAATTACCCAAAATGTAACATACAATCTCTTTTAGCTCACAAATACTATTGTTTAGAGCCTAGTTTGGTGCGATACCGTATGCCATTAAAACAAATTCCTGTCACTGGCAATGAAGACAAAAAGCAATCATCGTTAGTCGGTAGTAAATACTGCAATCACCTATTAATATATTTTTTTACTTTGAGGTCCTTTTCGTCTGCAGATTTTCCATGTCTTAAAAGCTCCAGCCCCTGGAATAAAACCCCAAAAGCATTTTTCATGCTCTAATCGAGCCTCATGTCTCCCAGGGTTTGTTATAGCATATGCCCACAAAAAAGACTATTCAAGTTGTTGTCACCCCCGTTCCCACACTTCTTTGAATATCTCCCTACATTGGAAAATGAATATGTTAAAGTAACTGCAGGGAACTGGAAAGGTGATTGGAATCTGTAGAGCAAAAGGAATATATATATTTTCTGCCTCATTATATCAATACCTTTAACTGCAACCGGAGTGGCTCGTAATCTTCTGCCGGAGGGGTGGAATTTCTGCATTCTTCAGAGATATATATATATATATAGATATATATATATATAGATATATATATATAGATATATAGATAGATATAGATATAGATATAGATATAGATATAGATATAGATATAGATATAGATATATATATATATATATATATATATATATATATATATATATATATATACCGACATCACTAAAGATACCTATTTACTCTAATGGCTAGCATTAATACTGTAAATTCTTTATCTTTGAAAAAGTCCTCACAAAAAACTAACAGAGAAAGAGGAAATCCAGAAGCATCATATGTGCTGATCCATGGACCATTCAAACAATGAGTCGGCTAACCAACAAAAGAGTAATTCGAGTGATTCTGCATTCATATAGAATATTATATGTGCTTCATTGGCAAGTGCTATTATAGTTTACAGCAAATAGTGTCACTTTCTCCTTAGAGCTACCATGACATCTAAAGGACGAATGCAGCACCAATTAAAACACTATCCAATCATTGTTTTTCCATGTCACTGTTCTTAGTTGAAGAAGGTGTTTGGTTGATACAATGCAAAATAATTGTGTGTGAATATATCACCAGTGTGCTCCTGTGACGGAGTTTCTGATATAGTCACACTTCAGTAGAAATGGACGTTTTACCCAGACATCCCTGTATCAAGCACCTACGTCACTGCATTATCAACACACAAGGTTTGCCTTGCACAACTCTACATCATTAGTCTCAGAGAGATGTTGATTTTTATTTTTCGGAATAAAAGCTATAAACCTTTTTATTTTGCACACGGGTTTTGCTAGTTCACCTGAGAGCACTGATTACCATAATGTGACATGGTTTGCATGGTTGTAAACAATTCGCAGGAAATCCCTAGTTGAACAGTTTTTTGAGAGACTAAAGGACTGTTTGCTGGACTATCTAAGGAATCTAGAGTTGGGTCGGGTCGGCGCTAGGTTTTCATTGACGGGACTGTCGGCCAAACAGAAGGAATGGTTTCTTATCTGTAATCCTAGATCTCTCTTAGGGGGACTGTTACAAAGAGAAGAATTGGGGGTGAAATAGGAGATCTTTATTATGTTTCTTATACCATCAGAAGGTTCACAGATGGAGTCAACTGTGGATTGTTCAGATAAGAGTGAGTGGGAATGTTCCAAAGGTGAGAAGGGAAAGGGGGGAACTGACTGATCCACAAGAGGTAGTAATTACAACACACCTCCGTTGGAAGGAAAAGTTAACAGAAAATACAGCCTTATGATGAGGTGAATGGGTAAGAACAACAGGGAAAAACTACATGGCAATGAGACAAAAAAGAGCTATCGGGAATAGCCTATAAATGCAATAGTGTTATAGCAATACGCCTTTTAGGAAAAGGAGAATAACTTACACTATAGAGAATTTAGGAGCAACCACAAACCCACAATGTATAGGTACAGAAGTCCAATACATCATTACAAAAAAGTAGCAGTACAATAGATACCAAAGTTCAGTATATTATTTCATAACATAATCCTTGTGACAATGAGGAGGAATACACCTTCTTTCTGATCACTTAACGCCCTCCTGATCTTTCCTTACTTGTTCTCCAGTACCCATATTACCTCTATTTTGAGAACTTACATGGGCAGGATTATGCGATATTATTTTATCCACTCCCCAGGTCTGGACATTAACTAATACAACAACATTCCTCCCTACTAGAGATATTTTGAAAGGCACAGAAAACCTGGAATTTTCTCTCATGTGGGATTTGAGCAGATCCATGCGTACCCAGTCCTCTTCCTTAAACGTTGGGACTTTTACATGTTTTGTTTCATCATATCTGTTTTTGTATTTCTCTTGGTGGTTAGATATATCTCCAATCGTTTCTCTCTGTCAACCATAGCCATACTTCTTTCTCTTAGCCATGAAGCTGTCATTTTGGTGCTAGGGTTTCTGCCCTTCAAGGATTCAAGGACAAGAAAGGAGAAACCCCAGTGACAACATTTGGCACTATATGGTAAGCGCAAACAGTGTTTTGAAGGACAGTTTTGGCTGACACACAAGTAGCTTTTGCCCTCTGTAAACATTTCTTTACCATTCTGTTCATCCTTTCCACTAACCCGTTGGCCCGGGGACAGTATAAGGCTGTTTTGTGATGACTGATTTGTAGCTCCTCTAGAAACTCTCTCATCAGGTCAGAGGTAAACTGTACACCATTGTCTGTTACTGAGATTTTTGGGGTACTCTCCTCCCCAAGTACTTCAAGGAAGTTTATTAGGGATTCTGTGTTTATTTGTTGTACGCACTTTGTAGTGATCCAACGGAAATGATAATCAATCAATAATAGGATAAACCTCTCTCTTGGAATTTTGAGATTTAATGGCCAAATGATGTCTAAGGCTAATGTCGGCCACAGTGTGCTGGGAACTCCACCAGGCAAAGAGGAGGCTTCCGGACTTGGTGTGTTTTGTCACTTTTAATGCATTCTAGACTTTCTTTCACTGCGTTTTCCACCATGGCATTCATAGCATGCCACCAATATTCGGAGCATACCTTTTTTTTTTGTTAGGCTCCGTCCCAAATGACCTTTGTGAGCAAACTGGATGGTCTTGCCTCTAATCCTTTCTGGGAGATTATCATCTCTCCACAATACACCGTGTCACATTGGATGTTTAACTCATAACGTACCTCCCAACATTTGGACAGTTTGGTGGACATCTCATTTTTACTATCTGGCCACCCCTCTTGTATGTATCTTGTTAACAATCTCATTTCTTCATCCCATCTCATGTAATCTTCCCACTCATTCCTGTCCATGCTGACTAACCTAAGCACCACATCATTCTCTTCTGCTTCCGCAACCTCTGTCGTACAGCCCAGAGGAGTACATGAAAGAAAATCTGCTACAACGTTTTGAGTACCCGGCACATACAGTACTCTTAAATTGAATCCTTCTAAACCTAATATCCATCTCGATATTCTAGGTGTGGTCTTGATCGAGCCTTTGGTGGTGAAAGCATATACTAATGGTTTGTGGTCAGTCTTGATAGTAAAAGGAATGCCCCAGGGGAAAAATGTATAGTGCCCCATCGCCCAATAGCATGCTAAGACCTCCTTTTCGACCGCTGAATAGTGTTTCTCTGAACTCTTAGATGCAAAGGCAAAAACCTGTTCTTTACCCTCCACTATTTAAGTTAAGCTAGCTCCTAAACCTTTATTGCTGGCATCTGTCGTTAAACCAGTACGTTTATTGGGATCAAATCTACCTGATTATGGGGTTTCGATTATACCTTGCTTCACTGACTTGAATGCATTAGAACACTCCTCCTCCCATACAAATTGCACTTTCTTCCTTAAGAGATTATGCAGTGGTTCTACCATGCATGCATAGTTTTGAAAAAAATTAGAATAGTACTCGGAGAGTCCCAGGAAGGATTTCAGTTATTCAGTATTAGTGAGAGCCTCTGTTTTCTCTATGGCTTCAATCATATACATTTTGGACTTAATGCCATCATGTGAGATTGTGTGACCTAAGTGTTGCACTGATCCTACACCAATTTGACATTTCTCCCTCTTTATGGTGAGTCGTGTCTCCCTTACCCTGGTTAAAACTTCTCTTAGGACTGAGTTATGCTCCATCCCATCTTTACCATGAACCAGAATATCAGTATTAGTGGGAGCCTCTGTTTTCTCTATAGCTTCAACCAGATTCATTTTGGACTTAATGCCAACATGTGAGATTGAGTGACTTAGGTATTCCACTGATCCTTCACCAATTTGACATTTCTCTCTCTTTGTGGCGAGTCCTGTCTCCCTTACCCTGGTTAAAACTTATCTTAGGACTGAGTTATGCACCTTTACATCTTTACCATGAACCAGAATATCATCCTGGAAACTCATTGTGTTGGGGGCTTCCCTCAAGACATGTTGCATAATCCTTTGGAATGCAGCAGCTACTGAAGCTAGCCCGAATGGCATGCTCATATATTGGTAGGCTCCTAGTTGGGTTACAAAGGATGTGAGAGGACACAATGCTGGATGTAGTTCCACCTAATGGTAGGCAGATGAGAGGTCAAACACTAAAACAATTAGCTCCTTTAATTAATGTTAGTATTTCATGGATATGGGGGAGGGGATGTCTGTCCACCCATATGCTGGCATTTAAGCCTCTTAAATCAATGCAAACCCATATGTCCTTGCCAGAGGATTCAGTAGCTATGACTATAGGAGCCAACCATTGGTAACTTTCAATCAGTTCGATGACCCCGCAAATCAAGTAATTTATCTAATTCCTTTTTTAAAGGGGAATAGGTCAAACCTTGTGGGCAATCGGTCTGGCTGTGCTGGTAGTTCTTTTTTTTATTTTATTTTTATTTGAGTAGATTAAAACATGGTTACAAATTCATAAAAGTGCAAAAATAATAGCAGTCAACATTTCTTCCAACAGAAATGTCCGTAATAGTCAAAATATCTAATGTGCAAACAGTACGCTACTAAAATTATGACACAGATACATAAATATTATTACAGGCAGGACAAGATAATTAAAAATTCATGAATAGCAACTTCTTAGTCATAGAACACCCTCTAAAAGAATGATTTTAATATTGTAAAGAGAGCACTACGTGCATAATATTATAATTTTATATATAATCTCCCATCCAAGAGAAAAAAAAGTGCATTGTGCAAAAAAGCAGCTATATAAATTATCACTGAAAGTGCAAGAGACCTACTAAAAGAGATCTATACATTAATGTAGCAGACGTTTATACATCTATCATTTTGGCTTTTGTAAAGAAGAGGGAGATTGGAATGAGTTATTTATCAATCATTAGCCGCCAATACCAAGGAAAACGCTGACCATATCGCTTTGAATCTATGTACAACCCCAATCCGTTTAGCATATGCCTCTTCCCAAGTATAAGTCCTAGCCATCTTCCTATGCCAATGATAAATCAAGGGTATCTTATCTGATTTCCAATTCTGGAGTATCAGTGACCGGCTACTGCTATGGCAATAGAGACAAAGTATTGCTGATATTTTGCCAAATGGTAAACCTAAAAGGAGGACCCGAATAAGACCAATCTTAAAGAAGGCATAATTTGTACTGATAGCAATAGATTAATAGCTTCAAAAACGTCAACCCAAAATTATTGTAAGTGACGGCAATGAAAGAAAACATGATTCCAAGTTCCTGTCTCGAGATCCTGACATCTAAAGCAATGCTCTGGTAAAAGTGGGAACATCTTATGTAGGCTTTTCGGTGTGTAATAAGCCAGCCATCTTGAAAGAAAAGTCATCCTTTTATAAATGGCAGCTCGAAGCGCTCTATGCCCTACTTCACATAGCGTCTGCCACTCTTTGCTATTAAGATTGCATCCTGTTTCTTTTTCTAGTTTTAGCAAAAAATTATCGACTTCTATCTGCTCCCCATCTGACATAGCAAAGAATACCAATTGCCCACTCCAAGTATATTATACTCATATAATTGCGATAGAATCCTTGATGCCGAAGTATTTACTATCACATAATTTTCTCTTAAAAAACTGGTTATTTGATTAAAACTAAAGCAAAGGACTATATTCCTGGAACCCAACTGCAGAGCCAGCGAATCCCAGGTGATCAAGTTTTGATAGATTGTAAAAGTCCCCCAATAGTTCAAACCCTGCCTCCTTCCATAAACTGAAGACCAGAGCCTTGGCAATCAGATATTTTTATAAATGGATGGCATAGAGGAATTTTACCTGTTTTAAAAATGATTGACTACGATAGCCTAAATCCACTATTGTCTTATACCTTGATTTTTTTCGGCAATTTAGGAGAGCGGTGAAAAACAGGTAGTTTTATTGCACTTTCAGCTAGCATTATATATAACATAAAATTTTCAAATTTCGACAACGTAGTTCGGATCATTTTTATCTAGATCCTGAAAATAAGATTTGGGTATTTTAAGAGGGAGGTTAATAAACAAAAATAAAAATAATGGTAAAATAAACATTTTAATAATTGATTCTCGACCGTATAATGTTAGAGGAAGCAGAGACCAGCTATCCAGGAGCCTCTTTGCTTTTTTAAGAGTGTTTCCATAATTGAGCGTCAACAATTGATCATAATGATTCGTTACAATATACCCAGATATCTAATAGGTTTGGATGATATCTATTGCAAGGATAGTGGGAGAGACACTGCCTTAGCATTAAACAACAAAACCTCAGTCTTGGCTTGATTTAGCCGATATCCCCCTATCCGTGTAAAAGCATGAATTTCATTGAATGCATTTTGGATGTTTAACGGATCTGCTGATAAATAAAGAATAATATCAACCGCAAATAGTTTAATATTAGGCATCACATACAGGGGAGATAGTCTCCCTGGATTATAACTGATTTTTATTGCCAGAGGTTCTATAAATAAAAACATTTTGTGATAGGCAAAACGTCATGGGACCCCCCTTGCAAAACCAGGTCGTTTTGTGATAGGCAATTTTGATGTCGCCTCAATACGTTTTGGGCCCTTGCCTGTCGCGGGTACTTGGGCCTCCCACCCGAGTGAGGCACCATTTTTATCGGGAGACCTGGGCGAACGCTGGGTGGTAGGAAATTTGTGTCAGCCCGGTGATGCCACAACTTTCCCACACACAAATGTGTGAAAAAAGTGATTTTTTCAGCAAAATTTCAGGTTTGCAGGGGATTTTGGGTAAGAAAACGTTGGGGGATCCACGCAAGCCATAGCTCCCTGAAATCCCCCGGGTGTCTAGTTTTCAGAAATGTGTGGGTTTGGTAGGTTTCCCTAGGTGGCCGCCGACCCCGGGGCCAAAAAGCCAGGTAACCCCCGTGCAAAACAAGGTTGGTTTGTGATAGGTAATTTTGATGTCGCCTCACTAGGTTTTGGGCCCTTGCCTGTCGCGGGTACTTGACCCACCCACACAAGTGAGGTACCATTTTTCTCGGAAGACTTTGGGGAATGCGGGGTGAGTGGAATTTTGTGGATCCACACAGATTCCAGAACTTTCCATCACAGAAATGTGAGGCAAATGTGTTTTTTTATACACATTTTGAGGTTTGCAAGGGATTCTGGGTAACAGAACCTGGTGAGAGCCAGTCAAGTCACCCCATCCTGGATTCCCCTGGGTGTCTAGTTTTCAAAAATGTACAGGTTTGCTAGGTTTCCCTATGTGCCGGCTGCGCTAGGGCCCAAAATCCACAGGTAGGCATATTGCTAAAAACAAATCCGTGCCTAGTCGGCTTTCTGCCGCCCTGGGGGGGTATATCGGGGGGTGGGGTTGCCCCGATATGCCTCCAAGGGGGGCAGAAACACTGTGGCTATTTTTTTGGGGGGTAGGGGCATTGATATGCCCATTCTGGGCAACCCCCACACATAAAAAAGCCCGCGTAATCGTTGGCGTCGAGTGGGCTTTTTATCCCCCCCGGGGGGGGCAGATTGGGGGCTGCTGCCCCCATCTTCCCCCCAGGGGGGGCAGGAAGGCTGTAATTGTTGCAGGTGGGGGGATTGACATGCCCGTTTTCGGCAGCCCCCACCCTAATTAAATTTAGCCCAAAAAAATCCCTGGCGTCTAGTGGGCTTTTTGCCCCCCTGGGGGGCAGATTGGGGGCTACTGCCCCATCTGCCCCCCACAGAAAGGCTGTAATTTTTGCGGGGAGGGGTTGGGGGCATGGGCATGCCCGTTTTGGGCAGCCCCCACCCTAATTCAAATTTGCCCAAAAAAAATCCCTGGCGTCTAGTGGGCTTTTTGCCCCCCCACGGGGTAGATTGGGGGCTACTGCCCCATCTGCCCCCAGGGGGGGCAGGAAGGCTGTAATTTTTGCGGGGAGGGGGTGGGGGCATGGGCATGCCCATTTTGGCCAGCCCCCCCCCAATTCAAATTTGCCCAAAAACTTCCTGGCGACTAGTGGGCTTTTTGCCCCCCAGGGGGGGCAGAAAGTCACTGGGCGCTCAGGGAGTTTTAGAGCAAAGTCTAATTAGGTGGGGGCTGCCCAAAACGGGCATGCCAATGCCCCCACCCTAATTAAAATTTGCCCAAAAAATCCCTGGCGTCTAGTGGGCTTTTGCCCCCGGAGGCAGATTGGGGGCTACTGCCCTACATGCCCCCAGGGGGGCAGGAAGGCTGTTATTTTTGCTGGGGTGGGGGTGGGGGCCTGGGCATGCCTGTTTTGGGAGCCCCCACCCTAATTCAAATTTGCCCCCAAAAAATCCCTGGCGTCTAGTGGGCTTTTTGCCCCCCCCCCCCCGGTGGGGCAGATTGGGGGCTAATGCCCCCATCTGCAGAAAGCCCAGTAGACGCCAGGGAGTTTTTTGGGCAAATTTTAATTAGGGTGGGGGCTGCCCAAAACGGGCATGCCAATGCCCCCACCCTAATTTAAATTTGCCCCAAAAAATCCCTGGCGTCTAGTGGGCGTTTTGCCCCCCCGGGGGGGCAGATTGGGGGCTACTGCCCCATCTGTCCCCCAGGGAGGACAGGAAGGCTGTTATTTTTGTGGGGGAGGGGGTGGGGGCATGGGCATGCCTGTTTTGGGAGCCCCCACCCTAATTCAAATTTGCCCCCAAAAAATCCCTGGCGTCTAGTGGGCTTTTTGCCCCCCCCCCCGGTGGGGCAGATTGGGGGCTAATGCCCCCATCTGCAGAAAGTCCACTAGACGCCAGGGAGTTTTTTGGGCAAATTTTAATTAGGGTGGGGGCTGCCCAAAATGGGCATGCCAATGCCCCCACCCTAATTAAAATTTGCCCATAAAATCCCTGGCGTCTACTGGTCTTTTTGCCCCCCCCCCCGGGGGGCAGATTTGGGGCTAATGCCCCATACTGCCCCAGGGGGGGCAGAAAGGCTGTCATTTTTGTGGGGGGTGGGTGGGGGCATGGGCATGCCCATATTGGGCAGCCCCCACCACAAATTATAATTTAAAAAAATCCCTGGCGTATAGTGGGCTTTTTGCCCCGAGGCAGAAAGGCTGTAAATTTTGCGGGGTGGGGGCATGGACATGCCCTTTATGGGCAGCCCCCACCCTAATAAATTATACAGCAAAAAAAATATCCCTGGGGTCTAGTGGGCTTTGCCCCCCGAGGGGCAGATTGGGGGCTACTGCCCCATCTGCCCCCAGGGGGAACAAAGACTAAATCATACCAAAAATTGGGGGGAGCAAAGCCCTTGCCCAAGGGGCCGCTCCCCCTCCCTGGTGTCTGGTGGGTGGATCCCTGCTTGGGGATCGCCCTCCTGGGGTGATCCCCAAGCAGGGATCCACTGGGGAGGGGTACCCCCTTTCCAATGATACCTCTCCCGTCTTTCTACGTGCCCGGGGGGCTGAGATAGCCCCCTGAGCTCATAGAAAGTGAAACTGAAATGAGCCTAAAGGCTCATTTCAGTTTCGATTTCTTTGCAATGAGGACAGCGCGACGTGCGCGCTGATCCTCATGGCACAGAAACCAGGGAGGGGGCCTCGAGAGCTGGGAAGCTCTTCCCCAGCTCCCAAGGTCACAGGGGTGAAATAGAAATCCCTCTGCTGTCTGCAGCAGAGGGATTCGTAGCCCCTGGCCTCATGACGGAATGGTTCCGTCATGAGCACAGGAACACCGATGCTCATGACAGAACCATTCCGTCATGAGCATCGAAGGGGTTAACAAGGTCAAACGCTTTTTCTACATCGAGCATTAAATTCGCCACCCTGACCTTGCTGACTGACAGGAAATCGATTGCTTGTGTTAAAAAATAGGTATTTAAGGCCATCAATCTATGCAGTAGAAAACCTGTTTGATCCGGATGGACCACCTGTTGTACACACGGGGCCACTCTTGTTGCCCATATTTTCATACATATTTTATAGTCTACGTTTAATAGACTGATAGGACGATATGCATTAGGGTTCCTTGGGTCCTTATCTTTCTTTAAAAAGCATACCACGGCTTACTTAAAAAAACATTTATGGCCTCCCCATCTTTTATCAGATTAAAAAATGTTGTCAGAAAAGGTAAAGCAGTGCCTGGAAGGTCTTATAAACTTCTACAGGTAATCCATAATTTGCTGCAGCTTTCGCGTTAGCTATACTTTTTTATGTTTTACTAACTTCCGCTTGTGAGATAGGCTTATTAAGGGAATCCCTCGGTCTATTTGAAATGCAAGGTAGTTGCAAAGATTCAAAATATTGTACAAGTAAATCAAAAGCTATATCCTGCACTTCCTCATATATACTTTTAAAGTGCCCTTGGTGATCTTATCCTTTGAATCTCCGACTCTACCCGTTTTGGGATCCCTAATCTGATCAACTATATTTTTACTACTTTGCACTTTAGTAGCCCAAGCCAGATGAAATCCTATATGTTGCCTTTCCTCATAGTATTTGTTTATAAGCCTTCCTGCCCTTAATCACATCTAATTAAAAAAATTCTTTCAGTTGTTCTTTGACTATGACTAGATCTTGCAGCCGTTCTCTGGCATTCTGACTTGGCCTTATTTAACTTATCCCTCGATCTTTCAACAGCTGTCTGCAATGTCAGAACTTCTTGTGCTCGTTGTTTACTAGCGGCAGCCTTGTTACCTAATATCTGCCCTCTAAAAGCTGATTAAAAAGCCTCCCAAATGAAAAATACCAAAGTTGAATTCTCATTAGTGTTAAAAAACATTTTTTATAGAAAGCTGTATTTCTTTGATCCAATCCGAATCTTCGATAAGAGATTTATCAAAGTGCCAACGACTACTGTTTTTCACCCCAGACCCATCTAATTTGACTGTCATGGAAATTGCTGAATGATCAGAGAATGAGTTTGTGATAATCTCTGACTCCCCTTTAACTAACCTTTTATCAATTAGAAAAAAATCAATTTGAGAGGCCGTCTTAAACCTAGAAGAATAATAAGTGTATTGTGAATGGCCTGAATGGCCTTGACGACATGGGTCTAGGAGGGCCAATTTGTGTTTCATTCTATTTATCAACTTAGTTGTTTTAGGCTTTAATTGCTTCTTGGCTTTATTTGAGGTATTGAGCCTAATATCTTGAATGTAGTTAAAATACCCTCCCAGTATTATTGATCCCTCTGAACCATTATAATTTAAGAGATTCAGCAATGTCCCCTCCAACTTAACTTTTAACCATATCCATCGACCTTGGGGATCTCGGGTAACTTGTTGTACTTCGCAATTATGTATATTACCAAATATTATAGCAACCCCACGAATGGCCATATTTGCAGATGTGAAATTAGCTTGAGAATTTCTTTTTGGTAAGGATATTTTAGGAGTATTTGACTTAAAATATGCTTCCTGGATAAACAAAATCTGAGGAGAAAAGGACGACAGACAATTTAACATAGAGCCTACTTTTCTATGGTTCAATAACCCATTCACATTGCACGAGATTATTTTAATACTATACATTTCTTGTATCATTTGGCTTAAATCTCGAATTGCCTCTATATTTGTTTCTTCACACCAGAGGACCAAAAAACTAAACAGCTAAAAGAAAAAAAAAAAAAAAAACAGTTTTTCTCCTATTTGTTTTTCTCTGCATACACGTCCCATCCCCCCCACCCTTCCCTCCCACTGAGCGGGAACGCCCCTTGCATCCCGCCTTGTGGGGAGCCCACCTCAGAGGGTGCCATGGAATCGCATCCAATGCCTACCTAGACCAGCTCCTCCCAACCCCCACTCCCACTGCTCGACACTACTCAACTCTTTCAAATTCAACCATATCTTTAGCTTTTAATTGATTTTAAGAAAGCTTGCGCTTCCGTCAAAATGGCAAAACTTGAATTGGCCTTTCCAAAGAACTTTTAGCTTAGTAGATTGCACTACTGAGGCCTGGGCCCTATCAACCTGAACTCATATACTAGCTCTTGAAAGGCCTTCCTGCGCCTGGCTGAGTCCACCGATAAATCAGAAAAAACCTTCAAAGTCACATTTTGAAAAACAGTAAAAGATTTCTGCTGGAAAGCTCTGGAGAGTACTTGCTCTTTGATCCAAAAGTCTGTAAAGTTGACCAAGATAGTTTGTGGAAATTTGGTGCTTGGGGACTGGTGGAAAGGTACTCTATGTGCCTGCATAATCATCAAATCCTCTGGAGCTGAAGGTAGAATATGTTTTTAATCAGCATATCAATAAGTTGAGGAACAGACTGTATTTCACCCTGTGACTCGCTTTCTTCAGGGATTCCCATGAATCTTAAATTCGTGCATCTTGAATGGTTCTCCATCGTCTCGAGTTTCATCTCTAGTTTGGAGATTTTATTTAACTCAGGCAAAATACAAGATTGAACTAGTGCCAACTTGTCTTCAATATCTGAAATTCTTTGCTCAGTTTCCTGTATTTGCTTTGGTAATGGCATCAAGTTATATTCAATCTTGGACAGTCTTTGGATTATCATCTCCGTATCTAGGGCTTGTTGCACCTTTAATCCTCGTATCTCAGTTAAAAAGATATCAAGTACTGTTTTATGGGCTCTGGTAGTGTTTCCTGAGTAGGGCTGGAAATTTTAATACGGGATTCTTGTGGCCGGCCCTGGGGCTCTATAACAGGCCCCTCTTGATGACCAGGGTCCTGTACTGGAGTATCCCTGATCAGCGGTGCTTCTGGAGTCTGCAGAATTAACCTGGCGATGGAACTTGGCCCCTCTGCCTCACTTCGAGAGCCGTTTCCCATTGTCGCTTGTGGGAGCGCCAATGCACTTGATATCATAGTACTTGTAGAGTCTCCTACTGCTTGTTTCAAATTGACATCGGTATGGGCATTCACGTAAGCATTCTTTAGAATATTTTTCAGGAATAGCTGGAATGTTTTAGCTTTTGGTGAGGGCACCATCTCCTCTAGCGTGCTCCTCATTCACAATAGGTGACATTACCCCCAACAAATTCCTCGACATCCCCTTCCACGATACTTAACTTGTGTAGTGATGCACCTCGAGCTGTACCCTCATCTTTGTTCATCTTCCCAAGCATTAATGGAAAGACAACAGAGCCTGCGAGATTCTCCATCTGTTTGTCACGCCATCCAGCAACTCAGCTTTGTGAGGCTTTTTTTCACTGTTTTGCGGGTACCGGAGTGGTGAGCTTAGGGCGCAGTTGTCGTATGTCAGTGGGCCACATAAATTAGGGGTAGCATGAAGAGTACGCTGTAGCGATTACTTAGCACCAGAAAAAATTCCCTTGGCAACATCAAAGCAAGTGCACCTACCTAGAGGGATTTCCTTCCCCCCCCCCGCAGACGGTCATGAAGGATATTAGTCTTAGAAACTGCACTGCTCCAGTAGAAGGCTTTGCTAGTCTCAGGTCCGTGTCCCCAGGGCCGAAAATGCTTTCAATGCCTTCAAGTATTAGCTGTATCTGATATCCACTAAACTCTGGCTTTGGCTCAGAGCTCTTTCGGTACCGCCATCGGCTTCGGAAGCCTGGTGTGTGACTTCTGACGGCAGTGGGAGGGTGGAGTTGGGCAAGCTAGTACAACAAGCGTCAACAGCAGGACATGGGGCAGCCGCTACCAATGAATCTGCTGGCAGTTCTTTAATAGTCCTAGGTCATCAGAGAACACATCAGGGAAATCAGTGCACACTTCTTTACAGCACATAGAGGGATCTACTAGGAGCACTTTATTGGAGCTATTTGGGTCTAATTTTATGCCAAATAATGTTTGATGGTGCCACCCCAGAAGGGTAGATCCTTTCTTGGTTACATAAACCTTTCCCACTTTGTCCCTCCCTTTAAAACTGATCTTCATTATGATCATACCTTCCAACGGAATCAGATCCCCATTATATCCTCCTAGTTTAATATCAGGTACCTCCAGTTCGTTTTGCTTGTTCGGAAATAGGATGAAAAGTAAACTTTTCTCTAGTAATGTGTAGGGTGGACAAGAGTCAGCATAAACTTTGACGGGCTTACTGTCCAGTGTAATTTCACAAGAAGTAAAGGTTACGCCTTCAGTGTTATCATACAACTGAAAAATTAATTTACTTTCTTCATGATTTCCTGACTCCACAGCAAGAACTGGTTAAGATCTTAAATCTCTACAAACCCTGGTGAAGTGCCCTTTTTTCCCCACATTTGCAGCATGTGATAGTTCTGGCTTACCTTATCACATTATTGGCTACGTGACCCCTACTGCCACACCTATAAAAATTATATTTATCATTAAAAGCTGACTGACTTCTAGGTCTACTCTCTTGTTTCTCTTGTTTATTATCTTGCTTGCTAACTTTGTTAACCTCAGGACTAGTGTCATTGCCCATCTTCATCTCCTTAATGCAATCAGCAATATGTTCAGCACTTATCGCAATGTCCATAGCTTTTTTTAAATCCGAGTTGACTACTAAGAGTTTTTCCTGTATTTTGGGGTTATAGGTGCATCTGACCAACTGGTCCTTAATGAGAGAATCTGTTAACAACCCAAAATCACATGTGTTGGCCAATTCTTTTAATGCTGCAATATATGTACTAACTTTTTAATTTTTACTTTGCTGTTTGCAAAGCGCTGTAAATATGCCCCTATAGCAATGAGTTAGGACTCAAACAACCCCTTCCACTGTTTCCACTTTAGATTTGGCTTGCCTGCTTCATGTAAAAAAGGAGAAGGTTGCGAAATGCTTGCTGCAGCCATCATAATGCACTGACTAATATACAGCAGGAGAACCATGGGCAGAGAATTTACAATAAATTGCAGAATAATATCACAAAGGTTATTGAAATAATTACCTTTAGAACTCATTAGGCAAGTTAGAGCATTTACTATAACTTGGTACATATGGTTAACCATTCCCTTCTCCAAACCAATGCACTATGGAAATAAAACAAGGTCAGGGTTTATATGCTGTTGTTTTAGAGGCGTGGTTAGCAACTAGCCCCTCAGGTATGGAAAAAGGAAATAGGATACTGGAAAAAGGAAATAGGATACTGGAACCCAATGCTACCTGAGTGGAAGGTTTCTATAATTCCTGTCTACATTCAGCAAGAAATGTATAAACGGTAAGTCCAAAAATTTTACACCTAAATCAACTCAAAATGTTTTCAGTGTAAGTTTGGAGAGCGCGTCTGAGCACTTGCCGAACCTTCCACACAAACAAGCTACTTAGCGAGCTGTGCCTGTCAGCGTGAAAGGAGATCTGGGCAGGCAAAACAGCGTAAAACACGCCAAACAGGTTCCTTTAATAAGCTGTGGCTATCATCGTGGGAACAAGATAGGAGACTTAATGTGCTCCCGTTTCGCCGCGTTAGCACCAACAGGCTACGATTTAAACTCCCACTGAGGCGCAGAGATCGAGATTAAGCTGTGCCTGTCAGCATGAAGAGATACACTTGACAGGCTTCCTTCTCGGCAAGGTAACTGTTGACGACATTCTTCCCGCAAAGGCAAAATGATAAACCTGTGCCTGTCCTCATGACAGAATGAAGGAAACTGTGACAGGCCTCATATTGGAAAATAACCTGGAGTGCCCCTCAGAGACACAGCTGTGCGCAGGAATACTTGCAACTCGGCCAATTATTTGAAGTACGGAGCACCTTTTATAGCTACCAGGGCACAGGGCCCAGAATAAGGATGAGCGTATCAAGGAGGACGTGGTGCAAGTCAATAAGGCACACCTAACCTCCAAATGAACGCAGCTATTGAATAGCAGCCACCAAAGACAGTCAGGGGGACAGCTGGTCCGACGCCCAATACACTGCCCCAAAGTTTAAAGTAACGACAGGAAGCACGAAGGTAGTGCGGTCCCTGGGAGGATTATGCAGTCTAGGGACCAGGCAGCGCTAGGGAAACGGTGACAGAGTCACAGCAAAGGTACACTTAGTACTGAAACTCCCTCACACAATCACTGCCAGCATCCCAGGCCGATCAGAAAGGAATGACTGTTGCCGCAGCAAAAGTACACTGAGTACAGAAAACTCCCTCATGCAACGACTGCCAGCAACCAGGGCTGATCAGAATAGAATGAAGGGTGGCTTGAAGGGAGCCAAGTAAGTCTTTATATATTTAAGGCTCAGAGAGCGATATAATCCATACCTTCCAGTAGAATGTAGCACCAGGTAATTTCACCTTTAAGCATGTCAGGAAATGGTGTAAAGTAGAGCTGCCACTGGAGTACTGGTTGGGGTGATGGTGTAGCTGTCCCCACACAGCTAAAATCGTCACCACTGTTGCAATGAGGAGAATCGGGGTTCAAACAGGAATTCTTTATTATGCTTCTTACACCATTACAAGGTTCCAGTCAGCTGGAGTCAGCTGTGGAATGTTCACATAACAGTGAGTGGAAACATTGCAAAGGTGGGAAGGGAAAGGGGGGACGGACGGACTGATCCACAAGAGGTAGTAATCACAACAGGAACCTCCATTAAAATCATAAGAACTGAATAGTCCCACTCACGTGCGGGGATCCCTGAGCACTTCTTTACAATATATTTTCTTAAGTGTAGATGCTTGCCTTGCTCCAGTAAGGCCTGGAAAAGCACTTAAGTTATTAAGGGCCTGATTTATATCTTGGCAGGCGGGTTAATTCATCATAACGGTTACGGATATCCCGTCCGCTGAAATATAAATCCCATAGGATATAATGGGATTTATATTTCAGCGGACGGGATATCCATCATCGTGGTGACGGAGTAACCCGTCCGCCAAGATCTAAATCAGACCCTTAATGTTTTCCGGCCTATAAATGTGGCTATATTGGCCAATTGCTTTGATTTGCATTTACAAAAGTGTAATATACAATTTAAAAAATCAGGAATAATTAGCTGGAATAACATTATTTGTCCTTACAAATCTCATTCACAAACCTTTTTAAAAGGGGGGCGGAGCTTGCCGGCGACGAAGATGGCTGCCTGAGCGGCGAGCTCCACACAACCAACGACCGATCCGGCAAGAATCCTTAAGTAGCGCGAAGATTTGACTCGCCATATTAGAGCCCCGCACAGCGGAATAGCCTGGCCTCCGTCTGGTTGGTTTCTGCGGGCGGTTGAGGCGGCGAGCAGCCGGCACCAGGTGTGGTGGAGCAGCGTGCCGACAGGGCCGCTAATCCCCGGCCTCGCGTATCTCCCACGCCCGCCGGATGTGAGCCCTTCTGGGCGGTGAAACGCTCGAGACCTGCCGGCGCTTGGGTGCGGCGCGGACCACGCTCGAAAGAGACGATCCCTATAGAAGAGAGAGGTGAGGCGGATGATCCCCCCGCCCTGCGGTGTTACGGAGCGAGGTGCCTTGAGGCAAAGTGGCCTAGTGGGGCAGGGAACAAAGTGAAGAGCCTGCATGAGTGACGCACCCCCCTGGCCGAGAAGTCATAATTGCGCCGCCGGCCCTGATGACCACTGACGCGGTTCCCCGTGTTGTGTAGTGGGTGGCGAAGTGGACCCTGCTAATGGCGATGAACAGCCTGGGGCGGTAAAGCTCCCCTGATTGCTGCGCGGAGGTGCTCGGCCGGCTGGTGAGATTATCTTGGGCAACTGCACGCCATAGGGGGTTGTTGTTATCCGGCACCTATCTTTTGGATCAGCGGGATTGCGGTGCTGCCCTGAGGACACTGCTGGGGGTGCGAGGAGCTCCTACAGCATACACTTTGGTGCATACCATATCATAGCCGCTTGGAGTCTGGGTGGCGCTTTGAAGGTCGTGGAACTGGTGTGCCCCACTTTGATCAGCGGTAATGGGCAGAACAGATAGAACACAGCCAAAATTTACTTTTGAGCACCGCACGACCAGGGAGAGAGCTCCGTCAGCTGATGGAAGAGAAAATGGCGACGAGCAACGGCGTGAATCGCAAGATGGCAACATAAAGACCAGGCTGGCTGCGATGGAAAAGGGCCTACAGAGCACATTATCTACACTGGGCACCAAGATAGACTCCCTCTCCTATCGTATGGATAGGATGTCCGAAAGGCTTGATAAGCACGCGGAACGAATCGACATGGCAGAGCGCCGTATTACGGAGATGGAGGAGGCACAGACGGAAATGGACACTGGCCACAAGCGAATTGAAAGGGAGCTGCAGGTGCTGCAGGATAAAGCCGAAGACTTGGAAGCGAGGTCTCGGAGGTGTAATCTAAGAATTACGGGTCTGCCGGAGACCACCGCGAATGGTCCTATGGAACAATTCGTCGAGAAGCTCTTGATGGCACTCATGGGAAGTGATACATTCTCGCCCATGTTCGAGGTCGAAAGGGCGCAACGCTCTCTGGGCCCGCGCCCGAAACCTGGCGCTCCTCCGCGACCGATAATAGCAAAGCTACTTAATTATCGAGACAGAGACGCAGCTTTGAGGGTAGCCAGGGAGAAGCGGATCCTGCATTACGAGGGTTCCACACTCTCGCTGTTTCCGGACTTTACCCTGAAGGTCCTGGAGGCGCGCCGCCAGTTTGTGCCACTCAAGAGGCAGCTGCAAGAGCAAAAAATTGACTATGCTATGCTGTATCCTGCTCGCCTGCGAGTCAACCGACAGGGCCAGCCGCGAATCTTCACGGATCCCAAGCTGCTGCAGAAAGCTATGAAGGAGTGGTCCCGGGAACAACGACGCAGCCCGGACAAAGATGCCACGGCTGGAGCGGCTGGAGGATCCTTGGATGAACATGACTGAACTGTTGCATGTCCCATCTACAGATAAGCTTATTGCATTCACGGGAGCGGGAGAAGGGTGATGATATCGTTGTGCAGTTTTGTAACTGGGGATGCTCTTTTAGGGGGGCGCTGCTACTCCTTCTGTTTTGCACTGCCTCAGAGTTAGATGATGCGCGCTCAGACATGATGAGTAACTACTTGGATGTTCAGATACGCTGGGAGGGAGAAGTGTAAACCTTTTGTTAAAGCGCATCAGTTGCTTGTTGGAGTGCGGAGAGGTCAGTTGCCTGAAACCTCATAGGTTGTAAGAATTGAGTTGGCAACCTCCGCCTACAAGTGAATCACACTATTGGGGTATTGTTATTGTTTCTTAAAGGGGGAGGGATGGAAGATGTTAGTTCAGCTTGGGGGGGTTTTGGGAATATTTCGTCAGGTCCAAGTTGGGAGGGCTCTGATGTGGGTGGGGGGTGGAGGGTTAATGAGACTCAGTCAGCATACCACACAAGCGGTCAGAGATTCACACATGCCGCATGGCGCGATTACACCAGACACCTGTAGGACGTGGCGACAGTGATTAATTCCGAGTCACATATTGCAGTAGACAGTCTAGAAGCTGGGGCAGACACACTCAGGGCACTCACGTGGAATGTCAGAGGCCTAAATGATCATAGAAAAGTTCGCAGGGTCCTCTCGTACTTGAGGCGGCAAGCAATAGACGTGGCGCTACTGCAGGAGACGCATCTCCCACTCAACTCCCCCATATTGAGCTAGTTGGCAATGTTGGCAATGTTCACGCCCCGGGCTTTACCACGCATGCCAGGGGTGTTCTTACCTTGGTCAACCCCAAATCCACACTCACCATTACACCGGTGACTACAGATACAGAAGGGAGATACGTTCTTACAAGGTGCCGCGGTAGGGGCATGAATGTACTCATAGTAAACATATATGGCCCAAATTTCGACAACCCGGAGTTTTTTCACGCACTCTCTGATACAGTGAGCCGTTACAGCGGAGAATCGCTGTTATGGGGGGGAGACTTTAATCTGGTACGGAACCCGGGTCTGGATAGGTCAGGGGGTCCGGAAAGGGCTATGTCTGCGGCTGCAAGGGAGGTGGAACGTTCGATGCTTAAGTTTGATTTACATGATGTATGGCGCCAGAAACACCCAAACAAAGGAGGCTTCACGCACTACTCCACATACCATAACCTACACACCCGTATAGATTATTGGCTAGCCGCCAGGTCAATCATGGATAGGATCAGTGTATGCCAGGTGCTCCCACGTACACTTTCAGACCATTCGCCGATCCTCCTGGTGCTGGCCACCTCCCGCAGGACTATACCCCCATTCACTTGGCGTTTCCCACCATACTCCCTGCTAGACTCGGTATTTAAAGACGATTTGGCAGAGGCTATAGACACTTTTTTTTATAAGAACGTAGGCTCGGTGGAGGACTACCAGGTCGTATGGGAATCTTTCAAAGTTTATATCAGGGGGATCACTATATCTAAGCACTCAGGGGTCCTTCGTGTGATACGTAGGCGCTTGGTGGATTTGGAGGGGAAACTTAAGATAACAGAGCGTCGGCTGCTGCTGGACCCGTGTGATCAGGTTAGAAAGGAGATTGCGGGTCTGCTGGAAGAATATCATGAGGCAGCTGATGACGAGATTACGCATATGGGCAAATACGCTACGGCCCGGGCATATGGTGAATCGGAACGTCCTGGATCGGTACTGGTGTGGCTACTTCGGAAGCGCAGAGAGACGGTGCATGTAACAGAAATCAAGTCGGTGGAGGGTGAGCCTTTAACTGAGGAAGTAGAGGTGGCAGACCGATTTCGTCAATACTACGGCGAGCTATATGCCTCTCGCATAACAGCCACTGATGAGGAGATCATGGATTATTTAGCTCACATAAAACTTCCGTGGCTCTCCAACTCGCATAGAGAATTTCTAATGAGACCCATTGAAAGGGACGAAATCATTCTAGCACTGTCCAGTATGCGTGCGTCGAGTGCCCCAGGGTCGGACGGCCTAACTGTAGCCTTTTATAGAGCCTTTCTGGATCAATTGCTCCCACAGTTGGCCACATTGTTTGATGACATGTGCGAAAAGGGCACTATGCCACCCTCAATGTCGGAGGCGGTGATAGTCACTCTCCTTAAACCGGGGAAGCCCTCAGATGACTGCGCCTCCTATCGGCCGCTGTCACTACTTAACGTAGATACGAAGATTTTTGCTAAAATTCTTGCAAATCGATTGGCTCCACTGGTCCCGTTATTGGTAGCGCCGGAACAAGCGGGGTTTGTCCCCGTTAGAAATTTGAGTTACAACTTGAGAACGGTATTCGGAGTCATACAACACGTTAAGGCAGATACGCCGGCTGTAGCAGTCTTCTTA
This sequence comes from Calotriton arnoldi, assembly GCA_963921515.1. Classification (NCBI taxonomy): domain Eukaryota; kingdom Metazoa; phylum Chordata; class Amphibia; order Caudata; family Salamandridae; genus Calotriton; species Calotriton arnoldi. The sequence goes on along the minus strand of CAWUFW010000117.1, from coordinate 2,707,348 downwards.
GATATAGAGAAGGCGTTTGATTCCGTAGAATGGCCATTCATGACTCAGGTGCTTGCCAGAATGGGTGTGGGCCCTGTCTTTCTTCAACTGCTGGGCACATTATATAACAGACCCTCAGCCAGAATAAAAATCGGCTCATTGGTGACGGAACCCATTCGCATCTCGAGGGGTACGCGCCAGGGCTGTCCGCTCTCGCCATTGCTTTATGCGCTAGTTGCTGAGCCCCTCGCATGTGCACTAAGGGAATATCACCACCATAGGGGCATAATTTTCCCGGGATACAGCATTATAGTTTCCACATATGCGGACGATACGCTTCTGTATGTTAGACACCCGGAATCAAACCTCTCAATCGTTCTCCGAGAAGTGGTGCGCTTTGGTGCCCTGTCGGGACTGCACGTTAATTGGCCGAAATCCATAATATTTCCGCTAACGCAGGCAACACCTCAAATTGACCCGGACTACCCTTTGAAGTGGTCTACTGAGGCAGTGCGCTACCTGGGGATTAATATTCATACCGACTCTGAGATGGTGTTCCGGGAAAATTACTGGAAGGCCTTTAGTAAGTTAGAGGATGATGTGGAAAGATGGCTTAAACTCCCACTGTCCCTCCTGGGTAGGATATCCATTATGAAAATGGTGGTGATGCCGCGCCTACTCTTTTTATTCTCCAATATCCCCATGGTCCTTCCGCGGATTTTCTTCTGTCGTCTCACCACTTTGATGGTCCGATTGGCATGGGCGGGCAAACAGCCTCGCGTCAAGTGGCAAATACTGGTGTTGCCATATCACCTGGGTGGACTGGGTGCGCCTGATTTCGACTTATACTACAGGGCGGCGCAGGGTGCACACGCGCATTATTGGGCGCATGGTTCCTCAGATATACCACATCTCCGCATAGAAACAGAGGTAGCGTCCCCGCTACCACTCCCTGCGATGCTGTCTCAGTCAGTTGATCGGCGGACGGGCATTTTGGACTCCATTAATGCTACGGTGCATGCCTGGCACAACTTGCTGCAGCGGCAAGCCGGCTCGATCCTGTACTCACCGGTGGCTCCACTTGATTGGTGCACATGGCTTCCACCATGTAGGGAAAGGGAGGTCACGCGGGCGCTTAATGCCCTAGGCATACAGACTGTGGGTGAGTTATTTGAGGATGGGGTATCCAGACCGTGGGACAAGTTTTCAACCAACGAACCAGCGCCGACCGCTCTAATGCGCTTCCAGTACCATAGAACACGACATGCACTACGGGATATCCTTGGGGACGATTACCTCAAACCTACAGAACTTATAGCTTTCACACGGCTCCTACGAGCCAAGTCCCCCAGGCGAATAGTGTCTATGATCTATAACGAATCCATGGCCTTCAGAGCGAACCATTATACCAAAGCTCGCTTGGCATGGCAGAGGGACCTGAACATAGATATAACCGACACTATGTGGACCTACTGCTGCACTAGCACCAAACGTATTTCACTTAATGGTAGGCACAGACTGGTGCACTTTAAATTCCTCAATAGGGTATATTACACTCCAGAGAGAATGTGCAGGTATGGGCTACGGGCTGATGCAATATGTGACCGTTGTAGTGCGCCAGTGGCCGACTTTCTACACCTGGCCTGGTCCTCCCCAGGGGTCTCTGCTTTCTGGGCCTTAGTCTTCAGGGAACTGAGTCAAATCACTAGTTTAACCTTGGACCCTGATCCCGTGTTGGCATTACTGGGCCACTCCAAGTCCCTACCCAAGGGTGTTCGTCGACTCGTTGATATGGGGCTACTGATGGCCAAACATAGGGTGGCGATCAATTGGTTTCGAGGTCCACTCCCCACACTCACGCAATGGAAAAGCGACATGACGTATTGTAGCACACAGACGGAACTATACAGCGACTTGCTTCCCCCTCGCAATAGACCTAAAAACTTTTGGGAATTGTACAACATCTACCAGTTCACCTCCACACATGTCAATAGCGGGTCACCTGAGCACACGCAGGGCCACGATGATCAGGGATAGGTCCTGTCGCTCTGTGTGGTATTGATGTGTTCTAATACAATTGTTTGTCAACTATAGTCATGCCACGTTGTGTCCGCAAAAATAATATAGGAATGCTGGGCTATGTTGTGATTGCCAGAACTGCATTGCCGCGGCTCAGTAGCTGCATTGTCTACATTTGATGCCTATGTCTCACGTCTGCTTATTGACTGCTGTGTGCAATGTGCCTTTTGTTATGCTGAGTCTCACAGTTGTATGTTAAGGAAATCAATAAAATACATTAATAAAAAATTAAAAAAAACTTTTTTAAAGGAAAATAATGAAGAAGGAAGAGGACAATGTAGACTTCTAGGCTGTAACTTTGCAGATATGGAAAGAGAGTCTGAGCCTTTAAGGGCTCACAGCCCACCAGTATCCTATCATGCCCAGTAGGTGGCAGTTACCTCAGTTCTTTTTTAGGTCGAGCCCTGAGCCAGCGTGCAAGTGCTGCTCTGGCGTTGATCTGTGGTAGTAGAGTACGGGAGAGAAGCCACGCCCACTCCCCCGCCCATCTTTTTCATTGGCTTGTATCTTTGTCCTTTCTAAATGCTGCCTTCCAAATGGTTTATAGGCTTGTTAGTCCCTCCTTATGATGGCCATGTCGTCTTTTGTATCCTTCCATGGCTACTGGCCCCTTTACTTCGAGTGTTGCATGAGCACTATTTACTTCCGGTGCCTACTCCCACCCCTCCCGCTGTCTGTGCCTTCTCTCTCCCCTTCACCCCTCGCCCGCACTCCCATTGTTCGTGCCTTCTCGCCCCCCCTGCCCCCCGCCCGCCCGCACTCCCGTTTGCAATCCAATAGGTCTCACGTAAATGCGAGTCCTATTGCATTGTAAATGCTTGTTTATTGCCATGAGTGCTCATTTTGTGGGCTTGTCCCGTTTTTATCCTTTTTCTTTGGATAGTTGGGCTTCTATCCTTACTACACTTGTTGCTAGCTCTGCCCCGGAAATGATACCGGTGTTGTTGCTTAGTGTTTTGGGGCGGCTGGTCCGTCGTGTGGCACCATGGCAGCTGCATGTGTCTCTACTGCCAAAAGGACATCTAAGAGTGGAAGCCCGTGGGTTCGGGACGATTTCTCCTGCGAGCATTGGGAGATCATGAAGCCATCCATTACCGTCTTGACACGGGAGGGGCGAAGTAACATCCTCTGCATCGTGAAGGGCTGCGGGAAAGTGTTGTCTAACCCGCTGGCTCTCAATATGCATCTCGTTAAGAGTCATGGTGTTCGGGTGTGCTGTCTCCGTCTGATTATTTGTTTGTGTGTATCGTCTCAATTGTCTTCATGTCTACCTCCCTCTTACTACATCTTTCTATTGCACCTTCTGTGTCCTGACCCAGCTGGGCCGTGTCATCCACCGTGCTCCACCCGTCCTCTCCTCCCTCATTATGGCTCGGAAGTGCACACCTGCGCCAGTCCTGCATTAACAAACTGCCGGCCCTCGTTTCTCTAGTGTCCCCGTAAGCGACCTTCTTCAACTGTTTTATAGCCATTAATGATCTCTTTTACCTTCATTGGTGTGACTCTTCGTCTATGGACCGTTTTAAGTTTTATATAGCTGAAACTTGGACCAAAGGCATAAGAGCACAAGATTATGTCCCACATTCTTTAAGCACAAGGAGATTAAGTGATTTGCCCAAGATCACAGGATGCTAAACCGAGGCCTGGACTCGAACGCGATTAGTTCTAAAATCGTCAGCTCTGGCTGTTTGGCCAGATCACTTCCCTCCTTCACGTCCAGGTCCACTTCCTTCTCTTTCGTGAACCCATGTCTAGATTCTCAACACTTCTTCCTGTCTACGTTTCCTTTTCTCCTACCTTAACCACACTATCCGAATGATCACTCCGCTTTGTTACCACTGTTTTGCTAATTTTGTGACCTTGCCGCCTTCTGCCTCCCTTCAGTAATAGCTTTACCTACACCCTCTTATTTTCTATTTTACACATCCCTTACATCAGTAATTTTCTCTAATATTGTTTCACACGAAATACAGACGTTTTTTCCCCAGTGGATTTAATGATAAACGTGTTTGTAATATTGTATCGTGTTAAAGATGCAGTAGCGTGGTGGTCATAGTTTAAATAATGCTTTGATATCGGCACGTTCTATTAAGTATCTATTGTGTGGCCTGTTTGTAATTTTTAGATAGTAGGATGTTTCCACTTTCTGAGGATACTGAATATGCATATTGAAGACAAAAGTTCTGCATTTCAAAAACTGCTTGAAAACGTACGGTTCTCTTTGTCATAGCTGCACTTTGAATAAGAGTTACCTAGTGGAGTGTGGAGGAATCTCCTTTGCTCCCGGATGTATACATAGCGCCTCCTAGGAGGGTCACGCAAATTGCGCTCAGACCCTGGTTCAAGCACGCACTATTACCTCCATGGACCAAATTGCAGTGGCAAAACAGTGCAGTAAGAGCAAAACTGCGGGTAGTAAAATACCGTTTTTGTTGTATATTCGTTACTGTACAGGGCAAATCTTGCAATCCGGCACAAAACCCGACCCAATGCTGAACGCTAGCGGTATTTGCCCAGATGTTTTTGCATATGATTTTTGCAGACACTTGCTATGGGGCCCTGTCATCAGGCCCCTTAACGCACCCTCTTGCTTTGCATTCATTGTTTTAATGTTCACCTGCCCAGAGGCATGGTTGTGCGCAGTAGTAGGTTCATGAGGCGAAAATCTACAAATTGAATTATGTGGCTGCAGTGTTTGTATATCAGGTTACCCAGGAGACATGCAGCGAATGAAATGAAACACAACAGTTCCCAACAATTATGTTTTTATTCGTTGTTTGAGGTTTGTGTCGGGTACCCATAACAAATCTCGAGCTTGTTTAAGGCATAAGGGAAGGATTAAGGGATTACTCAAAATTCCCATTCCAGTGTTCCTTTGTGGAACTGAATCACGTCTGTTTATCAAGAAAAATCATTTTTGCAGCTGCAGCACTTGTTTAATTCCCTCAGTCGCTGTAAGGGCAAGAGCACCTGCTTCAATGTTAATCGTATACAAGTGACAGGAAAAGCATTTCAGTTTTACCAGTGGGGACGATGTGAGGAGTAAACAGAAGAGAATCTCACGCTGCCTGGTGTCTCAGGCAAATTGACCTGGACTCTTTGAACCCATGTGAAAATCTGCACAAGATTTACATATTCTTAAAATAAAGCACCACCCCTCCGACTGTACCTACCCAAACCCTTTTAACTGGCAAAGGCGTAATTCCAAACATATAGTGAGTGTCATTCTTGCAGTTACTAAAGCACTGCCTTCTCCTGAAGTCGGAACAAAGCACTCAAAACTGTATTTAACTTAACAGGCATAAACTGTAAAACACTTTACTTGACATGGTTCTTTAATATTCTTTGAAGTGTATATGTTTGCCCTAAGCCCTTTACAGACTTAACATTAAGGATATGTTGATTCTGTCAGATGCATTTGTACAACAAGTTATTAGTCATTATTATGCCCAATTAATTATGCCCAATAATTGTAGGGGGGGGGATCAAAAATTGTGTACACTAAAGTTGCAAGAAAACAAACAATACCAGATTCTGAGGATTATTGGGTGTATTTATACCTTTACAGACTTAAAGTCATTTAAAAATTGCCAGCTCATCAGAACAACCCAATCTCAGTTCCATTTAATCCAATAACTCCTTGTTGTAATCCAACACATTTTTAATGTGCAGTAAATAGGCTAGAATCTGGCTGTGCTATTTCTTTAATTTCACATCAGTTCATGTATTCAAATTTCTCTTCCTATAAACAGCAGTAAATAAACTACTTGTTTGTTTGAGAGTAAGTTTCTCTCAGGTTACTCAGTATTCGTCTATCTCTTCTATCCTGCCTCCCTGAAAGGGCTTGCACTTACTGGGGGTACTCTAAGCTCTCTTCCCACACAGTTCTATCATTCTTCACTTTGTCTCAGTGCAACAGACGTGTCAAGTGCCAAATCAGAGAAGCAAGGGTAAACCCTGTAACCTCCATGCTGCCTAAATATCGAATACTGGTGGTACACCTGAGCGCTAGGTATCTGAGGGCCCACCTCTCAATTTGCAGTGCTCGAGCTGAGGAAGGGAGTGTAGTCTCCTGAAGCACAAGTTACTAACTTGTGTAACGATATATCTGTAAGAGACAGTAGTTAGTGATAGATTCCTTACCTTAGAATATCCCCAGGCGTCAGGCTGGATCCGGAAAAGTTTTGCGTAGCAGTACCCTTGCGCGTCGGTAGGTGGCGTCGTGCGGCTCCGCGTCCGTCGTCGGCGTCGTGATCGCCGGGATGACGTCGCGGGCAGTACTCAGACGCCGCCCCTGCGCGCTGACGTCCAGTTCTGTACACGACTTTCCGCGCCAGGAACGCAGAGCCATGCAAGAAGCTGACACAGGTGTCTGAAAAATACTAGGGCCCTGAAAGGGATGTCCTTAACCCTAGAAATCAGTTCGCAGAACGGGGAGGATGGGTGGGGCGGTAGGAATCTATCACTAACTACTGTCTCTTACAGATATATCGTTACACAAGTTAGTAACTTGTGCATCTGAAAGAGACACGTTAGTGATAGATTCCTTACCTTAGAATAGATACCCCAGCAATACCAACCCCGGTGGTGGGTCTGCGAACAAAGATCAGACAAGGAAGTCCTGGAGGACAGAACGGCCAAAGAAGCCGTCCCTCCGGACCTGACTGTCAAGGCAGTAATGCTTAGTAAACGTGTGCAGCGAGGCCCACGTAGCTGCCTGACAGATAACCGGCAGCGGAACACCGCGGCCCAAGGCCGTGGTAGCAGCCGTTGCCCTGGTGGAATGGGCACGCAGCCCAACAGGAGGCTCCTTCTTGGCCAAAGAAGAGCAGGTCTTGATGCACAAGGTAACCCAGCGGGAGATGGTCCTCTTGTGCACCGCCCGACCTTTTTGGCGCCCACGTAGCCAACAAAGAGCTGGTCACCCACCCGGAAGTGTTTTGTGCGGTTGATATAGAAGGAGAGCGCACGTTTTGGGTCCAGACGGTGGAGCCTCTCTTCCTCTCTGGAAGGATGCGGAGGCGGAAAGAAGGTGGGCAAAGTGATGGTCTGCCCAATGTGGAAAGCAGTAACCACCTTTGGCAAGAAGGACGGACGCGTCCGAAGAACAACCTTGTCTGGATGAACAGACAGAAAGGGAGGCTTGCAAGATAGAGCCTGGAGCTCACTCACCCGCCGAGCGGAGGTGATGGCCACCAGAAAGGCTGTCTTCAGAGTCAGAAGACGAAGAGGACAGTTATGCAGAGGCTCAAAGGGAGCGCACATTAAAAAGGTAAGAACCAAGTTCAAGTCCCACTGAGGCATTACAAACGGAACAGGAGGGAAGAGGTGAGTAATGCCTTTTAAGAACCTGTTAACAACAGGGGACTTGAACAGGGAGGGCTGATCAGGGAGCCTGAGGAAGGCCGAGATAGCACAAAGATAACCCTTGATGGTACCCAGGGCAGAACCCTGTTGGGCCAGAGAGAGAAGGAACAGAAGGACCTCAGAAAGAGGGGCAGAAAGGGGATCCACAGCCTTTGCTGTGCACCATGCCACAAATTTGTTCCACCTGCAGGCGTATACCACCTTAGTGGAGGGACGCCTGGCTGCCAGAATCACATCACAAACTTCGGGAGGCAAGTCGAAAGGAATCAACTGCCGCCGCTCAATCTCCACGCAAGCAGGTGTAGACTGGACAGGTTCGGGTGGAGGACCGTCCCCTGCTGCTGCGACAGAAGATCCTCCCGAAGAGGCAGACGGATCGGGGGATCTATGCTCATATTGAGTAGCTCGGGATACCAAACTCTTCGAGCCCAGTCCGGAGCCACAAGAATGACTTGGGCCCGGTCGTGCCGAATCTTCTTCAACACTCTGGGTAGAAGTGGTATAGGCGGAAAGGCGTACAACAGACCGCAACTCCACTCGCGACGAAAGCGTCGCCGAGCGAGTGCCGCCTTGGAAATTCCAACGCGCAGAACTGATGACATTGCGCGTTCTCTTCGGTGGCGAATAGATCTAACCAAGGCTCTCCCCACTGTAGAAAGAGTCCTTGCGCCACTTCCGAGTGAAGACGCCATTCGTGATCCATCATGCACCTGCGGCTGGAGTTCGTCCGCCCTGGCGTTCAGAGAACCTGCCAGGTGTTGAACCATCAGGAACATGCCCTGATGTTCCAGCCATGTCCAGAGGCGCAGAGCCTCCTGACAAAGGGTCCAAGACCCCACCCCGCCCTGTTTGTTGCAGTACCACATGGCGGTGGTGTTGTCTGTGAACACCTGCACTACCTTCCCTTTGACAGAGGGAAGGAATGCCTTGAGTGCAAGCCCGGATCGCCCGGAGCTCCAGAAAGTTGATATGGAGCCGGGACTCCGCCGGAGACCAGAGGCCTCTGATCTCCGCCTCTCCCATGTGACCGCCCCATCCCAGAAGGGACGCGTCCGTCACAACTGTATGCTCTGGCTGGGGAAGGGAGAGGGATCTGCCCATGACCCATTGCCGGTTCGAGAGCCACCACTGCAACTGTTTTGCAGTCCCCTCCGAGATCTGGACGTGATCGGACAGGTTGCCCTGGTGCTGCGCCCACTGGAACTTCAGGTCCCACTGCAGAGCCCGCATATGCCATCTGGCATGATTGACCAGCAGGATGCAGGAGGCCATGAGGCCCAGCAGCCTCAGGGTCATCCGTACCGAAACCCAGGATAAAGGCCGAAAGATCGGAATCATAGCCTGAATATCCCGGACTCGCCGTTCGGGAGGATAGGCCCGAAACTGCGTCGTGTCCAGAACTGCTCCGATGAAAAGGAGCTGTGGAGAAGGAATCAGATGCGACTTCGGCACATTGATGGAGAACCCCAGCGAGTGCAGGAGTTCGGCCGTAGTCTGGAGGTGGGAGACGACTGCCTGGGGCGAGCCCGCCTTCAGCAGCCAGTCGTCGAGGTAGGGGAAGACTGAGACCCCTGCCCGGCGCAGATGAGCTGCGACCACCGCCATCACTTTCGTGAACACCCGAGGGGCACTTGTAAGGCCAAAGGGAGCACGGTGAACTGAAAATGCTCGGGGCCTACCGTGAACCGAAGGTAACGCCGGTGGGCCGGCAGGACGGGGATATGGAAATACGCGTCCTGCAAGTCCAACGCTACCAACCAGTCTCCTGGGTCGAGGGCAGTCAAGACCTGAGCTAGGGTGAGCATCTTGAACTTCTCCTTCCGGAGGAAGCGATTGACGTTCCGGAGGTCCAAGATAGGACGCATGTCCTCCTTGTCCTTTTGGGCACCAGAAAGTAGTGGGAGTAGCAACCACGCCCTACTTCTGGGGTCGGAACATGCTCGATGGCCCTCTTGGCCAAGAGGGCCGTGACTTCCTTCCGTAGAAGCACCAAGTGATCCCCTGACATGCGGTGGAATTGAGGTGGCATGGCTGGGGGGTGGTCTCGAAGGGGAGGGAGTAGCCCCTTCGGACAATGTCCAAGACCCACCTGTCCGAGGTGATGGTGCGCCAGTGGGGAAGGTGATGGCGGACCCTGCCCCCTACTGGCGTGCCGTGCACCTGAAAGGAGGGACTAGGAGGGCTTGGAGGCCGCGGACGGGTTGGAGGTGGTGGCCTGACCCGCACGCTGGTTGCCCGATCCGCCACGGCGGAATCCACGTCCTCGGCCACGCGAAGACGCCTGCTGCGCGGGCCGGTGGCTGGGCTGCTGACGTGAAGGGGCGCCCCTACCGTGACCACGATAGGGGCGAAAAGCAGAAGGCAGCGGAGGGCGTGTAGCAGAAAGGCCCAGGGACTTTGCAGTAGCCCGTGAGTCCTTAAAGCGCTCCAACGCATGGTCTGCTTTGGACCCAAAAGACCGACTCCATCAAAGGGCATGTCCATGAGAGTATTCTGGACATCCCTGAAAAACCAGTGGTTCTCAGCCAGGCGTGGCGCCGGAGCGCCACCGTCGTTGCAATCGACCTGCCCAGCGAGTCGGCGGTGTCAAGGCCACAACGGATAGTGTATTTGGCCGCATCCCTTCCTTCCGCAATGGCGCGGGAAAGCAGTGCCTGGACCTCCTCAGGGCACTGGGGCAAAACATCCGCCACCGAATCCCACAGGGAGTGGGTATATCGGCCCAAAAGACAAGCGGTGTTAACGGACCGCAAGCCAGCACTGGAGGAAGAAAAACCTTTCTTCCCAAACTGATCCAGGCGTTTGGATTCCCTATCCGGAGGAGCGGTAGGGAAGGCGGTTTGGGAAGCGGAGGCTTGGACAACCAAGCTCTCAGGAGTGGGGTGGACAGAAAGAAACAGGGGGTCGCCCGGAGCGGGGCGATGGCGTCGTGACACGTTCCGATCCACAGGAGCCCCTGTGTTGGGCTTGGACCAGGCGCCCAAAAGAACGTCCGTGAGGGCGTCGTTAAGCGGCAGCACAGTCTCCGCAGAGGAGGCTGCCGGCTGAAAGCACCTCTGTCAAGATGTTAGTCTTGACCGTCAAAGTAGGGAGCTGGAGACGTAAGGCCCCAGCAGCCCTACGCAACACCGTACCAAAATTGGCCCCCTCCTCCGTAGCCACGGGAGGAGACAGCATGCCAGTGTCAGGAGAAGTATCCAGACCACTGGCCTCCCCTAGACTCTCTGTCCAGTCCTCATCATACTGACAGTTGCGTGTTAGAGGGTCATCAGACCCCTCCCAGTCCTCCTGGTCCTCCTCTGGTTCAAAATAAGGAGGAGGAGGGACATTTGGGACCCAAGGTCCCATCGGCGCCGGAGCCGGCGTCGAGCGACGTCGCTCCGGGACCATGTCCGGAGCCGGAAGGAACTGGGGGACGACGCCGCCCGGAGCCCAGGGCGGCGTCGAGAGCGGCACCGGAGACATCGGCGCCGGCGGAGGTGTCGTGAGGTCGACCGGCGTCGATGGGAGTTGTGGAGCCGGGATCGAGGCCGGGGCCGGAGCCGGAGCCGGGATCGAGGCTGGAGGCTCGGGCGACGCCGGGGCCGGAGCCGCCGGTGACGCCGGATCAACCCCATCAGGGCCCGCGGGGCCCGAAGGCGCACCGGAGGGGCCTGAAGGCCCGAAGAGGCGGGCCATGGCCGACAGGAACTCCTGTACCTTGGCCGGATCCGCCCCCGAACCCGGGAAGGGCGGGTATGACGGGGGCGACTCCACAGGCAAGTCCGGGGCCGCGGGGGCGGGGACGGTGCCGGGAGGGGCCTCAGCCGAGTCGCGAGACCGGCGAGGCGAAGTCCGAGAGCGACGATGCGTCTTGGACTTCTTGTGTCGAGACTTACCGGACGAAGAAGACTTCGACGCCGGCGACCGGTGTGCACTCCGCGAGCGACCCCTGGACCTCTCACGCGACCGGGGCTTCCGCGGAGCCGAATGCCGGGCCTCGAGGAGCTTTCGAGACCGCTCTCGCAAAGCCTTCGGGTTGAGGGCCTGGCATTCGGGACAAGACTCGGTGTCGTGGCCTCGGCCGAGGCAGAAGAGACACTCCCAATGCGGGTCGGTGACGGACATCATCCGCGCACAGGCGCCGCATCGCTTGAAGCCGGGCATCCCTACGACACCTGAATGGTGGAAAAAGACAGTGAAAAATCACCAAAAGTATGGTCAAAAATTGACCAGGGCACTGCTCTTCCGGATCTGCGCTTACTGGCGCGGAAAAAGAAGAACTGACGTCAGCGCGCAGGGGCGGCGTCTAAGTACTGCCCGCGACGTCATCCCGGCGATCACGACGCCGACGACGGACGCGGAGCCGCACGACGCCACCTACCGACGCGCAAGGGTACTGCTACGCAAAACTTTCCGGATCCAGCCTGACGCCTGGGGATATTCTAAGGTAAGGAATCTATCACTAACGTGTCTCTTTCAGATACAGTTTATCGTATCATGAACCTTGTAAATCTCTTAGGATAAGCCTGAGAGACGCCTGCTGTAGTGCTTGCTCTGTGTTTAAGAATTAACCAGAGACCACACTTATGAAGACCTCTTCAGTGTCCACTTTTACTCTCTACCAACTGACTAACATTCTACTTCACCTCAGCACCAGCTTCATCATTCCAACAAGCATTTGCAATGCAATAGGTCTCGCGAGAGTTTAAGCTATTGGCATTGTAAATGACAATGCCTTTTATTTATCTGTTTTGATAATTAACACCTAAATAAAAGGCATTGTCATTTACAATGCCAATAGCTCAAACTCTTGTAAATGCGAAACCTATTCAAAGAAGCGGCCGCCATTGTCCCGGGCTGCTCGGTAAGTGAAAGCATGCATGGCGCGCTGAATATTGCAGGAAAGCATGTCGTACCTGCAGAAGGAGAAACTCATAAAACAAGCATTTGCAACGCAATAGGGCTCGCATTTGCGAGAGTTTGAGCTATTGGCATTGTAAATGGCAATGTCTTTTATTTATGTGTTTTGAAAACCTGCAATCAGTGCGTAAACACGCATTTTGTACTTATAGTCCTTGCTTATGAGAAGACAGACTGGCAGTAACTGCGCCTCTTTTACTGCCAGCCTTGCTTCTCGTAAGCAAGGACTATAAGTACAAAGTGAGTGTTTAGGCATTGCTTGCAGGTTTTCAAAACACATAAATAAAATGTATTGCCGTTTACAATGCCAATAGCTAAAACGCTCCCAAAGGCGAGACCTATTGCATTGCAAATGCTTGTTTACCAAGCCAATGATATTATTAGTTAGAGAAACTGATTGCCTGTTAATCATCTCTGTTTCTTCCACCAGGGAGGAGGGCGGGTTGCTTATGATTTATATAGAGATTCCCCTGAGAGAGAACTAGGATTACAGGTAAGAAACTATTCCTTCTCTCTCAAGGGATCTCCATTGATAATCATAAGCACTGAACAGAGTAGCAAGCCCATCCCTACAAACTGCGGTGGAATAAATAAGGGATGACCCATAGAAAAGACTAAGGGGCACATGCATCAAGCTAGGCAAAAGTGATTGCTTATTTGCGAAAAATAAGGCTTCGCAAATAAAAAAATCGCTAACCGGAATGCATGAAGAGAATCGCAAAAAAATTGCGATTCGCGAAAATTCGCTAAAACGAGACTGAGGACATAATTGCGACTCGCTAACCCAGGAAACCGCAAAATGCGACGTCGCTAATAGCAATTTCGGTATTGGCGAACTCGCTATTAGCGAACTCGCAAAAAGCGGGTCGCACTGGAAGCAGGCTGATGACATCACAACCAGGAAGTCATCCAGTCCATGCTTCATTCAGTGCCCTGAGGAGCTCAGAGGAGGAGGCAGAGTACTGAAGCTGAGCTGAGAAACCTCACACTCGGTATCCAGCTACTGTTCCCAGACCCAGGATGGACAAAACCGATGCAGGGAAGAGTGCTACGCCCAGAAAGAGGAAGCTGAAGTTCTCTGAGAGGGAACTTGAACACCTGATTGAGGGGGTCAGCAGTAGCCATGATAAGCTATTCGGCAAATTGTCCCTGAAGGTGCCAGAGGCTGTAAAGCGAAGATTATGGCTGTGCATAAAGGAAAAAGTGAATGCTGTGGTAGTCACACACCGCAGCATTGATGAATTGAAGAAAAGGTGGTACGACATGAGGAAACGTGCCAAAGAGCGCATAGCTGAAAGGGTGAAGGAAGCAGCTGGCACAGGAGGGGGTCCATCGAAAGCACCCGCAAACACAGCCCTGGAGGACCTTGTTGAGGGGACAATCGAGCCTGAGGCAGTCGTCGGAGTGACACAATTGGACACATCTGGCGCAGCAAGAACACCACAAGGTAAGATGCACGCAAGCGCTACTCCTCTGCGTACTGTATAATCGTGCACATTCCCCCAGGCAAATCACAGTGTACAGGTAAAACCCCATGCCACGTTTCCCCTCATACACACAATGCATCTTGGGAGTTGTAATCATGTCAGACAAGTGGGCATTCAAATGCAACAATGGTTAATTAAACATACCAACACCGCATGCCAGCCAGTGTGTTTAAATCAGTGATTTATTTTGAACTAAGTATGCCAAATGATAAACAGATTTAGGATCATACAAGACTAACACTGCACTGTTTCACATCACAGATGCAGCTGAGGCAGACTCCGAGGATAGTGACCAGCTTGTCATCTCAGAGACACCTGCAGAGACGGATGTAGAGACTCCTGTGGTCCCAGAAAGCACACCACCCCCACCACCAAAACGCAGGGCACATGTACCCTCACTGCAAGAAATGGAATCCGAGCAGACTCCAGCACCCACTACAGCCTCCAGCCAGCCATGTGTCCCTTCACCAACTCCAACACAGGCACAGGTCCAACCAGGATAACGGCGCAGGTCCAGGGCCCGTATTGCGGCACGTGATGAGCAGGCTCCAAATGTGTATGGCGGCGTGGAGTCTCAGATGCTACGCGTGCAGCGCCTGCAGGGGAGACACATGGGCACAATCAATATGCAGATCACAAAGCTGGCCAAGAACATAAGCACAATGGCAGACAGTGTGCGCGAGCTAACAACAGTGGTTGCTGAGGAGAATCGGCAGACAAACTTGAGCCTACAGGAAGCTCACCCGTGCGGTGCTTGCAGGACAACGCACTAAGCGGAGAAGGCATCGCCAGAGCCTGATCCGCATGTCAGCAAATACAAGGGCCATCAACAAGCTCTGCAACACCACCGCGCTATTGGCACGGCGCTCCGTGTCAATGCAGATTGATCTTGGCCATTTCTGTGGGGATGTTGCCAGGTTCTTAGGACAAGTGACCACTGCTGTGGAACACATCCAGTCCAGGACTGTGAGTGCCATCAACTTGGAAGGGGAGGAGGGGAGGAGGGGAGTGAGGAGGCCTCGAGCCTGAGTAGCCTATCGGTGCCAGTGACCACTAGCAGGAGGCGCAGTTCGCGCAGCTCCACATCCACGGGTTCACGTCAGGGTGATGTTGCCGAGGCAGGCGACGGGAGGCTGGGGATACGTGGCAAGAGGAGCTATCCAGGCATATACTCCTTTTTGGCCATGGTGGTGTAACCATGGTCAATTTCAACGTAGTGATTGCCCTCCAGTGCTGAGTACAATTTTATTTTGACTTTATAGACCAATGCAATCACCTTCCAAATTTTCAGGACACACTTCTTCAGTTTGACATGTGCTCATGTTAATTAAACATTTACGTTCAACATCTGGTTGTAATGGCTCATTATTACCTACCTCAGAAATGATGTTGTGTGATGTGTGCACGTCTCCTCTGACCTTCTGCAGTGTTTGCCACATGCGCCTGTCGGTGTTGTGCGGGTGGTTGGTCGTCACCATCAGAGTCACTGTTGTCGATCTCAATCGGTATGCCCCTCCTGGTGGCAATGTTGTGCAGCATGGCACATACAGCCACAATCCTGCAGCAGGTCTCGGGGCTGTATTGCAACGCTCCACCAGTTTTATGAAGGATGCGGAAACGACTTTTGAGTAAGCCGAAGGTCCGTTCTACCACATTCCGTGTGCTTATGTGTGCCGCGTTGTACCTCTGTTCCTGTGGTGTGGCTGGGTTGAGGTATGGTGTCAAGATATATTCGCGCAAGGCGTATGCGCTGTCACCTACAGGGTGGAAAGCAAAGGGTTAGCCACAGTAATGCTATTACATTTGGTTTCATGATGTAGCAACTAGGTATATGTATGTACCAAGTAGGTGTCCTTCGCCAAATTCACCTCCAAGCAGACGCCTGTGGATGCCACTGTGGCGGAATATATACGAGTCATGGGTGCTCCCTGGAAATTGTGCCACGATGTCCGTTATTATATGCTTTGCATTGCACACGACCTGCACATTGATGGAGTGGTACGACTTCCTGTTCCGGAAGATGTACTCGTTGGCTGCTGGTGGACAGATGGGGACATGCGTGCAGTCTATGCATCCGATGACATGGGGAAATTGGGCCACCTGGTAGAACTCCAGTTTTGTCTGATTCAACTCCTGTGGGGTTGTGGGGAAGGTGATGTGGGTGTGGATCCTTGTCATCATGGCGTCAAGGAATTTTCTGAAGAAGGGTGAGAGTGCGCTTTGGGATACACCTCCGGCTACGGCTACTACCCCCTGGAAACTGTCTGACGCTAGTAGGTGCAGGCTACATAGGACCTGTACGTGTGCAGGGATGGCATGGGTCCTACGGGTCTGGTGCTGCAATAGGGGTTCCAAATCTGCAATTAGGCGCATTATCATTGCACGGTTCAGCCGGTACTTATCATATATTTCGTCTTCATTTTGGCCCAGCAATGTTATGCGCACTCGGAATACCCTCTCCTGTATCCTCCTCCTGCGCTGGGCTGCTGCATTGATCCTCATCCTCCTTGCCAGCACGTAGAGGGCTGCCATTGTGAAAGGCTTACGGGGTCTCCTGAGACATTTTTAAAGGGTTTCTGATTGTTTGCACCGTTTTTTTTTTATTGTTAAACTTTACCTCCTGGTTGAGATTCCCCTTATTCTGCTCTTGCTAAATAGCGAATTTCATGGAAATCGCTATTTGCGATTTTTAATGCATTGGATTGCGATTCTTTATTTGCTAATCGATATTTGCGGTTGCTGTTGTATGTTTCGCTATTATGGATTCGCTATTTTGCTATTCGCTAAATTTGCAAGAGCTTTTTTTGCGATTCTCTTGTATTTTCGGTATTTCGGTTGATGCATTGGAAAGTGTTCTTTGGCGGTCGCTAACGGGCTATTTTGCCAATTCGATAATTTTGCAAGGGCAATTATGCTTGATGCATGTGCCAGTAAGTGAATAGATTCCTCAGGGAAGCCTGTCCTACTTGAGCATTTGTTCTTGCATCTGAGTCCAAACAATAGTGTTTGGTAAAAGTGTGAACTGATCGTCACATAGCTGCTTTACATTTTTGAGCAATGGAAATATTTCTCATTAAAGCAGCTATAGCTGCTTTCCCTCTAGTGGAATGAGCATTCAGTTTACCGAAGATCATTTTATTTCCTTTATGGTAGCATAACAAGATGCAAGAGACTATCCACCTGGATATAGATTGTTTAGACGTGGTTAAACCTGTATGAACATGGCCAAAGTTTACAAACAATTGATTAGACTTGTACATGTCTTGTTTTATCCAGATGTAATTTAAAGACTTGTCTAACATTTAAAGGGTGGAGAGTTTTTTCTGCTGGCGTGGTAGGGCACTGAAAGAAAGTATGAAAAGAAATGGCCATTTTCTTTAGACAGTACTCGCCGCCAAATGGGCTTTAATAGGAGAGAATTGTAAGCCGGATTTGGCCAGATAAAGCAAGTATGGAAGTATAGCTTCTTCTTGGCATGTCGCTGGATCAAAGTTCTTGTCAGAGCACCAGATACAGAATCTCTTCCATTTAAAAGAATACGTTGAACACGTTGATGGGCATTTAGTCTCCATGAGAATGCTCATGCATTATTGTGGTAGATTTAAATGTCCATAATGTACGAGTTCAGGAGCCATGCTCCCAAACTCAAAGAGGAGAGATTGGGATGAACCATCTGACTTCAGAGCTTCATACGAATGTCCGGTCTGTATAGCAGCTTCATGTGTGGACACTCTGATATATGGGGAAGGTCTGTAAACCACACTGACAGGCCATTCCGGAGCTATCAGAATCATTCTGGCCTTCGAGTAAGACAGCTTGATGATGCCTGATGGAATTGGGGAAATCGGAGGAAAAGTGTAGAGAAATTTGCCGGACCAGTCGATCCATAGGGAATTCCCCAAAGTCCCTGGTTGGTAATACCTCGAGGCGATGTTTGGTCATTTTTAGGTCTCGCCTAGGCAGCGCGCATGCTCTGCTCTAGTAGATGACCTTTAGAAATCGGTCATCTCCTTTTCAAGCACACTCGTGCTTGTGGTGGCATCCACCTTGCGGGAGCGAGCAGCGGCGCGCAAGGGCCATTCTGTTTCCAATTAGCGTGGTCGCGCGCTGCTCGCGGTGGCTTTCACTTTCTTCTTCCGAGCTGGCATTTGTTTACTCATTAGAGATGTTACACAGACCCTCCAACCAGCCCCACATCTTCCCAGTAAAGAAGGCCAGACTGGTAATTCCTTCCTTCGCGACCGTAGAAAGCACCAGCCTGAGTTTTTCCTTTGTCCATTTTACATCTCACTGCCCTTGACAGGAAAACACGAACCTTTTAGTGCCCTATGAAGCCACCTCTGTTTCTAAACTTGCTGCTAAACTGCTGTGTGTACTGCTGGGGTGGGCTGCCGGCTTCCGTCCGCCTCAGACACTGTGTAAACTGTATGAAGAGAAGATCAAGTGATGCACGCATATTATATTTGCATAATTCAATAGATGTATGCGTCACCACTTGTGCACGCTCCTACTAACTAGCGTGGGCGCCAGTTTCTTTTATTTATGTTTTATTATCTACCAAACAAACATGGCAGACGCCACTTGGAACGGTAAAAAAAAACAGAAGATTTTATACCGGTGCAAAAGTGATTTTCATGGAACCGATCACTGCATGGCAGCTGCCAGGCGCTCAAAAACATGAATGTACATCACTAAATGCTATGCACAGGTGCCTGCAGGAGTGTAGACCATAACCTGCAAGCATCACTCGATCTGCACCTGCATTTCCCCTCGGATGCAGAGTGGGCTCTTGATGGACCCTGGGCATTCAAGCTTTCCCCAGCCTTTCAATTTATAGAAGTTGCTGTTTTACTTTAAGAATACAGGGGTGTCTGTGAGGGCTGCTGGAAGAGGATGTAAACATAATGAGGGCGGGTTTAGTGTACATGGATTGAATCCCAGCTCTGTCACACTCACTGTGTGTCATCTTCGGCAGTGCCCGTCTTTCCTCACTGTAGCACAATGACTACAGATCTACATTTACCAGTGTCCTGTAACTCGCACACACCCCTGGTGCTGATGAGGCCGCACATTCCTGTGATGCGTGTTATTGCTGTCCTTATTGCTGCTTTCTCTCTTGTTTGCTGGAGTGTTGTTTGTCTTCGCTACCAAGGACACACAGCACGGCATGCGGCGGGAGGGGGGCTGATGGCCACTCTGGGTGCGCAGCAGGACCCCTGTGTGTCAGAGTGAAAGCCCAGCAGTAAAGCACCCCTCCCCCCACAAGGGCCTGATGGCTTTTAGTCATGACAAAGCGCGGAGGAAGGTGTTAGGTCCGCGTGTATTGGCACCAAGTGGGGATGAGCAGACTGACTCGGGAGGAGAGAGTGCCACACTGCGAGGCAGCGCCTTTCTGTCTTAAAATGGGCTTCTAGGCGCGCAATCATCGCTTACAGGACCAGCCCACAGCTCGTCCCGGCAGGATGAAACAGGTGACCAGCTTAGCCGATGTGTACACTTTCGACAGTTACGTTGAACACTGCGGACGGGTGGAGAGAGGGGGCTGTGTGCTGCCCCACAGGGAGACACACACCAGCACCCAACAGTCAGACACACACACGCACCCCGAGGCAGACACACCAGCCCTCCACAGCCAGACACACACCAGCACCCCACAGCCAGACACACACCAGCACCCCACAGCCAGACACACACCAGCACCCCACAGCCAGACACACACCAGCACTCCACAGCCAGACACACACCAGCACTCCACAGCCAGACATGCACCAGCACTCCACAGGCAGACACGCACCAGCACTCCACAGCCAGACAGACGTCAGCACTCCAGAGGCAGACACGCACCAGCACTCCACAGCCAAACACACACCAGCACTCCACAGGCAGACACGCACCAGCACTCCACAGGCAGACACGCACCAGCACCCCACAGCCAGACACGCACCAGCACCCCACAGCCAGACACGCACCAGCACCCCACAGGCAGACACGCACCAGCACCCCACAGGCAGACATGCAAAGCACTCCACAGGCAGACACGCACCAGCACCCCACAGGCAGACACGCACCAGCACCCCACAGGCAGACACACAACAGCTCCTCTGAACCTCACCAGAACAGTAAAGGCATTAACAGCCCCAGCTTTCCTCAAACTCAGAACTAAAGACGTACATCACAGACAGCAGCGGCCAGACAAGCACTGCTCTCACATGCACAGAATTGTCACCAGTAACAGAAGATGGCTTACAGACAAGTGCAGCACAGGCGCCAGCAGAGTAGACGTGTTGCACACACCGCAGTTATGTGACAGTCACCAGCAGTGCAAGCTTCTTGCATACACACAACAGGAATGGATGTGCACCAGCAGTGCAGGCTTCTTGCACACACACAACAGGCATGGGGTGTGCACCAGCAGTGCAGGCTTCTCTTGCACCTACAACAGGTATAGGATGTGCACCAGCAGTGCAGGCTTCTCTTGCACCTACAACAGGTATGGGATGTGCACCAGCAGTGCAGGCTTCTTGCACACACAACAGGTATGGGGTGTGCACAAGCAGTGCAGACCTCCCTTGCACACCCACTACAGGTTTGGGATATGCAGTGCAGATTTCCCTTGCACACACACTACAGGTACGGGATGTGCACCAGCACTGCAAATGTCTTACACACACACACACCAGGTATGAGGTGTGCTCCAGCAGTGCAAGCTTCTCTTGCACATACAGCAGGTATGGGGTGTGCACGAGCAGTGCAGGTTTCTCTTGCACACGCACAACAGATATGGGATGTATACCAGTAGTGCAGGCTTCTCTTGTGCACACACACAACTGGTATGCGGTGTGCACCAGCAGTGCAGGCCTGTCTTGCACATGCACAACAGGTATAGGATCTGTACCAGTAGTGCAGGCTTCTCTTGTGGTACACACAACTGTTACGTGATGGTCTACAGCAATGCAGACTTTACATACACACCCTCCCCCACCCTTCCACCCTTTCTGTTATCGGATTGTCACCAGCAGTGCAGTCTTCTTGCACACGCACAAATTAAATGACAATGCCTTTTATTTATGTTTTAAAAACCAACACGTAAATAAAAGGCATTGCCATTTACAATGCCAATAGCTCACACTCTCACAACTGCGAGACCTATTGCATTGCAAATGCACTGACTGACTGACTCTCACTCACTGACTGACTGACTCACTGACTGACTCTCTCACTGACTGACTGACTCTCCACTCTCTCACTGACTGACTGACTAACTCTCACTCTCTCTCACTGACTGACTCTCACTGACTCTCTGACTTACTCTCTCACTGACTGACCGACTCTCTCACTGACTGACTGACTCTCTCACTGACTGACTCTCTCACTGACTGACTCTCTCACTCTCTCTCTCACTGACTGACTCTCTCAGTTTCTCTCACTGACTGACTGACTCTCACTGACTGACTGACTCTCTCACTGACTGACTGACTCACTGACTGACTGACTCACTGACTGACTCTCTCACAAACTGACTGACTGACTCTCTCACGGACTGACTGACTCTCTCACTCTCTCTCTCACTGACTCTCTCGGACTCTCTCTCTCTCTCATTGACTGACTCTCTGACTCTCTCACTGACTGACTCTCTCTCTCTCTCACTGACTGACTCTCTCTCTCTCACTCACTCACTGACTCTCTCACTGACTGACTGACTCTCTCACTCCCTCTCTCTCACTGACTGACTGACTCTCTCACTCTTTCTCTCACAGACGGACTCTCTCACTGACTGACTGACTCTCACTGACTCTCTGACTGACTCACTCTCTCTCTCACTGACTGACTAACTAACTGATTCTCTCACTGACTGACTGACTGACTCTCTCACTGAGTATTATACAGGTACTATTTCCCAACCTTCACCCTCCTGTTATTTATGCCCCCCCATAACAAAAAAACCCATAACAAGCAACCATTGGGACAGGCAGATAGAAGTTGACAGCATTCAAAGGACAAAAAAAAACTCAAGACATTATTTATTGTAAATACTTTTTTAATATGGTCGTTCAGTTGTGCATAATGCTTTCTTGGTCATATATAAGGTAACAAAAATGCTTCTGACACTTCTTTATTATAACTTTTCAGCATGCTGCACACTTCTGTACAGCACAGCTTAAAGACATAGGCAAAGTCAATATCTCTGGCTAAACACTTATAAGGTCCCAAAGGCGAGACCTTTTGGCTATGCCAATGCTTGTTTTGTTTTCTGCAGTTGTGAATAAATCTATGTGAGGAAAACCCCACATGCAGAAGATGTTTTCAAGACATTGTCGTGTAGAACCCACTCATCATTTTCTTGGAGGATCCTGCTTAGGCAGTCTGCTTGAAGATTCTATATCCCTGGAAGATGGGGTGCAGTGATTCTCAGGTCGCTGGCTATCTGTGACTAGTCTATCCTGAAGGAAGCATCCCCCAAGAAGATTCTGGGTGTGTTTATCACTATAAGACCTCTGGGGGCGGAATTCGATCTTTGAGTATTCTGTATTATCACCCATGTATGATCCTTCTGATTCTGTTTTTGTTTTTTTGCTCTGTTAAGGAGTCCCAGACTTTAGTCTGTGCTACATTTAGATTTTCCCTGATAAGCCAGTCATCTAGGTATGGATAGACGAAAATACTGAGTTTCCTGAAATGTGTTGTGACAACTGCCATGCACTTTGGAAACGTTCTGGGAGCTGATTTGAGGCCAAAAGGAAGAACTTTGTACTGACAGTGATTGTGACCTACTGCAACTCAGGAATTTACAATGTTTTCTGACTATTGGTTTGTGAAAGTACGCATCCTGAAGATCTATGGAACTGAACCAGTCAGTCTCCTTGATGGATTGGAGGATAAATCTGATGTAATGCTAGCATTCTGAACTTTTCTCTCTGCATCCACCTTCAAGGTCTCCATCTCGGTATGCATTCGAGCCATTTTGTCATTCATATGACTCCCAAAGAGAGTGTTGCCCGAGAAAGGAAGATTAAGTATTCTCTGTTGAGATTCTGGTTAGAGGTGTCTAAGACATAGCCAAGAATGTTGCGTAAGGGCCAAACTGTGACAGTAGCTGTGGGCTGCCAGTACAGATGAATCGACAGCAGCGCTAATCACCTGGTTAAATATCATAATGCCCTCATTCACAACTTTGAGGAAGTCCTCTCTACGGTCTTTGAGAGATCTTCAATAAACTGCTGCAAGGAGTCCTATAAGGCTCTGTAATACCTGTCTTGCAGGGCAGATGCACTTGCCGCTTTCATGGTTGTGGCCGCTGTGCCACATCACTTGCATCTCACAGAATCCAGTTTTTTACTCTCCTTGTCTGGTGGAACAGTGGACAAAGGATTAGTAGAATGTACTTTCTTTGCAGACAAAATAACGGAATCAGAAGGAGGATCTGATCACAGAAATAACGGTTTCACCTCTGAAGGCTTATATTTTTTCTGAAGCCTAGATGGAGCTGGTTTGGCTGCAGCTGGCGTAAGGAACAATTCCTTGGCTGGTTATAATAAACCTGGAACTAGAGGAAGGAGGGGTCTTGATGCCGCCCATTAGTGAAGAGTTTAACAAATCACCGGTTTTCGTTGATGGGGCAGGTAGTGGAATGTTAAGTTTTGTAGCTCTTGCACAAGCACCTCTTGAAAGGTGTTGCTGTTACCAACTGGAGAGACCCTTGGCTGGGGAGAATCCATCAACGTCGGTGAGTTTCTTACAGTACTGGAGAAAGAGGTGGAATAAGGTGATCTGCGTCTTGATCGTGACCTAGATCTGGACCTAGGACAATAATGATGAGAGCGCAGAGAAGAGAGTCTTGATAAGAAGTGGCGAGAATGATGACAATGTCTTTAAGGCACTCGAACTCTATATCTATGGTGACATCTTGACTGAGCAGACCTTGATGTCTGAAGGGAAGCAAGATGCCTCACCGGAGAAGAATCTTCTAAAGGTGTCTGTCTAAGGAAGAGGAGGAGGTGAAATACATGGAACAGACGCCAAAGGAGTTGACCAAGGTGGAGGAAAGTCCACAAGAATGATGGATGTCGATTTCCCCCTATGTCTCGAAATCGACAGACTTTTCGACATCAAACGTCTCCTGTGTCTCAACGTTGTAGAATCCTTCTACGTAGACCTCCTATGTCTTGACTTTGAATGCAGTTCCCTTCTTGACGTCGACCCAGCTCTCGACAGTTAGCATGGAGGCACTGTCCCTTGTTTCAAAGTCGATGCCCTCAATGTGGACCTAGAACAAAGTCTTTTTTTGAAGATGTTCTCTCTTTTTGGATCTCCTTCTCCAGGAGTTTTCAGAGGAAGGTGAAAGAGCCCTGATAGAGGACAGACCCTCTCCTCACTCACGCAACATTCCACCTTCAGACTGTGCCTTCTGCAGTGCTCTTCTGTTCCATGAAGGCGAATCTTCGCCCTGTCCCTCAGAGTACGCCTTGAAAAGTTCCTGCACTGTTGACATCGGTCAGGGACGTGGCTGTCAGGAAGACAGATGATACATACATCATGAGGATCTGATTTGGCCTTCTTTCTGCCACCAGTAGGGTATTTGTCAAATAAAGATGGCATTTTATTTCACTAGAAAAAAATTATTCTTGTCAGAAAATGACAGAAAAACACTGGAAATGTTGAAAACCGTCAAAGGTATTGACAAACATTTCTGAGCGAAATTCTTAAAGAAAAAGCCAAAAAAGACAGAGCTCAGTGCTCCAAGATCATGTCACCAGGAGCCAGTAAAAAACTCTGAGGTTAATGCCACCTACTAGGCATGATGGGATGCTGGTGGGCTGTGAATCCTTCAAGCCATAGACTCTTTTTTCATATCTGCAGATTTGCAGCCTATAAGTCTACATTATCCCTTTCCTTAGTCATCATTTTTCCTTAAAAAAGGTTTGTGAATGAGACTTATAAGGACAACTAACACAATTTCAGCTAATTGTTCCTGTTTTTTAAATGATCTATTAACTCTTTTTTTTAATACAAATTAAAGTAGTTGACCAATATAGCCTAATTTATAGGCTGCAAAACATTTAATAACTTAAGTGCTTATCCAGGCCTTTCAGAAGAAAAACAAACATCTACATTTAAGAAAATATATTAAAAGTGCTCTGGGGAGGAATGTGTACTAAGCATAAGTTCCACCTACAGCTATACCTTAATTTTGATGTACTGCACAGGACACAGAATATCTCTACGAAATGTTGTAACTGTATACAAGTGTGTAATGTAATGCAGACGAAATGTAATTTTCAGACCAAGTACCGATTGTTCCTTGTTACAAAATAAAAACAAATGTTTTAAATAAAAATAAAGTGCTCTGGGATCCCCACACGTGGGTGGAACTATTCAGTGCTTATGAATATTAAGGAGATCCCCTGGGAGAGAGAACCTACATTGACAGGAATATAGGTTCAAACATTGCTCAAAATACTGGGGTGATTTGTATCATGAGTATAATTCGATCAGTCAAGATGGTAATTGTGGCATTATGTCACTCAAGTCAGATGCCGTTTCCTTGATAAATGTGTCCCAGGACTCCAGGGCAGTACTGTCTTAATGGATAAGTTACATACCTTCGGTAACACCTCATCTGGTGAAGATATGATCAAGCCGCAGATTCCTTACCTTTGAATTTTCCAGGCGTCAGACTGGATCCAGAAGATTTTTCTTTGAGCAACACCCTTGCACACTAGTAGGTGGCGTCGGTTGGCTCCATGTGACGTCATCGGCGGCGTCTGCGCCGTTGTGACGTCCATGTCACTTATATAGGCGCCACCTTGGCACAATGACGCCAGTTACTTTTCACGACTTTCCATGCCAGAAGCGCGGTGCCATGAAGTGCACTGACACTGGTGTATTTCTGAACAACTGGGCCCTGAAAGGGATCAGCCCTGCCCCAAGAAACCGGTCTTCAGCGTGGGAAGGATGGGTGGATCAGTAAGGAATCTGCAGCCCGATCATGTCTTTACCAGATAAGGCATTACCGAAGGTAAGTAACTTGCCCATCTGATAGAGACACCTAGCTGCAGATTCCTTACCTTAGAATAGCTACCCAAGCAATACCACCCCCGAGGAGGGACTGCAGACAACTTTAGACCAGGAAATCCTGCAGCTAAAAAGGCGAACCCTGCAGACTTGACTGTTCAGGCAGTAGTGCTTGGTGAATGTGTGCAGGGACGCCCACGTTGCTGCCTGACAAATGTCAAGGACTGGAACTCCATGTTGCGACACCTTGGTAGCAGCCTTAGCTCTTGTGGAGTGAGCCCTTAAGCCTTCAGGAGGCTCCTTTTTGGCCAGAGTGAAGCAAACTTTGATTCAGAGGATGACCCATCACGAGATAGTCCTCTTCTGCACAGCATGACCTTTCTTTGTGCACACATACCCCACGAACAGTTGGTCGTCCACCCGGAACTCTTTAGTGCAGTCAAAGTAAAACGACAATGCTCTTTTTGGGTCCAGACGATGGAGTCCCTCCTCTTCTTTAGAGGGGTGAGGATGAGCCTAGAAAGTGGGCAAGGTGACAGATTGCCCCACATGGAATAGTGTTACCATTTTCGGGAGGAAAGACGGCCTAGTGTGAAGCATCAATTTGCCAGGAAATATTGTCAAGTAAGGAGACCTGGATTACAAAGTTTGCAATTCGCTCACCCTTCTGGCTGATGTGATTGCTACTAAAAAGGCTGTTTTGATGGTAAGCAGCCAGAGCAGGCGAGTGTGCAGAGATTCGAATAGAGTACACGTCAGGAAGGTAAGAACCAAATGTAAAAGTTACTAACCTTCGGTAACGTAATATCTGGTAGAGACACAGTCTAGCCGAAGATTCATTAACTTCTGATTTCTCCCCAGGCGCCAGTCTGGACCCAGAAGTTTTTCAGCAGTACCTTTGCGCACAGGGGGACAGCATTGTACGGCTCCGCAATGACGTCAACTCCGGTCATGACGTCAGTGGAACAATACAAGTTCACTCCGGTGCGTGGACGTCAGTTTCTTCTGTGAAACATTCCGCGCCAGAACGCGGAGCCACTATAGAAACTGGTTGTGGAAACAGTGTGCCAAAAAGATTTCAAAAATCTTGAAACAGTAACAAAGAAGAAACATCAGATGGTATGTTAATGCCAGACATGAATTTAAAGAAAAACCCCAAAAGCATAATCGAAGCACAGAGCTAATTGAAACCCTGCACCATGGTGAATAACCATCAAGTAAGGTAAGAAAACCTTACACTCTATAGACCATTCATCAATGGTAATGAATGGCAAGGAAATAGCACAAAAAAAACCAGAAAAACAACACCAAACTGTTTGTTGAATTACATCATAACATGACCTATTGATAGTGCCAATACAAGGTCTGATAATACCAAACAAATTCTTTCAAAGAAAGAACAAATAAATCAATACTGCCCACTGGTGTCTAATCCAGTGTGAAAGAGAAAATATCCCCCACCCTACCGACCACATACATTTGGAAATGGATGATATGGCAATGTCTAAGCAAGACCTATGTGGCCAGGCCGCGTGGTCTGTTGGGTCCCAATATAAGTTGAGATAGTGATCACCGGTATATAAAACCATTACTGAAAAAGGGTATAACCCTTACCTCATAGGTCATTCGCAGAGTGGGGAGGATGGGTAGGGAGTTAATGAATCTGCGGCTAGACTGTGTCTCTACCAGATATTACATTACCGAATGTAAGTCACTTTGACATCTGATAGAGACATCTAGCTGCAGATTCCTTAACTTTTAATTAAATACCATAGCTATACCCCCTGGAGGAGGGTCTGCGAACTAATCCTACAAACGTTCTCAGAGAGGACCAGCCATAGACATTAGACATAAGCACACTGTTCAACCGACACAAAGTGTCGAAGCAGGTCAAGAAAAAAAATCGACCAGAGGAACCGCTTCTCTGGATCCGCATTACAGCACGGAAAAGAAGAAACTGACGTCCACGCGCCGGAGGGGACTTACATGGCTCCACTGATTTCATGACCAGAGTCAATGTCATTGCGGAGCCGTACAACGCCGTCCCCTGGAGCGCAGAGGTACTGCTGAAAAATGTCCGGATCCAGATTGGCGCTTGGGAAGAATTCAAAAGTTATGGAATCTGAGGCTAGATGTCTCTATCACATTAAGGTCCCACTGAGGCATAATGAAAGGGGAAGGTGGGAAGATATGTACAAGATACGAAGTGATGGTTCATGCACACCAAGATATGGAAACGAAGGTCAAATGTTCCTTTGAAAGTTCAATAGGGTGATGTGTGCAGGTCGGGTATCGCTCTCTGATCCACGAGCGTGAGTGAGAATATTCTGGATAAGTGCCACCCCAGGGGTGGCGTCCCCCAAATGCACAGCGTGATATCCAGTGAATGGAGTAATCCGTATTTAATCAGAGATAAAAGACAGGTTGGTCCTTTCTCAAAAATAGAATTTATTCAATCGTCATAAATTCTGCGTAGCAAATCTTTTGTTTACATGTTGTCAACAAAGAAGTGAAATCCTTAGGTGAGGTAAACAGTTGCTCCAAAATTATTGGTCAACCCAATGCATTTCGGGCTGAAAGGGGCCCTTCATCAGGGGATTGCTAAACGCCTAAACGAATGAAGCGAGAAAAAGCATGGGTCACTATGTAGTGGTGGTAATGTATAGGATGCATACATCACATGCCTATTGATTCACACTACTGCACACAAATTAATAGTACAAAACCAGTCTGCCTTAGAACATGCTGGCAACAGCCACCTTCAGTCTTGATTTTACCCACAGCCCATGGTGATCCCACTCACAACCTTGAACTCCGTGGTCACTCCCCTCGGCGACTGCATGACCACCCTTGTAAAACTGCATGCGATGTATGAATCCTATACATTACCACCACTACACTGGATATCTCGCTGTGCATTTGGGGGTGTCACTTATCCAAGATATGTACAAGGCCTTTGAGGAATCAATTTACAATAGGAGATTTAAATAATGACGGTTGGTCTGGCAAACTCAGGAAGGCAGACAGGGCCAAAAGGTACCCTTTGAGAGTGCCCAGTGCAGAGCTCTTCTGGGCACGGGTCAAAATAAAAAGCCGATCCAGCTCCAGGTCGTTGGGGATGAGAATCGGGCTGGAACCACCGGTGGGTGCCGGAGGCATAGGGAGTCTCTGTGTCAGGGCCAGCAACATGGAAGGTCACAACGGTACGACGGGCTTCAGTCCACATACATCGCTGGTTCCATGGGGGGTCATTGGAGCCAAGCCCAGAGCCTCCGTCAGAAAAATGATGCAGCCCCGTCTGAGCCTTTGGGGCCCGAAGCCACGCCGGTAGGATCAGGCTGCCCAAATATGAGGCACATGGCGTCATAAAATTCTTTGAGCTGGGCGGGGTCACTCCTGCTCCCAGGAAGGCGGGGAAGCTCTTGAATCGACCCAGGTGCAGGTTCAGAGGAACGAGGCCTAGAATGCTGAGACTCCTTCATCACGTTGGCTGACGGATTGGGAGAAGTCGAAGCATGCTTCCACTTCTTATGTTTTTTGTGTGTGCTTCTTACTTGACCGACTCGATGGCTTCAAGTGGGAGAACAAAGACTTAGGACTCCCGGAGCGGTGCCCAAACATTCCTCTCGACTGGGACCGTGAATGAGCCCTCCGAGGAGAATGACGTAGTGCTGAGCGCTGGGATGCAAGCAGCTTTAGGGACTTCTCCCTCAAAGCTTTTGGAGCCATGGCCCGGCAGTTGGAGCACGACTTCGAGTTGTGGTCACCCTCCAGGTACCAGAGACATATCAGCTGTGGGTCAGTCACTGACTTGGGGCAGTCGCAGGCGCCGCACGGTTTGAACGCAGAAGTCTTCTTGCACATGAGGAAAAACATACACCTCAAAAGGGGTCAACAAACATTTAGAAAAGCCTGTCAAAAAGTGACAGAGGGTAGCTCTCTTCACGGATCTGTGCTAGCTGGCACGGAAAGAATAGAAATGACGTCTGCGCACCGAGGTGGTGCCTATATAGGTGATGCAGATGTCACAATGGCACAGACAACACTGACGACGTCACGTGGAGCCGAACAATGCCACCTAGTGGCATGCCGGGGTATTGCTCAAGAAAAATCTTCCGGATCCAGTCTGACGCCTGGGAAATTCACAGGTAAGGAATCTGCGGCTAGCTGTCTCTATCAGATAGAAGTCTGTCTGACAGAGGGACATGCTTGAGGCTTTCAGGTGATCCATCAACTTAGAGTGCCTTCGGTCTCTGAAAGAAATTGAGGGAGGAAGCTACAGACAGAGGTGACTCCTAACAGCAAACAAGATAGTGTGGTGCTTAAGGAAAAGATCTAAGACCTGCCTTTTCAGTTTGAGGAAAGGAACCAAAGAATGGGAGCTGGTAGTTGTACTGAGGGTGAGGTACATTGTCAAGGCAGGACAAAATACACCAGCAATTTCATCATATATATCCTGGTGAACAGGTTACCAGCTGAGGGTTTACAATGAGTCAGGGTCCATCACAATAAAGCCAGCATTTTGCCTGACTCTGAGTAGCAGGGGAACTGAGACCTTGTTGGGGCAAGAGAATCTCTAATTTACAGTAGTATTCCTACTCCACCAAACTCTAAATGACACCTCTAAGTATTTAGTGCTCTGCAAAATGCTCCAGTATCCTTCCATGTTGGCACTAACATCCCTTGAGTCTATATGTATTGCACCGGAGACATAAGAGCATTATCCAGCGCAAACCTCAACATTTCCACCATTCTTAAGTTTGCCAGAAAAAAATGAGATTTTTCTCCCCAATCATTATATGGTTCTTCTTATGTTGGTAGAAAAAGGGGAGAAGCAATAACCTTTAAAACTGATCCTACCTGCAAGGGATCACCGATATTCCTTATTGCACAAAATGAGAAAATATTGCATTGATGTTTGAAAATATAGGTGCTCTGGATAAAAAGGCAAGTATCAGATACATATTTGTATTAAACTGCAGTTATAGTTAAAATTACATGAATTTCTTCTTTTATTTTGAGATTCATGTTTTCTCAAAAGCTAATGGTGCTTTTGTTAATAAAGAAACAAGTATGTTACCACAGCTCTTTTCAGGTGAAGAAAGATTTTGAAGAAATGATCTAAAAGAACACCCCTTAAGCCATTTTGTTTCTCCTGTTCTTTAATGGAGCGAGAAGTAGACTCTGCAGTTTCATTTGTCCTCTGTGTTCGTGGAGTATCCATTTCACTCATTTTAGTGCTCTTCTCAGAAAAGTCATCAGAATCTGCAACAGAGGAAAAGGCCAGTGTTTATAAAAAGTAGCTCTACAAAATAAATATCACAATAATATACAGTGCCCTAGATACTGAAATAAAGACACTTAACAGAAAGAAACAAGTAACTTACCTGTAACTACAGCTCATCTGCATTTGTATCTTTCAGAGACCCACATGAGTGAATTATTCCCAATCAACAGGCTAGGAATGCTCCCTTAGCTTATACTTGTAATAAGAACTGATGAAATGGGCATAGGCTCAAGAGCTGTGTTTCTTTAGTAGTGTATTCACCTCACTTAAAAATATCCAACCTCTGACTAATTAAGTGAAGTAACCTAGCACTCTCACCCGCCCTACAGGCCCCCATAGCTCAGTTTGTCAAAGCACATGAGTGAAAGAGAAAGGGAAAGGGATGGTAAGCCTCTGACTGGGAAAGGAGGGCAAGTCTCTTGTAAATCTATGAAAAAACACCAACGGTGAAGAACTGCAGATACAGGTAAGTAACTTGTTCCTTCTCAAGCACTGGATCTTTCAGAGATTTAGATACGTGTATTAGAATAGTCAGCAATTCATAATATACAAGAAAGCAGGAAACAGGCTCACTGTACTGAAAGAGCTCATTGTATTGAAAAAGGTTGAGCAGAAGTTCTGTTCCCCTTGAAGCATCTGCTGTTGCATCGGCATCCAAGTAGCAGTGCTTGGTATATGTGTGCTTGTTCTTCCAGGTTGCAGCCCAGCAGATGTTGTGCAGCAGCACTCCGGCATATAAGGCTCCAATGAAGGAGATTCTTCTGGTTGAGTGCACTGTAAATCTACCTGTTAGAGGTTAATTTTCCTTCTTGTGGTTGAGCACTTTGCTGAGAGACATCATCTCAATGAAAAGGTTACTTACATTTGGCAACAATCTCTCTGGATGCTCTATCTACCTGCAGATTCCTCACCTTTGAATACTCCCAAGTGCAGTTCTGGAAAACTTTTGTAATGGCTCTCTTGCACCGGCAGGTCGACTTGACTCATTTACAACATCAGATGTGGAGTCATGATAAAGTCATTGGAGTCATAAAGTCTTGAGGTCGGCATCCCAACAGCAGTTCTGCTCTAATTTTGCTACGACTTCCAAGAAATTTTGAGAGAACTAATTTGGTACCTTATTTAAAAGTATATACACACGTTTGTAAGTTACAAGGGTTTTATCTCCACTAGAGTGGAAGGTTGGGTAGGCAGGAATGTAAAGTATCCACATTTACATCATGTCAACACGTGTGCAAAAATATGGAGAGTCGAAAAGTTTGAAATACATGTACCTGCCTTGACCGAAACATATACTGTCATGTATGTGCTGCAGTTTTCTTCTGATGGATACTTCTACCTGCAGATTACTCAACTTTAAATAGATTCCGAAATAATAAAGGTGATGGGGCACAGTGTATTTTGTAATCAGGGCGTGGCGAAGCCCCTGAGGGGGTGAAACGCGTGGCCTAATCAAATCTTGTGGAGTTTGGAATATGGTGTGCAAGTCTTTTCTGTAGTCCTTGATGTCAGGATACCGGTTTCTTTTGAATATATATATGAATATATATATGCAGTCATGTGAACAAGGCTCGATAGAGCCGAAACGCGTAATGGCCGTCTGAAAATAAACAAAATATTTTGCACTGATACCGTGGTCCGTGCCCGTCTTTGTGGAAGTGATCTGCGAGTGTGACGGAATCCAAGGTGTGTGTATGTATATGTGTGTGTATATATATATATATATATATATATATATATATATATATATATATATATATATATATTATCTACTGGCGGTCGCCAGTAGATAGTTATAGTTAGGACCTATTATCCATAGGAAATTCGTAACATTCTATTCCCAATAACTTTGGCGTCGTTTGACGAATCATCGCCAAATTTTCAAAACTAGTGGGGCGCTCTGGTCCGCTCCTGTCTTGAAAGTTTCGGGGTGATTCATCAAGCGGGGGCCGAGATGAAAGGGGGGTCCCAAAACGTGTTTTCTCCAAGTTAATTCCCATAGGAAATTTTAGACACGGCTACAGCCCGAACTGCTGAACGGAATTACACCCAATTTTGCAAAAAGGTAGCGCTTGGTTCAGAAAGCGACCTTTTTTTTAAAATGGTGTAAATCCGTTCAGTAGTTGCGGAGAAATTCAAAAAATAAGAGTGAAAAAATCAATTTCCCATAGGAAACTTTATGCAAGGCTACAGCCAAAACTGCTGAACGGAATTACACCAAATTTGGCAAAAAGGTAGTGCTTGGTTCGGAAAGCACCCTTTTTAAAAATGGTGTAAATCCGTTCAGTAGTTGCTGAGAAAATCCAAAATAAAAGTTAAGATATCTATGGCCGCGGTGGATCCGCGCACCCTCCCGATCACGAGCTGCATGCTAATTGGCTGTCAACACTCCAAACCAGGAAGTGTTGGCAGCCATCTTGTGCCTCGGTAGAACCGAGGCACAAGAAATCAGTAAAACAAGTGCGCAAAACGCAAAAAGGGGGCAGGGTAGAAACACCCTAACCCCCTAGGCCTGCTCAGGGGGTCCCACAAGGGATGCGCTTAGGGTGCGCAGATCCCGCCGAGAAAAAAAACGAAGCTTCGTGGTTAATTGGCCCCCGGGTGGGCCAAGTCCCTGGGGCATGCGGGGGTTTATTTAATAATATGGGGGGCCTCTAAGGCCCCCCAAGCCCCGGGGACCGCCACCCCCGGGGCTTTAAAAATAATGGTGCGGGAGGGCTCTCGGCCCTCCCGCAGCCCCAGGGACCGCCACCCCCTGGGGCTTCTTTTAAAAAAAAAAAAATTACCTGTGTGGGGGGGCTCGAGCCCCCCCACACGCCCCGGGGACCGCCACCTCCCCGGGGCACTAAATATTTCAATATGGGGGTCCGTTACGGACCCCCGAGCCCCGGGGACCACCACCGCCCCGGGGCTTTGCCAATGGAGGGAGGGGGGCCCCCTCCTGGAGCCCTTGATGGCCCTGGGGACCACCACCCCCCAGGGCCGGCTCCTGCAGTGTCCCGGGGTGCCTACCCCCGGGACACTGTAGTTTGCTATGACAGGACGGGAGCCTCGCGGCTCCCGACCTGTCATAGCAAACTGCTTTGGTTTTTGGAACAGAGAGCAGGAAACCTGCTCTCTCTTCCAAAAACCAAAGCACATTTCTTTTCCACACAGGGAGCTGCATCTTAGCAGCTCCCCATGTGGAAAAGCAATGCCGGCTCCCGAAGGACGCGGGGAGCCAGCGGGATCGTGGGGGGATTGGGGACCCCCCCCACGGTCCCCAATGGAGAGGGCCAGCCCCGGGGGATGGGGTCCCCGGGGCTAGTAGTGGCCCAGGAGGGGGGCCACGCGGCCCCCCTCCCCTACAAATTAAAAATAAAAAAACGACATAAAGGCCGGCCCCGGGGGATGGGGTCCCCGGGGCCTTAAATGGCCTGAGGAGGGGAGCCACGCAGCCCCCCTCCAAATATTTTAATTTTAAAAAAAGAGGGCATGCCCCGGGGGATGGGGTCCCCGGGGCCAATAGAGGCCCAGGGAAGGGGGGCCATGCGGCCCCCTTCCCGTTTTTTTTAATTTAAAAAAAAAAAGAAAATCCTCAGGCCCCGGGGGATGGGGTCCCCGGGGCCAAAAGTGGCCGAGGGAAGGGGGGCCACGCAGCCCCCCTCCCATACAAAAAAAAAAGACCGGCATCGTGCCGGAGGCCCCGCCCCCTCCCTGCAGCAGTCTGCAAACGCGCCCCCTGGCGCGTTTTAAGAAGGGGAAGTAATTCCCCTTGAATACTGGGGGTCCCTGGGGGCCAACTAGCCCACCAGGAATCTCCAGTATGCGCCAGGGGGCTGCGTTGCAGAGAGGTGTACAGAGGCCACGCCCCTTTTTACACCTCTCTGCAACGCAGCTCTGTGGCGCTTTTTGGAGGTACTTGGTGGGCTAGTTGGACTCCAGGGACCCTCAGGATTCAAGGGGACTTAATCCCCCAACTTAAAACGCGCCACGGGGCACAGTGGTGAAGGGAGGGGGCGGGGCTTCAGGTGACATATGTGCAAACAGGCCCCGTGGTGCATTTTAAGATGGGGAATTAAATCCCCTTCAATCCTGAGGGACCCTGGGGGCCAACTAGCCCACCAGGTACCTCCAGTAAGCGCCACGGAGCTGCGTTGCAGAGTGTTGTAAAAAGGGGCGTGGCCTCTGAACACCTCTCTGCAACGCAGCTCTCTGGCGCATACTGGAGGTATCTGGTGGGCTAGTTGGCCCCTAGGGACCCTCGGAATTGAGGAGGAATTAATTCTCCAACTTAAAACGCGCCACAGGGCGTGTTTGCAGACATGTCACCTCAGGCCCCACCCCCTTCCTTCACCATTGTGCAAATATTCCTCTAAAATCAGCCGAACTACGAATTCCGGTTTACTCACCTGTTATCAGGAGAGACCTCAGTGCTGCATCTTTGAGCCCAGTACTGATCCTGAAAAGTAATTTTAACCGTACTTACCAGTAACTTGAATTTCCTTCCATAGGCTAACATTGACTGGTTTCACTTGGAAATTCTTCTAAGTGTGGAGTTTTGGAACTTTATAATATTCCTCTAAAATCAGCCGAACTACGAATTCCGATTTACTCACCTGTTATCAGGAGAGAACCCAGTGCTGCATCTTTGAGCCCAGTACAGATCCTGAAAAGTAATTCTAACCGTACTTACCAGTAACTTGAATTTCCTTCCATAGGCTAACATTGACTGGTTTCACTTGGAAATTCTTCTAAGTGTGGAGTTTTGGAACTTTATAATATTCCTCTAAAATCAGCCGAACTACGAATTCCGATTTACTCACCTGTTATCAGGAGAGAACCCAGTGCTGCATCTTTTAGCCCAGCACTGACCCTGAAAAGTAATTCTAACCGTACTTACCAGTAACTTGTATTTCCTTCCATAGGAATCCATTGTCTGGTTTTCAGCAGAAAAGTTTCAGTGTCGATTTTCACAAACTACAAATATTCCTTAAAAATCGCCTGTATGACTTAAACGCATTCTTTCAACTGTTTACAGGAGATGCACCAGTGCTGGATCCAGGATCCACCACTGAGTAAGAAAAAGTAACGATAACACTACTTACCTGCTAAGTGAATTTCCGCCCATAGGATAACATTGGTGATTCTATGTGAAAAAGTTTCTAAGTGT
Organism: Calotriton arnoldi; assembly: GCA_963921515.1. NCBI lineage: Eukaryota > Metazoa > Chordata > Amphibia > Caudata > Salamandridae > Calotriton > Calotriton arnoldi. Next base: position 2,671,083 of record CAWUFW010000117.1, on the reverse strand, counting down.
CAACTTTTAAAATACAATAATATTCCTTAAAAATCACTACTGTAACCAAAACGCTTTTACTCAACTGTTTACAGGAGATGTCCCAGGACTGAATCTAGGATCCAGTCCTGTGGTTAGAAAAAGTAATCCATAAAGTAACTAATTGCATTTAACTAGAAATTCACATTGAGCTCAATGTTGCATTGTGTTTGAAATTGTGTTGCCCATTGCAACAACTGTAACTACTGTACTTAAAAGTCTATTGCCTATTTGCAAAGTATTTAAACTAAAGTAATTCATTCTGAGAAAGTATATTTTGTAATGTAATTACAATGTAATTTAAAAAATAAAATATCTAAAAATAAATAGTTTAAAAAAATGTAGTAAATCAGTATCAAAAAAATAAATATAACAATTAATACATTTAAAAATTGTCATTTACAAAACCTTTGAAATTCACTGAAAAAACCATAGGTTTCAGGCACGTTATAGTTAGAAATTAGCATTTAAAAAACCTTATAAATTCACTGAAAAAACCATAGGTTTTAGGGACAGTTATAGTTAGTTGGACATTGCACTCGTACAAAACACGTGAAATTCCCCCGTTATAGTTAGTTCAGCTAACTATAACTCGCGCCCGCAATGCACTGCTGATGACGTCACATATTACATCACTCATGACATGGTCAGTGACATCACTGATGACATCTCAAATGACATCACTGATGACATCATCCACGTGATAATCTGATGCACCTCCTCACACCCTAATATAACCTTTGATACACCCACTCTAAATTACAGACTGCCATTCGCAAAACCATAGACACTCCAACACCAATAACTACATACCCACTCACTGATTCTTAGGTCTACACACACATCCACTCACTCACCCGTACAGTCACTCATACTTACGGTCACTCAGTACAGGACTATCATATGCACTCATACTCCTATATAGACACTCAAACACCGCCACTCATCCATAGAGGTACTCACACACCTAGTCAGTCATGTAAATAATTAAACACACTGCCATTTACTCACCTATACAGTTATACACACACCAGCTCACTTACTCATACAAATACTAGCACATTCTTACGCTCTTATACAATCGCTGATACAAGCACACACTCATCCATACAGTCACTCTCACAATCACACACTCTCGCTTATAGCTATTTATATACTCCAACACACATATATACTGCCTTTCACATATGTAGTTACTCACACATGTACCACTGGGACATACATTCACTCACTAACACACTCTTACACACACTTACCCACCCATACAGTCTATCACAGATGCACTCTTGAAACCATCCACCCAGTGAATCACCCACTCACACATCTATGCACAGAGTCGCACACACCCCACCCACACAAACACTCAGGCACCCATACAGATACTCAGACAACCAATCAATAACTCATATAGACACTCATGTAGCTATTCACAAACCCATGCAGCCACTTACACAGCAACAGACAGACGGATACAGACATTCAACCAGTTTAGACACTAACCCATGCATTCAGTAAGATACGTTTAATCACTCACTTATAGAGTTAGTCACGCACCTACTAAATCATCCATACAGACACTTATACACCCACTCATTCTTCAATACGCCTTTCCCTATATATATTAAAAATATTTAAACTTTACAGAAACACACAGTCACTGGATGATGTCATCAGTGATGTCATTTGAGATGTCATCAGTGATGTCATCAGTGATGTCACTGACCATGTCATGAGTGATGTAATATGTGACGTCATCAGCAGTGCATTGCGGGGCGCGAGTTATAGTTAGCTGAACTAACTATAACGGGGGAATTTCACGGGTTTTGTACAAGTGCAATGTCCAACTAACTATAACTGTCCCTAAAACCTATGGTTTTTTCAGTGAATATATATATATATATACATACATACATAATCAATCTGTTCATGTTACGCAAAGATTTCCAACATCAACTTCGTTCGGTGCTGAAAACAGACCACGGCACGTCCAATTCAGTTTTCTGAAACAGGTTTATTGTAACCTTAAGTTCTTTACACTAAGTGCAGCAGCAGTTTGAGGTGGCCATATATATATATATTTATATTCACTGAAAAAAAGCAAAGGTTACAAGGACGTTACAGTTAGGCTCAGATTTCACTCGTACAAAACCAGTGAAATTCAGCAGTTATAGTTACCTGAGCTATAACTTATGCCCCCGCAGTGTACTGCTTATGACCTCACATATTACATCACTCATGACATGGTCAGTGGCATCACTGATGACATTACTGATGATATCACTGAAATCTCCCATTGCTCACATAGTTCCTATATCATTATAAAAGTAATCGCTGGGCTCTATGGAAGCAATTAATAATTCAGTCTGACCAATGTCAGTTTCTATTCATAATGTGTGACCCCATTCATTAGTACTCCATTCCATCATCTGAAATGTAGAAATCCCATGGCCCAAAAATAAATCATTTAAGCATTCTAGGTCCTATACATGGATGTTTAAAATTAGACTTCTCTATTCAAAGGCAAATGCCCATTTACCCTATACCACCAAACCTGCTTTTTAAAATGTCTGTGCTAGTATCAATGGTAAAATACCCAAGACATTAATGCTAATAAAAGTAAAGGCCATGGGATACAAACTCAAAGGATTTTGCCCAATATTTACACAAATATACAAACGAGCCAACTCCAGGCATTATGTTAATGCAAAGACACAACAATTATAGGCAAGTACCCAAAGTTTCTAAATATCCACAGTCCGGGATAATACCTGGCATAAGAAATGGGTTACTTACCTGTAACTACAGTTATCCAGTATTGGTAACTTTCATAGATTCACATGCTTGAATCATTCCCCGTCGTCGAGATGGGAGTCCCCGGTACATTTATAATGGTAATGTCACATTAGACATTGAAGGTAACAGGCCTATGGCATTGTATTTAGTAACATATCTGAGTCCTTATTTAAAAAAGTACCAAACTCAAGAGAACAACCAATCAGCTGACACCACCGTCTAGAACCTTCCTGGAAGGAGCTACAGTCCCTCAGATTTTCATAAGCACCGTGCGTAACCAGAGGTACAACTGAGAGCATTAAGTGAGCCCTTCCAAGGGAGGTGGGCGGGTCGCATGTGAATCTATGAAAGCTACCAATACTGGATAAATGTAGTTACAGGTAAGTAACTAATTTCTTATCCAGTATTAGGGTATCTTTCATAGGTTCACATGCTTGAATCAAAATAAATAGCAGTAATGAGCACATATCGTCATATACATGAGCCATACATAACCGAATAGTTAATAACCATTTCCTGAGGATAAAATACAACAACATGCATGCAAATAATCGAATTATGCATAAAATTACAAAATAGCCAAAACATAGATTCCAATATTGGCATAATCAATAGAAAATAACAGAGAAATGTGCATTAGAGAGGTTGGTGGGATGGAAGGAAGGCTCACCTTATTGAAATAGATGTCTGAGCAACGCCTGTCCCACCGCAGCATCCTTCATCAATTCGGAATCCAAGCAATAATGCTTGGTGAATGTATGGGGCGTTTTCCAGGTTGCTGCTCTACAAATGTCTGCTAGGAGCATGCCAGCAAACAACGCCATGGATGTAGATATTGCCCTAGGTGAATGGGCACAAACTCTTGAATGTAGAGGTTGACCACCCTGCTGGTGACAGAAGAGAATAGCACTAGAGATTCATCTAGATATGCTTTGTTTTGTCAAAGGAAAACCGTTCCTGGGTAAGCTGTATGCTACAAAAAGCTGATTAGACTTGCAGAAGGATTTTGTTTTGTCTAGATAAACCTTAAGGCAACGCTTCAAGTCCAAAGAATGTAAGGCTCGTTCAGCTGACGTTTGTGGATTTGGAAAGAAGGATTTTAAAGCAATTGGTTTATTAAGATGAAAGTCCGAAGGGACTTTAGGTATACATTTTGGGTTGGTATGAAGGATCACTCTATCATTCTTAAATTGAATGAAAGGTTCCTGTATCCTGAAAGCTTGGAGTTCGCTAACTCTTCTTGCAGATGCAAGAGCCAAAAGAAGAGCAGTTTTCCAAGAAAGAAATTTTAAGTCAGCTGTATGTATTGGCTCAAACGGGTGCTTCATAAGTTGAGCAAGTACCATGTTGAGTTGCCACGTTGGAGGTGGAGATTTTACAGGAGGAAAATTCTGAAAAGACCTTTAAGAAACTGTTTTATCAGTCTGTTTGACCACAAAGAAGACCCTTTAGAAGATCTTCGAAAACAGAAAATTGCAGCCAAGTGAACTTTGATCGAGGTATGAGCCAGACCTGAATTCGCAAGGTGGAGGAGATATGGCAAGACTTCCTCCGGAGATAATTTGAGGGGATCCACACCAGATGCAAAACCTTTTCCATTTTAAAGAATAAGTTCTGTTGGTACTGTCTGCTCTAACACGAGACAAAATCTTCCTGCAGTCTTGAGGAATGTTCAGGTCTCGAAATTCCTGGAACTCAGGAGCCAAGCCGATAATCTGAAAGAGCCTGGATTCGGGTGCTGAACTTGTCCCTGGTTCATCGTTAGGAGAGAGGGAAACAGCTTCAGGGGAATCGGCGGCTGTAAGGACAGGAAATGAAGCTCCGTGAACCAGTGTTGGCGAGGCCACACTGGAGCTATTAGAATTAGCTTGCAGGGCTCTGCTTTCATTTTCTTTAGAACCCTGGGAAGGAGAGGAATTGGTGGAAAGGTGTAGGCAAATACGCCGGACCAAGCTTTTCAAAACGCATTCCCCAGACATCCCTGTTGGGGATGCCATCTTGCGAAGTGTTGGCATTTGGCGTTGCTGCTCGAGGCAAACAGGTCTATCGATGGTTCGCCCCACTGTGAGAAGATTTTGTTCATGGTATTTTGGTTCAACTCCCACTCGTGGCAGGTTGTCCTTAACCTGCTTAGTGAATCCGCTATTACATTTTCTTTTCCTGGAACGTACTCTGCTCTCAACAAGATTCCGTGTTGAATTGCCCAGTTCCAAATTCGTTGAGATTCTTGGGAGAGGGAGAGAGATCGAGTTCCTCCCTGTTTGTTTAGATAGTGCATTGTCGTAGTATTGTCTGTCCTGACAAGCACTATTGAGCTTTGTATCCTGGGTAAGAACGCCTGGAGAGCTAGAAAGACTGCTCTTAGCTCTAAGAGATTTAGGTGTAGATTCCGTTGAGAAGGTGGCCACTTGCCACTGATTTGAAGTTCCTGTAGGAAGGCTCCCCAACCTTCCAGAGAAGCGTCTGTCGTTATCACCAGAGGAGAGGCTTGAGGAAGGAAAGGTAAGCCCTGAGACAGATGGTGAGGATGAGTCCACCAAGTTAGACAGGCGACCATTTGTGGAGTCACTTGGATAATGTCGTCGAAAGTTCCATTTACCTGAACCCACTGTACAGTCAAGGCTTCCTGAAGAGGACGCATGTGTAGATGGCAATGTGGAACTAGAAGAATGCAAGAGGACATCATGCCTAACAGAGATTTGTAGAGGCGCACTGAAAGAGACTTTCTTCTCGGTATGCGGTTTGCCAAGGTCAGGAGTTTTCGTTGTCTTTCCTCTGTTGGATAGGCCCTCTTCAGAACCGTATTTAGGATAGCTCCCAGGAACGTTAAGCATCGAGAAGGCTGTAGGACTGATTTCTCTGGGTTTAGTGTGAGACCCAACTTGCTGAAAAGCCGCAAACAGGCTTTGGAAGACTTCTTTGCGGCGTTGAGAGAAGGAGCTTTGACGAGCCAGTCGTCGAGATATGGGAAAACTTGGTGGTGATGTTGTCTGAGATAAGCAGCTACTGGAGCTAGGCACTTTGTAAAAATGTGTGGGGCTGATATGAGCCCGAAAGGTGAAACTGGAACTGATAATGCCTGCCGGCTACAGCGAACCTTAGAAATTTTTTGTGTTTCTTGTGAATTGGTATATGGAAATAGGCGTCTTGGAGGTCCAAGAATACCATGTAGTCGCCTCCATTGAGAAGCTGCAAGACTTCTTGAATGGTGACCATGCGGAATGACTGTTTCTTGAGGAATTTGTTTAAATTTTGTAAATCTAAAATTGGCCTCCACTTGATCTTCTTTTTGCGCACTAAAAAGAAGCGGGAATAGAAGCCTTTTCCTATCTGATGAAAAGGGACACGCTCTATTGCTCCTTTTTGCATCATTGATGTTATTTCCAACTGTAACAGGAGCAAATGCTTGTGAACCAAAGGTGGAGGTGGCTGTACAAATTCTAGAGAATGGCCGAATTGAATTAGTTGAAGGACACAGCGGTCTGTTGTAATTTGTTTCCAATTTTCTAAATAGTGGGATATTTTGCCTCCTACCTTGGGAGGAAGTGAAGAAGTTGCAACCGGCAGAAGTAACGCCTTGAAGAATCTTTTTGTCTTCCAGCTTTCCCTCGAAAGGAAGACTTGCTGTAGGCAGTCGCAGGCTGTTGTCTCTGGGCGAACTGTGTCCTGTATTGCTGGATAGAGGAAGTATAGGAAGGGTGCCTATACTGCTGGTAACCTCCTCCATATAATGGCTGGCTCTTACCCCGTGCACCACGAAAAGGAGCTCTTTTATACTGCAAGGTGCCCAAAGCTTTGGCTGTATCAGTGTCTTTTTTAATCCTCTGAAGGGCTTCGTCAATATGCTTCCCAAATAACTCTTGTCCATTGTAGGGCATATCTAGTATCTTTGTCTGGACCTCAGGCCTGAATGTTGAAGCCTTTAGCCATCCCTGGCGCCTTAGAACCGCAGCCCCAGCTAGCTGACGGAAGCCAGTGGAAGCGATATCCATCGCACAATCAATAATCTCTGAAGCAGAGCGTTTGCCCTCCAGCAAAACCTTTCTTGCCTCCTCTTTGATGTCTTGAGGAAGATCATTGAGGTAAGGAGCGATGTCTGACTACATCTGTCTGTGTTAGCGCCCCAGTAGCGCTAAGGAATTGGACGCTCTGACTGTCAAAGCCGACATAGTGGAAAATCGTTTGCCGATATTATCCAGCCTCCTACCCTCCTTATCTGGGGGCGCTGAAAGTGGAGCCGAAGGGTTCTTTGACCTGCGTTGTGCCGCCTGGGCAATCACGGAATCAGGTCTGGGGTGACCTGTAAGACAGGCTGGAGCGTCATCAGGGGCTTTGTACTTCTTGTCAAGCCTTGGTAAGACTGGAGGAACTGTGGCAGGGTTTTTCATTATTTTAATGCCCTGATCCCAAATATAGTCAATAATTGGCATAGACCTGACCGATTTTTTAAAAGGTTCCTTAAAATCGTAAAGGAAGCAGTCTTGTTGGTGAGAAGGCATTGGAAGCTCGAAAAGTCTGTCTGCTCTCTCCAAGAGATTATGAAATCCTCCAATATCTTCTGGAAGAGAATCTACTTGAGGCGGAGATGGTGACGCTGGTGGATTAATCGTCCCATTCGTCTGGACGTGATGGTGTGTTCTGGATTTCCCCTTCCTCTTGTTGGTCTTCTTCATCTTCGACCGAAGATGGAAGGAGCTGTACTGGCACTTGAGGTATTGGAAGGGGTGGAGCCTGAGCTTGCACCACAAGAGGCGGAGAAAGCACTGGTGCAGGAGACGGTGCGGACGTAGGGAACCTCTTTTTGTAGTCCGAAATCATAAATTGTAGGTTTGTTATCAGAGCAGAAGGAAAACAAACCATCTCTGGCTGTTGTTGATGATGTCGTTGTTCAGAATAGTATATTTGTTCATCAAAGAACTGTTCGTCATCAGAGTCCTCTTGATATTTGACGTTTAATTCTGATGGGCTTTGAGCCGCCCCAAACATGCTTTATTCGTCTGAGTCATCTTCATCATCTAAAAGATGAGTTGGCAATTAGGCTTGGACCCTACTGGGAGATGTTAAAGAAGGTGTCAACCTCTCTTTTTGAATTTTTTGATGTAAAAATAATTCTGTTGCTTTACATTTTGGTGTCGTTGACGAGGTCGTTGTTGGAACACATACCGTCGTCGATGAACCGTCGACGGGCATTGTCAAAGTCCCAGTAACCGGTGTAGATGGCAAAACCGTCGTCGATGATGGAACTCTCGTCGTCGAGGTCGTCGACGATACAAGAGGAGAAATCGTCGAAGAGAAGGCCATCGACGGTAGACTCGTCGTCGACGCTGGCAACACCGTTGACGAAGTACTTGTTGTCATCTTCGTTGACGGATTGGTCATCGTAATCTTTGTCGACGGGCTGGTCGTAGTCGCAATCTTCGTCGATGACGAAGACTTCCTTATTATTTTTATCATCGACGACAAAGGTGCTTGGCTCGTCGGCAAAGACGTCGTCGATGACGAAATAGATGCCAACGAGACCGAAAGTGCGGCGACGGTCGTCGTCGGCGGAGTCACTCCGACGAAGTAAAAGGAGGTCTTTTCTTCGTCGTCGGTACCACCGTCGATGAGCTGTCCGTCGATGGGGCTGAAGAAGGCTTTTTAAAAGTATGCTTCACCTTCATTTTTTCATGAGGGTCATCAATGTGAAGCCTTTTCTTTCTGTAGGTATCACAGGGCCTAACAAAGGCTTTTTTTTGGTGTGTCTGACATGAAGAAATTGAGAACTTCACTCAGACAAAGGTAATTTGATGAGAAATACCTTGAATCCAAGAAAAATCTATAGACATGGGAAATTTGAAGATAGGATGAGAAAACTGAGCAGAGGTCAGTGTAGACTCCCTTAGCACGACGTGCGGTAGAAAATCTGAGGGACTGGAGTTCCTTCCAGGAAGGTTCTAGAGGGTGGTGTCAGCTGATTGGCTGTTCTCTTGAGTTTGGTCCTTTTTTAAATAAGGACTCAGATATGTTACTAAATACAAAGCCTTAGGCCTGTTACCTTCTATGTCTAATGTGACATTACAATTATAAATGTACCAGGGACTCCCATCTCGACGACGGGGAATGATTCAAGCATGTGAATCTATGAAAGATACCCTAATACTGGATAAATGAAAGTGATGTACACAGTAAAAAGGAAAGTGCATAAGGAAGTAACCAAAGTGCCTTGCAGGTCATTATAGTAACAGATTACAACCACATTAAAAACTAAATCATTGGAGCCATTATCCTTAATCACCACAAGGCTAAAAACTGTACAATACAATTAAATTCATTGAACTATTTCATGTACACAAAGAGGTCATTGCAATTTCCTCCTTATCCCAACAGTAATCCTATGTCCAAATTTAGATCTCTATCCTACATGAACCTCTATTTCTTCATTCTTATTAAGCCCTAGGGGAAATTTGGTATGTAATTCCATAATATACCTGGACTCCAGCTATCTCAGTTGCCTCATCCTATTACCCCCTCTGATGTGTCTCTCTACTCTGTCAATCACAAAAAAGTTTAATTTGTACACATCGCTTTGATGTTTCTCAGTGATGTGCCTCACCACTGGATAAGAAAAATCAAGGTTCCTGATTGCACATTGGTGCTCCAAGACCCGCTTCCTTAGTGGAAAAATAGTACTTTCCACATACATTAATGAACATGGGCCTATCAGGACATATATACAAAAATCCGAACCACAGTTAAAAAATTGTCTAATCTGTCTTTTATGCCCATTAGATGTAGGATACACTAAGGTGTTAGAGATACATCTGCAGGATTTACACTTTCAACATTTGTGGAAGCCTTTCGCAGGTCGTAGCCAGGTTCCCTGATTATGAATATCTCCATGGTAACTATGTGGAAGCTCATCTCTCAAGGCTCTACCTTTTCTGTATATGATCACTGGATTAGCAGGCAACTCTGGGCCTATAACTGTGTCACTTTTGAGGATCACCCAATGTTTACATGTAAGTTTAAAAATTCTTTGTGAGCAACTATTATATGTGGTGATAAAACAGATACATTATTGTTTAGATCTTCTGCTCTCATTAGGATGGGGAAGTTGCTACTCACACAGCCGCTCACTCAACCATACAGCCACTCACACACCCTCTCACATACCCATACAGCCAATCAGACACCCACTCTGATACAGAAACACACAGTCACACAGCCACTTACATATTATGTGCTAGAAATAATATTGCTCATTACAAGTACACAAAGTATACTAATTTCAGTTATGTAGTAGCTTACTATATATATTTATGACTCATAAAAGTTTAGAAAATACTTACACTTAATAGATGATGTCATCAGTGATGTCAACTGTGATGTCATTTGAGATGTCATCAGTGATGTCACTGACCATGACATCAGTGATGTAATATGTGAGGTCATTAGCAGAGCATTGCGGGGGCGTAAGTTATAGTTGGTTCAGGTGACTAGTGAATTTCAATGGTGTTGTACGAGTGAAATCTGAGCCTTACTATAACGTCCCTGTAATCTTTGTTTTTTTCAGTGAATTTCTAAGGTTTTTTTTAAATTCTATTTCCTAACTATAACGCCCCTGTAACGAACAAGTTACTTACCTTCGGTAACGTATTTTCTGGTAGAGACACTGTCTAGCCGCAGATTCCTTAACTTTTGAATTCTTCCCAGGCATCAGACTGGATCAGGAAATTTTTCAGCAGCACATGTGTGCACCGGGGGATGGCCCCGTACGACTCCGTGATGACGTTGACTCCTGTCTTGACATCAGTTGGGCCTTATAAGTCCCTCCTGGCACACAGACGTCAGTTTCTTCTGAGAATTTTTCAGCTCCAGAACGTAGATCCACTATAGAAACTGGTTGTTGAAAGTGTGCCAAAAAGATCAAAAATCTTTGAAACATTAATAAAGAAGTAACACCAAATGGTATGTTAATACCAGACATGGAAGTTAAAAGAAAACCCAAAAACTATCAACGAAGCACAGGGCTACGTGAACCCCTGCACCGTGATATGTAACCAGCATGCAAGGTAAAACACCTCACACTCTACAGACCATTCACCAATTGTAGGAGGCTGGCTTAGTATATGGTGCACACTTATTTAAGTGAATCCAGGCAACCCTTATGGTGATTTTAGTGGTCTTAGACAACCATAGAAAGCTCTCTAAGTGGTAGCTGTGGAGAGCAGCCTTCAGGCTTAGTCCAGGCTTAGTCCAGAAGAAGTGTTAAGGAGCTTGTTTTACCAGAACTAATCATGTAGTGTAGGGTAAACGAAAAAGAAATGCACAGTGTAGTTATAAAAATAGAAATATATTTATTATACACACTCACTAACACATTGGTATATCTCCTACCCGGAGATATCAAAACAATACACACAATATTTCAAAAGGAGAACAGGTAAGTAGCACAAATACACAGTGGAATGCAAACTGCAACCGAAGTCGAGACTTGACCAAGAAGACTTAAGAGAGCTGGGGACCCAAGGGACCACCCAAGGTAAGTACCCAGGAACCCCATGGAGGCAGTGTGCAGAGTGGAAACACAGCCATGTACTCAATGCAAGTCAATGGGGAAGTCACAGTTGCCGTTTTAAAGAAGAAGGAACTTCCCAGTGGACCCTGAAGAAACCCAGCGGAAGATGGAAGGTTGGGGAGTCACCCCACCAGTGAATACCCCAGGAACCAGTATTCTTACACCAGGTAAGCGGGTGCATAGGTGCATAGTGACGTCTGAAACCGCCGTAGACCACAATGGAGGACTTCAGTGAAGATACCGCTGGAGGCACGGAAGACCAATGACCACCGATGACGTAAGATGGAGGAGAGTTGACGGTGACCTTGTCGCTGCAGCTGTGAAGACCAGGCGATGCTGTGGAAGACCAGGAGCCATTCACGAGCTGTCCAAAGTCGGAAGTCGAGAACCAGGGGGCGGTGTCCGGCGGGAGCACCAACAAGCCTTCGCAGCAGCAACAGACGTGGAAAACAAAGAAGGTGCAGTGTAGGAACCAGCAAGGTCCAAGGGACTCACCAAGTGCACGAGAGTCCGAGCAGGCCCGAGCAAGCAGGGGAGCCCACTGGAGCCAAAAAAGTCCCTCAAGAGGACCCACAGGAGTCGCAAGAGGACCTCAAGCAGCTCACCAAAGATGCAGGCCCACGGTGCAGAGGATGTGGTGAGGATGAAGATCTTGACAGGAAGGGAGGCTGGAGCTTCTTGGAGCCCAAAGATCTCTGGAGAAGAGAGTCAACAAGCCTTGGCAACAGCAAGTCAATGAGGTGCACAGGGGTGCTGTTCCAGCAGTTCCGACGAGGGATACTGGCCTTAAACCCGGTGAGAAGAGAGTGCAGGCCTCAAGGGAGTTGCAGAACCACCACCTGTGTTGCTGGGCCTTTCGAAGTCCGGAGGACACCAGGAGCAACAGACCTGTCAGCTTAATTGCGGTGCGTGCAGATGCAGGGGAGTGACTCCTTCACTCCATGGGAGTTTCCTTCAGGTGTCTTTTTGATGCTCACAGGCCTGGGGAAGGACCTGGATGAAGCACAGGCACAGACAATGCAGAAGACTGGCAGGACAACGCGACCAGGAGCAGCAGGAGTCTTACCAGATGCAGTCTATGTTCCCAAAGCGAAGTCCAACAAAGTCCAAAGTGCCCAGATGGTAGATGTAGAAGTGTTTTCGGATCTGAATCTTGTCCCACGCTGAATCCGAAGAGCCACCCACAGGCAAGCCCTTAAGTACCCAAAGTAAAGGGTTGGAACGATTCAGGGGTCCCTCCAGAGGAGGGGCTGGATAGAGGGGAGGATACTCCCATGTCCATTGTCCAGTTTCACACCACAGCATGAGCCAACGGCTCGCTGAACTGGTTCCAACAGGAGTATGGAAGGAGGGCACCAAATGTGCCCTTCAAAGCAGTCTGGTGGCGCTGGGAAGCTCCACACCCCAGTCCAATACACTAAGTCCTGTTGGGAGATGGTCACACCTTCCTGTGACAGGAAACCTATTGTTCAACCTTCCCCTGCTCAAGCTCAGCTCTGCAGCAGGAGGGCAGAATCGTCTCTGTGGTCAGCAGGAGCACTAGCTTGCTGTTAGACCCTAAAAGCCTGGTACTGGGAATACAGGGGTGGCTCCCTAGGGGAGCCCCCCAGTACATGGGATCCTGCACATCCAGCACTGGAATCAGTGTTGGGGTAGGATTCCAACATGTTTCGTACCAAACATGACCGGTTTCGGGGCAGCCAATATATAGTTAGACATCTCATAATTGACTTGTTGTCCACTATATGTACAAAATGGCTGACGGCACTTACAAAGCCTGGAGAATCAACTTCTGGGTTTGTAGGGGGTGTCCTGCTCATGCAGGGCACCCTCACACTTATAACCAAGCACCCTGCCTTCAGGATTGGAAGGCCGGCCTTAGGGGTGACTTATGGGTTTTAAGTATAGTGACCTCAGATATAAGGAAACATATCTGTTGTGGGTGGTGTTAGCACCAGCTCACACAGGCTGCAATGACAGGGCTGTAGTCAGTTTGAGTGGCCTCTCATGGGTGGAATAATACTTGCTGCAGCCCATGGGAGACCCCTGGTGTACCTATGCCCTCGTTACCTTAGTACCATACACTAGGGACTTAGAAGGGTACACCAGTAGCCAATTAGGAAGGTACCAAAGTACTTACCATTGTCAAATTCAGGGAGAAAGCACAGTGACTGGGGTCCGGAATAGCAGGATCCTAGTCAGACTAGTCCAA
>CAWUFW010000117.1:2650000-2652500 GCA_963921515.1 Calotriton arnoldi | reverse complement strand
TTATAACAGGTGAGTAAATCGGAATTCCTATTTCGGCTGATTTTAGAGGAATATTTTAAAGTTCCAAAACTCCACACTTAGAAGAATTTCCAAGTGAAACCAGTCAATGTTAGCCTATGAAGGAAATTCAAGTTACCGGTAAGTACGGATAAATTACTTTTCAGGACCAGTACTGGGCTGAAAGATGCAGCACTGAGGTCTCTCCTGATAACAGGTGAGTAAATCGGAATTCGTATTTCGGCTGATTTTAGAGGAATATTTTAAAGTTCCAAAACTCCACACTTAGAAGAATTTCCAAGTGAAACCAGTCAATGTTAGCCTATGGAAGGAAATTCAAGTTACTGGTAAGTATGGTTAGAATTACTTTTCAGGACCAGTACTGGGCTGAAAGATACAGCACTGAGGTCTCTCCTGATAACAGGTGAGTAAATCGGAATTCGTATTTCGGCTGATTTTAGAGGAATATTTGCACAATGGTGAAGGGAGGGGCGGGGCCTGAGGTTACATCTGTGCAAACGCGCCCCGTGGCGCGTTTTAAGTTGGGGGATTAAGTCCCCTTGAATCCTGAGGGTCCCTATGGGCCAACTAGCCCACCAGGAACCTCCAATATGCGCCAGGGGCTGCGTTGCAGAGACGTGTAGAGAGGCCACACCCCTTTTACACCTCTCTGCAACGCAGCTCTGTGGCGCTTTCTGGATGTACCTGTTGGGCTAGTTGGCCCCAGGGACCCTCAGGATTGAAGGGGATTTAATTCCCCATCTTAAAACGCGCCACGGGGCCTGTTTGCACACATGTCACCTGAAGCCCCGCCCCCTCCCTTCACCACTGTGCAAACGCGCCCCGTGGCGCGTTTTAAGTTGGGGGATTAAGTCCCCTTGAATCCTGAGGGTCCCCGGAGTCCAACTAGCCCACCATATACCTCCAAAAAGCGCCACAGAGCTGCGTTGCAGAGAGGTGTAAAAGGGGCGTGGCCTCTGTACACCTCTCTGCAAGGCAGCACCCTGGCGCATACTGGAGGTTCCTGGTGGGCTAGTTGGCCCCAGGGACCCCCAGTATTCAAGGGGATTGTCCCCCTCTGCAAAACGCGCCAGGGGCGCGTTTGCAGAGTGGTGAAGGAAGGGGCAGGGCCTGCGGGCCCGATCGTTTTTTTTTTTTTTTTTTTGTCCCTGAAGGGGGGCTGTGTGGCCCCCCTTCCTTTTTCTGTTTTTGGGCCCTGGGGACCCCATCCCCCAGGGCCTTACCCCTTTTTAAATAAAAAAAAATAAAAAAAAAACGGGAAGGGGGCCGCGTGGCCCCCTTCCCCGGGCCTGTATTGGCCCCGGGGACCCCATCTCCCGGGGCATGGCCTCTATTTTTATTTTTAATATTTTGAGGGGGCTGCGTGGCCCCCTCCTCTGGCCATTTTAAGGCCCGGGGACCCCATCCCCGGGCCGGCCATACCCTTTTTTTTATTTTTTATAATTTTTCAAAACTTTGGGGAGGGGGCCGCGTGGCCCCCTCCCGGGCCACTACTTGCCCCGGGGACCCCATCCCCCGGGCTGGCCCTCTCGTTGGGGACTGTGGGGGTCCCCAAACCCCCACAGTCCCGCCGGCTCCCCGTGTCCTACGGGAGCCGGCATTGCTTTACACATGGGGAGCAGCTAACATGCTGCTCCCCATGTGGAAAGCAATCTGCTTTGGATATTGGAAGAGAGAGCAGGTTTCCTGCCTCTCTTCCAATATCCAAAGCAAGTTTGCAATGACAGGACGGGAGCCGCGAGGCTCCCGTCCTGTCATTGCAAACAGCAGTGTCCCGGGGTAGGCACCCCGGGACACTGCAGGAGCTGGCCCTGGGGGTGGCGGTCCCCAGGGCCACCACAGGCTCCAGGAGGGGGCCGCGCGGCCCCCTCCCATCCTGTGCACAGCCCCGGGAGGTGGTGGTCCCCGGGGCTCTGGGGTCCGTAACGGACCCCCATATTTAAATGTTTAGTGCCCCGGGGAGGTGGCGGTCCCGGGCGTGTGGGGGGGCTGGAGCCCCCCACACAGGTTTTTCATTTAAAAAGAAGCCCCGGGAGGTGGTGGTCCCCGGGGCTGCGGAGGGCTCAGAGCCCTCCCGCACCATTATGCATAAAGCCCCGGGGGTGGCGGTCCCCGGGGCTTGGGGGCCCTTAGAGGCCCCCACACATAAAATTAACCCCCCAGCATGCCCCCGGGACTTGGCCCACCCGGGGCCAATTAGCATCGAAGCGCGGGAGACCGCGCTTCGATTTTTTTTTTTTCGGCAGGATTCGCGCACCCTGAGCGCATCCTGCCGATTTTTTTTTTTTTAAAAATGCTTTTTTTTGCCCAGGGGGTCCTTGTGGGACCCCCTGAGCAGGCCTAGGGGGTTAGGGGGTTTCTACCCTGCCCCCTTTGTGCGTTTTGCGCACTTGTTTCTTTTTTTCTCGGCGGGATACGCGCACCCTAAGCGCATCCCGCCGATTAAAAAAAAAAAATCTTTTCTGCCCAGGGGGTCCTTGTG
>CAWUFW010000117.1:2422500-2647500 GCA_963921515.1 Calotriton arnoldi | reverse complement strand
TTGTGTTCTACTGCAGCTTCCCAGAGTGTTCTTAAGAACAACTAGAGCGCTAACAACCTTACCTATGACAAAAGTATGGCACACCTGAAGCCATCTTGATTGGAATAAACTGGTAACACTTAACACATTTAATTTAAAAAGGAACAAAATGATGGGGTTCAGTTTGTCTTAGAAATTATGGTTAGTGCAGTAGAAAGAAAAATTAGGACATGTTTTAAGTGAGATCTCAAATATCTTCCTGTTATATTTCAACAGGAGCAGCCTGCCAGTTGATTCCTTTGTGTTCTACTGCAGCTTCCCAGAGTGTTCTAAAGAACAACTAGAGCGCTAACAGCCTTACCTATGACAAAAGTATGGCACACCTGAAGCCATCTTGATTGGAATAAACTGGTAACACTTAAAACATTTAATTTAAAAAGGAACAAAATGATGGGGTTCATTTTGTCATAGAAATTATGGTTAGTGCTGTAGAAAGAAAAATTAGGACGTTTTAAGTGAGATCTCAAATATCTTCCTGTTATATTTCAACAGGAGCAGCCTGCCAGTTGATTCCTTTGTGTTCTACTGCAGCTTCCCAGAGTGTTCTAAAGAACAACTAGAGCGCTAAGTCTTACTTATGAAAAAATTATGGCACACCTGAAGCCATCTTGATTGGAATAAACCGGTAACACTTAAAACATTTAATTTAAAAAGGAACAAAATGAGGGGGTTAATTTTGTCATAGAAATTATGGTTAGTGCTGTAGAAAGAAAAATTAGGACATGTTTTAAGTGAGATTACAAATATCTTCCGGTTATATTTCAATAGGAGCAGCCTGCCAGTTGATTCCTTTGTGTTCTACTGCAGCTTCCCAGAGTGTTCTAAAGAACAACTAGAGCGCTAACAGTCTTACTGTTGACAAAATTATGGCACACCTGAAGCCATCTTGATTGGAATAAACCGGTAACACTTAAGACATTTAATTTAAAAAGGAAAAAAATGAGGGGGTTCATTTTGCCATAGAAAATATGGTTAGTTCTGCAGAAAGAAAAATTAGTGCATGTTTTAAGTGAGATCTCAAATCCTCTTCTATTTCATTAGAAAATTCTGACATGCAGACTGAAACAATCACTTTCAATACCAGCAGTAGACTTCCAGTTAACTCCCTGGTGAGCAGTAGCTTTACTACAGTGATCTAATGAGCAACTAGAGTGCTAACATTCTGAATTTATGGCAAATGTGTGACACATCTGAATGCCTTCTTGATGGAATCAAAGTAAAAAACTGAAAGCATTTCCTACTGAGGAGACTGCAGTAAATGAGGAAATTAGGAAACTTCATAACAAATAAGTATCCCAAGATGGCCACCAGAGAAAAAAGAGCCCAAATGTAGCACAAATATCACCCACATGTAGCCCACATATAG
Organism: Calotriton arnoldi; assembly: GCA_963921515.1. NCBI lineage: Eukaryota > Metazoa > Chordata > Amphibia > Caudata > Salamandridae > Calotriton > Calotriton arnoldi. The sequence goes on along the minus strand of CAWUFW010000117.1, from coordinate 2,646,095 downwards.
CCCAATGACAGAAGTGTGGAAAACACTTTTTATTTTTAGTTTTTTTGCAGTTTTATATAGTACAGACTGGTCAGGTATTGGAGCGTTGCATCTTACTTGGACCCCTTATTGCGTATTTTGCACGAGGTACATGAGATTGATCTTGCGAAACATTGAACTTTACTATTCTGTTAACCTGAAGTTGCTCTGAACCGGGCTTTGTAACACCCGTTTTTACCTACTGGTTTTAATTAATTAATTAAGAAAGAGGATTTACTGTTTTTATGTACACTTTTATGATCTATGTTTCTAAATCAGATCGAATAAAGTTTAATGAATGTAATTGAAGTCTCCCAAGATGGCCACCAGAGAAAAATGAGCCCAAATGTAGCACAAATATCACCCAGATGTAGCCCACGTATAGCCCAATGACAGAAGGGTGGAAAACACTTTTTATCCTTTGTTTGTTTGCAGTTTTATATAGTGCAGGCTGGTCAGATATTGGAGTGCTTTACATGAGCATTGGTTACATCATACAAGGACAAACTCATTTTGGTTGTAGGCATGGGGAGATTAAGTGATTTGACCAGAATCACAGAATGACGAGCTGAAGCAGAAACTCCAACTTGGTAACACCACATTTTCTCCCCTAAGCGTAACATTTAATCAAGTGGTCAACTGGATAAAAAAACATAGAGATAACAAATAATTCAAAAGTGCTTTGTCGCTATTTGAGAACTGCTTGGCTCAGAAAGCGACCTTTTTAAAAATGGTGTAAATCCGTTCGGTAGTTGCTGAGAAATTATAAAAAAACAAATATCAATATCTAGAGGCGCAGTGGATCCGCGAACCCTCCCGACCACGAGCTTCATTTTAATTGGCTGCCAACACTCCAAACCAGGAAGTGTTGGCAGCCATCTTGTGACTCGGTAGAACCGAGTCACAAGAAAACAGGGAAACAAAGGTGAAAAAGAAGAAAAGGGGGCAGGGTAGAAACACCCTGACCCCCTAGGCCTGCTCAGGGGTCCCACAAGGACCCCCAGGGCCAAAAAGCATTTTTTAAAGAAAATTGGCGAAATACGCGCTGGGGTCGCGAATCCCGCCGAAATGTAAAAAAATGAAGCGCGGGATACCGTGCTTCATTTAATTGAGACCCCGGGTGGGCCAGGTCCCGGGGGCATTGCCAACAAATATATGCAGGGCCCGCGGGGGCCCCCGCAGCCCCGCGGACCGCCACCTCCCGGGGCTTGTTTTTTTAATGTTTGGGGGGCCTCCAAGGCCCCCCCAAACCCCGGGTACCACCACCGCCAGGGCTTTTATCAAATAGGGACTCTCAGGATTCAAGGGGAATTAATCCTCCAACTTACCCTGAGCACTACTGATGCAGTCCAGCCATCGCGCTGTCATTACCCATGCACTCCTCCAATCAACCAGCGAGCACCATGTACTTATCCAATCACTCCGCCAAAACACAAGCACTTATAAATTCACCATCCACTCTCCTTGCAGTACTCTAATCATCCAGTCAGTACCCATGTACTCATCCAATGACCCAGGCACTAACTCATGGCAAATACAGAGGAGGTCATGCTAATCACAGGGGTACCCCAACGCATAGTGTTCCCTAGTGTATGCAGGTGTTTTCACTGTATTCTAAGTGTCTTTTACCACCAGAGACAGAGTCAGTTACCACCAGTACTCATCAGCAAAAAGTTGGGGGCACAGGAGTACTTTCTACTCCTCTGTTGGTTCTTTCTGCACATCTCTTCCTTCTTCTTGCACTTTTCTTCGTCTTTCTGGACTTCTGTTGCCTCTTTCTGCATTTGTCTTCCTTCTTTCTGCGCTTTTCTTCTTCTTTCTTCACATGTCCTACCTCTGTAGGCATAGTTAGAAACTAGCATTTAAAAAACCTTTGAAATTCACTTAAAAAACCATAGGTTTCAGGCATGTTATAGTTAGAAATTAGCATTTAAAAAACCTTTGAAATTCACTGAAAAAACCATAGGTTTCAGGCACGTTATAGTTAGAAATTAGCATTTAAAAAACCTTAGAAATTCACTGAAAAAACCATAGGTTTTATGGAAAGTTATAGTTAGTTGGACATTTCACTCGTACAAAACCAGAGAAATTCCCCCGTTATAGTTAGTTCAGCTAACTATAACTCGCGCCCCCGCAATGCACTGCTGATGACGTCACATATGACATCACTCATGACATGGTCAGTGACATCCTACAACATCTCAGGGCCATCTCCAATAATGACCCTGCCTACCCTGTTGCCAGGCACATAAATACATCACATGGAGGTAAGGCACAGGATCTATTCTTCTATGTGATTGATACAGTTCCCAAAAATCCGAGAGGAGGGAATAGACAATTGGTCCTTAGAAGATTAGAATCTAGGTACATCATCCTCCTTAATTCAAAAATCCCCAATGGGATGAATGCGGATGAGGCACTGAATGTTCATCTGTAATTTATCTAGAGCTGTCTGTCCCGCCCCTGCCCAGTCTCCGTAACGTTAGGTCACATTCACTTTTATTTATTTTGCTTTAATTTTCCACGTTTTTACACTCACAATAGATTAGACCACATTAGACATTTTATAAATATTAATAGTAAATTTATATATTTTTGCACTTTCAATATTACATACGGCGCCCGTCCAGTTTACACATCATATTTATCTTAGTGCTATCGAGTTTCATGTCTAATCGGCCCACTTGGGCGAGATAGGTTGTCTGTTTCAATCAAGTTTCTTGGCTCGGTATCATTTAGTACTGTATATATTTATAGCCAAAAGACTAGTTAAACAGTTCAGATGGTTCATGTTGGTTTGTTTTAAGCAGGACCCTAATTATCATATGGACCTTATATCGCTATGGCACATTATTCTCTTTTGCCCTAGTTCGAACCTAACCATTTTGTCGTTCAGCCTGTTTGCACTTTTTTAATAATTTATTTGACCATGCGCCATTACATATGTATGTAATTTATTTCTCAATTGGTATTATCTAGGTATATTAGATATTTTTTCTATGTCCATGTGGGGCACAAACATAGGTTCGCTGTTTTTATATATAAGGAGCACACTGATTTTCTTTATTTTATTGTTTAAACTTATTGTTGTGTGAAAGGGAAATTGTCCTTAACAATAATATTGTTTTTCTTTCATTTTTCGGTATTTTACTTTGCTTTTTTCTAATGTTAAAATGTGCACAGTCATGAATACATTAGTTATGTGTAACTTCTATGTCTACTGTTAAATTACAGGTTGCTTTGACAACCACTAGTGAGTGACCAGCATATATACTGCTAAACAGAGTGTACCTGATGTATTGATCAAGGCGGTACGCCGCCGAAACGCGTCTAGGTCGTTGTAGGTTAAATAAACCTCTTCTTTGTCATCATATCACGGAGTCAGTGCCTGTCTGTTCGTCGCTGCCAGGATTGGTATCAATATATATATATATATATGTACACATATATATATATATATATACACATATATATATATATATATACACATATATATATATATATATATATATATATATATATATATATATATATATATATATATATATATATATGAAAAACAATGTGCCCTGCAGCAGAGATGCACTCAGCATTGGAAGTTCAATTCGGAATTAAAAGACAGAAACCAGCGCTTGCAGTCCGAAATTCTTTTTAATGCCTGACGCGTTTCGGGGCTTTTCGTGCTCCTTATTCATAGCCATCTGCTGAGAATATGCAAATCATCCATGAATAAGAGGCAGGAGCCTCGAAACGCGTCGGAAGGAAAAGGACATTAATTGAATGCTGATGCTCGTTTTTCTTGTGATTAAAACCAGATGGTTTCCTTTGAAAGTCGAGTGCGCTCTCATTGCTTTGGGCACTTTGGATAAAAAAAAATATAGATATATATAGATATATATATATATTACCTACTGGCGGTCGCCAGTAGGTAGTTATAGTTAGGACCTAGTTTCCCAATAACTTTGGCGCCAGTTGACGAATCTTCGCGAAACTTTCAAAACTAGTGGCCCGCTCCGGTCAGCTCCTGTCTTAAAAGTTTCGGGGTAATTCAACAAGCGGGGGCCGAGAAAAAAGGGGGTCCCAAAACGCGTTTTCCCCATGTTAATTTCCATAGGAAACTTTAGACAAAGCTACAGCCCGAACTGCTGAATGGAATTACACCAAATTTGGCAAAAAGTTAGCCCTTGGTTCAGAAAGAGTCCTTTTTGTTAAATGGTGTAAATCCGTTCAGTAGTTCCTGAGAAATTCAAACGATAGAAAGTTTTGATATCTGGGCAGAGCCTAACCACACAAGCACGAGCTTGCCTCTGATTGGCTGCCAACACTTCAAACCAGGAAGTGTTGGCAGCCATCTTGTGCCTCAGACAGAAAGAGAAATAAAAAGGTAAGACAAAGATTAAAAAACAAAAAAAGGGGGCAGGGTAAAAACACCCTGACCCCCCAGACCTGCTCAGGGGGTCCCACAGGGACCCCCAGGCCCAAAACAAGCATTTTTTTTTTTCGGGCGGGTTCGCGCCAGGTGCGCGAATCCGTCCAAAAATTTAAAAAAACAAAGCGCAGTCTCCCGCGCTTCGTTTTCAAAGCCCCCGGGTGGGCCAAGTCCCGGGGGCAATTTATTTATGTAGTGGGGGCCCGCGGGGGCCCCCGCTGCCCCAGGGACCGCCACCCCCCAGGGCTTTTCTTAAATATGTGCGGGGGGATTTGTAATCTTGTCGAGTGTACATTCCACATTCCTGGACCCTGCACTTCTGTGACTTTTAAACGCATCTTCCAGTACTTTTTCCATGTTTTCACGTGTACTTGATGCTTGTTTCGGACTTTAACTTTTTAATTCTTTCCCCATGCACCGGGGCCATTGAACACAAGTTTGGGCTTTTGCTTGTTATTTTTGCTTTTTCTCCATGCACCATATCCATACACAGCTGCCATTTTCATCCTTTTATTTCATCTTGCACATGCATCTGGTGGTGCATGACCCCTGACCCACACCTCCTGTTGCCTCGCCTGCCCTCCGTCCCCGATGCTCACCATGCCCCTGCAGGAGCGGGACCCGCCCGGCTGCAGCAGCCCCGCCAGCTCATCCATGCCTCTGGTAGATTCGGACTCGGACTCAACGCTGTCCCCGCGGCCCCCGTCGCTGGTGCCCAAGGCCGAGGGCCCGGCGGGGGAGTCGGAGGAGCGCTTCCCCGCCTGCATCCGGGACGCGGTGTCGCAGGTGCTGAAGGGCTGCGACTGGTCCCTGGTGCCCATGCCGGTGCGGGGCACCGGCTCCCTCAAGGCCAAGCCGCACGTCAAGCGGCCCATGAACGCCTTCATGGTGTGGGAGCAGGCGGCGTGCCAGAAGCTGGCAGACCAGTACCCGCACCTGCACAACGCCGAGCTCAGCAAGACGCTGGGTAAGCTCTGGCAGTGAGTACTGTACCTACCCCATGTCTACTGTAACGTGCCTTGTGCACAGCGAGTACTGTAATGTATGTACCGTGCATGCAGCACCACGTGTGCACAGCACTGAGCTCTGCGTGACCCGGGGCAAGCTCTGGCAGTGAGTACTGTACCCTAATGTTTACTGTGCATACCGTGTATGCAGTACCACGTGTGCACAGCACCGAGCTCTGCATGCTCTGGCGGTGAGTACTGTACCCTAATGTTTACTGTGTGTACCTTGTATGCAGCACCGTGTGTGCACAGCGTGTACTGTAATGTATGTACCGTGCATGCAGCACCACGTGTGCACAGCGCCGAGCTCAGCGAGCCCGGACAAGTTCTGGTAGTGAGTACTTTACCCCGTGTCTACTGTGTGTACCTTGTATGCAGTACCACGTGTGCATAGCGCCGAGCTCTGCAAGACACTAGACAAGCTCTGGCGGTGAGTAATGTACCCCATGTCTACTGTAACGTACCTTGTATGCAGTACCGCATGTGCACAGCAAGTACTGTACCCCATGTCTACTGTGTCTGTAATGTACTGTGTATGCAGCACCACGTGTGCACAGCGCTGAGCTCTGCAAGCCCCGACGGTGAGTACTGCACCTACCCCATGTCTACTGTAATGTACCTTACATGCAGCACCACGTGTGCACAGCGCCGAGCTCAGCGAGCCCGGACGAGTTCTGGTAGTGAGTACTATACTCTTACAAACACAAGAAAAACCGTAGAGTTGATGCTTTAGTGAGTACTATATCCCATGTCTACTGTGTGTACCTGGTATGCAGTACCACGTGTGCACAGCGCCGAGCTCTGCAAGACCCTGCGTAAGCTCTGGCGGTGAGTACTGTACCATGTTTGCTGTATTTACTTTGTATGCACCACCGTGAGCAGTGTGAGCCCCCAGCACCACGCGTGCACAGCACCGAACAAACTCTGGCTTACTACTGCACTTCAGTGTTTACTGTATGTACCGTATATGCAGCACCATGTGAACATCTACCACCACGTGTGCACAGCGCCGAGCTCAGCAGGCCCCTTGCACGCTCTGGCGTTGCGTACTGTGCTGTACTGACCCCCCAGTGTTTACTGTACGTTCCTTGTATAGATCGCCCGTGAGCACCTACCGCCACACGTACACAACGCCGAGCTCAGCAAGCCGCTGGGCAAGCTCTGGCGGCAAGTACTACACCATAATGTGTACTGTATGTACCTTGTATGCACTGTGCTGTACTGTACCCCAGTATTTACTGCATGCACCTTGTATGCAATACCCCATTAACAACTAGCACTGTGAGTACTGTGCTAAACCAATGTTTCCTGTGTGTACCTTCAGTGTGCCACCCCGTGAGCACCTAGTGCTACATGTCTCGGCCAAGAGAGCAGTACTGTACCCCGATGTTTACTGTATTAACCTCCGCTGCCCTTCGTCCAGCTACTAATACCACAGTGGTGAGCTCAGCAAGGCCCCAGGCAGCCTCTGGCGGTGAGTACTCTGCAGTATCCCATACAGTACTCACGGTACGGGCCAAGCGCAGCGCTCTCCCATAATCTTGATGTTTAAATATATCACTATTTAGGACGCCACAATATCGACTCCTTAGGTATATAGGTGCATCTCCCTGTGAATGCGCACCGTGGGAATGCATGTAGTCGATATTTGTGCAGGTTGATATTCCTGACCTGCACATATGTAACCTGTACTCTTGGCACGCTGCGCAGGTGGGTACCAAAGTGCATCCGAGGTGCCCTGTGCCACAACATATACCCTGCACATGGAAGGGCAGTGATTGCCCCACCGAAGACCACACGTTTGTAACACAGGTCAGCACGACCTGGGAAGTGTCTGCAGCGGGTACCATGCAGGACTGCGGTGTGCACTAATACATCCCTCGCCCCAAGCCTTAGGCACATAGACTCAAACTCTGGCAGTGAGTACTACCAGTGAGTATTCAGTGCACCGCTGAGTACCATCAAAATCTTGTGCGCATTCTAGCTCACCTCGCATCGCGTGTGCACAACGCAACGCAGCGCAGCAAGTCTCTGGTGGTGAGTACGTGTGCACAGCTGGATTCCGTCCATAATGTACCCCGAGGGATACGGTATACATCTTATGCGCATTTTATCTCACCTCGCACCGCGTGTGCACAACGCCCTGCCCAGTGAGCCTATGGTAAACTGTGGTGGTGAGTACGTCCAGCGTGCAGCGCCCAGTACTGTGCCACAAAGGGATACTGTTGGCATCCTAAGCTATTCTAGCTCACTCCGCAACGGGTGTGCACAAGGCGCGGCCCAGCGAGCCTGTGGTTAACTTTGGCGGTGAGTATTGTGTGCACTAAAATGGTCTGCCACCCTCACACACGGAGAGAACACAGCAGTACATTTTCTGTTACTTGTATACAGTCTTTGCTGCAGTGTATACATGGTGTGTCACAACGTGTCCTCCACACGTGCACAACTTTGGCGAAGCTCCGTTGCTCTATAGCAGTGAGTACCCCTCGTGTACCCAATATTCTGCACACCAGAATGAATGTACGTATGGCCAACAACACCACGTTTGTGCGTAATGCAGAACATGCACTGTACGTACATGTTCTGTGCATAACAGGCGTCTTTACGGGCCTGCGCCAGCAGTGAGCGCCTGACCTGAACCCCAAAATCACTCAGTGTAGCCCAGCCCCAGTGAAACCGATTGTGGTCAAGTCAGTCCGCAGTCACACCCATACCACGACTCACTTACCCTCCAGTACTCACTACAGTCCTCACTGCATCGCCCTCTCACTCCAGTACTCGCTAACCCACTCCAGCACTCAATAACCCCCTCACTGAAACCCACTCCTACTCCAGACCTCACTACAACCCTCACCCCCAGCACTCACTAAAACCCTCACAGAATCCCACTCCCACTGCAGAACTCACTACAACCCTCACCCCCAGCACTCACTAAAACCCTCACAGAATCCCACTCCCACTCCAGAACTCACTACAACCCTCACTGCAATACACTCACTAAATCCCTCACTGGAACACACTCCCACTCCAGACCTCACTACAACCCTCACCCCCAGCACTCACTAAAACCCTCACAGAATCCCACTCCCACTCCAGAACTCACTACAACCCTCACCCCCAGCACTCACTAAAACCCTCACAGAATCCCACTCCAGAACTCACTACAACCCTCACTGCAATACACTCTCCCTCCAACACTCACTAAATCCCTCACTGGAACACACTCCCACTCCAGAACTCACTACAACCCTCACTGCAACCCACCCACCGTCCAGCAGCACTCCCCTCTGCACAGGCGCGCCTCAGCTCTGAGCGCACTCGCTTCAGCCCTCTCTGTCCCTCCCCAACCCTCACTGCACCCTCCGAGCTCTCGCTCTGCCTGCTCCTCACACTTAAGCTCACTGCACACTCCTTCCTCTGCATTAAACCTTTGAATCACTGTAATTAAAATAACTCTCTGTGCATCAATACAGCCCCCAGTGAACCCTTTCCCGCCCTCACTCTCCGTCCCCTGTACCCTATCTCTCTCACTTGTGCATTTGTTGGGGACGTTGAGGGTGGCAGGAGGGCGCTTCCTGCTCCATTTTACCCATAAGGCATCTACCGCCCCCTCTACCTGGTGAAACAGCTGCCCCACCCCTGCCCTAGTGCACTCGTTTTATGATGTCACTGGGGGCATCTGACCGGGGCGCAGACCTGCCCAGCCCAAGGGCGCAGTTGGACTGGGGCTTTTACTTGATTTCTCAGCTGCACCCCATGCCCCTCTCACATATTGCATTTACTTGCGGTGCACAGTGGGATTGTGGCCCGCACGTGGAAAGGTTTTATTGCGATTAAAAGCGCCACAAGGCTATTAGCGTAATTGTGGCCACTATAGGAGCGGTTCCGCTGCCTGGCAACACCCTTGTGTTTCAGGGGCAGTGCCAATCCCCGAAATACTAAAATCGTTTGGGCTGAAGTAACCATCATTATAGAAAGAAAATATAAAACAGTTCATCCATCTAGCACGAGACACCAGTGAAAACGGGGTGAGCGCTCTTTCCCCAGAGCACCAGGCGCCAAAACCTGGGGGAAGCGCACAGCTGTTTGCTCACTGAGAATGTATTTAAAGGATGTAACAGGCTATACAGTCTTTCTCAACTCCCCACTCGGTCACCTTCTTACTCACCCAATGACCCACTTGTTCACTCACCCAGCACCTACAAGTGCTAAAACAAGGATCCTCTCACCTACCCACTCACAACACTCGCTTCCAAACTTATTCCATGGACTCACTCTCATCCACTCAAACACCCACTTAATCACTCTCTTATTTACTCATTCTACAGTGCACTCATTGTCTCTTGCGCTCACTCTTTCAACCTTTCACTCTCTCATACACTCAGCCACCCACTCAATTCCCATGCACCCGTTGATTCATTCTGCACTTTCCATGCTTCTTTCTGCACCTGTCTTGCTTCTTTCTGCACCCCTGTTGTCTCTTTATGTACCTCTTTTGCCTCTTTCTGCACTTTTCTTGCCTTTTTCTGCACCTCTCTTCCCTCTTTCTGCACGTCTGTTGCCTCTTTCTGCACCTCATTTGCTTCTTTCTGCACCCCTGTTCTCTCTTTATCTACCTCTTTTGCATCTTTCTGCACTTTTCTTGGCTTTTTCTGCACCTCTCTTCCCTCTTTCTGCACCTCATTTGCTTCTTTGTGCACCCCTGTTGTCTCTTTCAGCACTCGTCTTCCCTCTTTCTGTACCTTTCCTGCCTGTTTTTGCATCTCACTTGCCTCTTTCTGTACATTTCTTGCTATTTTCTACACCTCTGTTGCTTCTTTCAGCAATTCTCTTGCCTCTTTGTGCACTTCTCTTGCCTGTTTCTGCACCTCTCTTGCCTCTTTTTGCACCTCTTTTGGCTCTTTCTGCACCTCACTTGCTCCTTTCTACACTTCTCTTGCCTCTTTCTGCACCCCTGTTGCTTCATTCTGCACTTTCCATGCTTCTTTCTGCACCTGTCTTGCTTCTTTCTGCACCCCTGTTGTCTCTTTATGTACCTCTTTTGCCTCTTTCTGCACTTTTCTTGCCTTTTTCTGCACCTCTCACCGCTTTCTGCACGTGTTGCCTCTTTCTGCACCTCATTTGCTTCTTTCTTCACCCCTGTTGTCTCTTTCTGCACTCGTCTTCCCTCTTTCTGTACCTTTCCCACCTGTTTTTGCTCCTCACTTGCCTCTTTCTGCACTTTTCTTGCTTCTTTCTACACCTCTGTTGCTTCTTTCAGCAATTCTCTTGCCTCTTTGTGCACTTCCCTTGCCTGTTTCTGCACTTCTCTTACCTCTTTCTCCACCCCTGTTGCCTCATTCTGCACTTTCCATGCTTCTTTCTGCACCTGTCTTGCTTCTTTCAGCACCCCTGTTGTCTCTTTATGTACCTCTTCTCCCTCTTTCTGCACTTTTCTTGCCTTTTTCTGCACCTCTCTTCCCTCTTTCTGCACGTCTGTTGCCTCTTTCTGCACCTCATTTGCTTCTTTCTGCACCCTTGTTGTCTCTTTCTGCACTCGTCTTCCCTCTTTCTGTCCCTTTCCTGCCTGTTTTTGCTCCTCACTTGCCTGTTTTTGCTCCTCACTTGCCTCTTTCTGCACTTTTCTTGCTTCTTTCTACACCTCTGTTGCTTCTTTCAGCAATTCTCTTGCCTCTTTGTGCACTTCCCCTGCCTCTTTGTGCACTTCCCTTGCCTCTTTCTGCACTTCTTTTGCCTCTTTCTGCACCTCTGCTGCTTCATTCTGCACTTTCCATGCTTCTTTCTGCACCTGTCTTGCTTCTTTCTGCACCCCTGTTGTCTCTTTATGTACCTCTTTTGCCTCTTTCTGCACTTTTCTTGCCTTTTTCTGCACCACTCTTCCCTCTTTCTGCACGTCTGTTGCCTCTTTCTGCACCTCATTTGCTTCTTTCTGCACCCCTGTCGTCTCTTTATGCACTCGCCTTCCCTCTTTCTGTACCTTTCCTGCCTGTTTTTGCATCTCACTTGCCTCTTTCTGCACTTTTCTTGCTTCTTTCTACACCTCTGTTGCTTCTTTCAGCAATTCTCTTGCCTCTTTGTGCACTTCTCTTGCCTGTTTCTGCACTTCTCTTGAATGTATCTGCACCCCTGTTGCTTCATTCTGCACTTTCCATGCTTCTTTCTGCACCCGTCTTGCTTCTTTCTGCACCCCTGTTGTCTCTTTATGTACCTCTTTTTCATCTTTCTGCAGTTTTCTTGGCTTTTTCTGCACCTCTGTTCTCTCTTTCTGCACGTCTGTTGCCTCTTTCTGCACCTCATTTGCTTCTTTGTGCACCCCTGTTGTCTCTTTCAGCACTAGTCTTCCCTCTTTCTGTACCTTTCCTGCCTGTTTTTGCATCTCACTTGCCTCTTTATACACTTTTCTTGCTTCTTTCTACACCTCTGTTGCTTTTTTCAGTAATTCTCTTGCTTCTTTGTGCACTTCTCTTGCCTGTTTCTGCACCTCTCTTGCCTCTTTTTGCACCTCTGTTGGCTCTTTCTGCACCTCACTTGCTCGTTTCTACACTTCGCTTGCCTCTTTCTGCACCCCTGTTGCTTCATTCTGTACTTTCCATGCTTCTTCCTGCACCTGTCTTGCTTCTTTCTGCACCGGTCTTGCTTCTTTCTGCACCCCTGTTGTCTCTTTATGTACCTCTTTTGCCTCTTTCTGCACTTTTCTCGGCTTTTTCTGCACCTCTCTTCCCTCTTTCTGCACGTCTGTTGCCTCTTTCTGCACTTCGTGCTTCTTTCTGCACCACTGTTGTCTCTTTCTGCACTCGTCTTCCCTCTTTCTGTACCTTTCCTGCCTGTTTTTGCATCTCACTAGCCTCTTTCTGCACTTTTCTTGCTTCCTTCTACACCCCTGTTGCTTCTTTCAGCAATTCTCTTGCCTCTTTGTGCACTTCCCTTGCCCGTTTCTGCTCTTCTCTTGCCTCTTTCTGCACCCCTGTTGCTTCATTCTGCACTTTCCATGCTTCTTTCTGCACCTGTCTTGCTTCTTTCTGCACCCCTGTTGTCTCTTTATGTACCTCTTTTGCCTCTTTGTGCACATCTCCTACCCCTTTCTGCACCCCTTTTGCCTCTTTTTACACCTCTGTTGGTTCTTTCTGCACTGCTCTTGCTTCTTTCTGCACCTCACTTGCCTCTTTCTGCACTTCACTTGCTTTTTTCTGCACCTCCCTTGCCTCTTTCGGCACCTGTCTTGCTTCTTACTGCACCCCTGTTGTCTCTTTCTGCACTCGTCTTCCCTCTTTCTGTACCTTTCCTGCCTGTTTTTGCTCCTCACTTGCCTCTTTCTGCACTTTCTTGCTTCTTTCTGCACTTCGTGCTTCTTTCTGCACCACTGTTGTCTCTTTCTGCACTCGTCTTCCCTCTTTCTGTACCTTTCCTGCCTGTTTTTGCATCTCACTAGCCTCTTTCTGCACTTTTCTTGCTTCCTTCTACACCCCTGTTGCTTCTTTCAGCAATTCTCTTGCCTCTTTGTGCACTTCCCTTGCCCGTTTCTGCTCTTCTCTTGCCTCTTTCTGCACCCCTGTTGCTTCATTCTGCACTTTCCATGCTTCTTTCTGCACTTCTCTTCCTTCTTTCTGCACCCCTCCTGCCTCTTTCTGTACCTCTCTTGCCTCTTTGTGCACATCTCCTACCCCTTTCTGCACCCCTTTTGCCTCTTTTTACACCTCTGTTGGTTCTTTCTGCACTGCTCTTGCTTCTTTCTGCACCTCACTTGCCTCTTTCTGCACCTCCCTTGCCTCTTTCTGCACCTCCCTTGCCTCTTTCGGCACCTGTCTTGCTTCTTACCGCACCCCTGTTGTCTCTTTCTGCACTCGTTTTCCCTCTTTCTGTACCTTTCCTGCCTGTTTTTGCTCCTCACTTGCCTCTTTCTGCACTTTCTTCCTTCTTTCTACACCTCTTTTGCTTCTTTCAGCAATTCTCTTGCGTCTTTGTGCACTTCCCTTGCCTGTTTCTGCACGTCTCTTGCCTCTTTCTGCACCCCTGTTGCTTCATTCTGCACTTTCCATGCTTCTTTCTGCACCTGTCTTGCTTCTTTCTGCACCCCTGTTGTCTCTTTATGTACCTCTTTTGCCTCTTTCTGCACTTTTCTTGGCTTTTTCTGCAATTCTCTTCCTTCTTTCTGCACCCCTTCTGCCTTTTTCTGTACCTCTCTTGCCTCTTTGTGCACCCATCCTACCTTTTCTGCACCCCTCTTGCCTCTCTCTCCACCACTCTTCCCTCTTTCTGCATCTCTGTTGGTTCTTTCTGCACCTTACTTGCCTCTTTCTGCACTTCTCTTGCTTCCTATTACACCTCTGTTGCTTCTTTCAGCAATTCTCTTGCCTCTTTCTGCACTTCTCTTACTTCTTTCTGCACCCCTCCTGCCTCTTTCTGTACCTCTCTTGCCTCTTTGTGCACATTTCCTACCCCTTTCTGCACCCCTTTTGCCTCTTTTTACACCTCTGTTGGTTCTTTCTGCACTGCTCTTGCTTCTTTCTGCACCTCACTTGCCTCTTTCTGCACTTCACTTGCTTTTTTCTGCACCTCCCTTGCCTCTTTCGGCACCTGTCTTGCTTCTTACTGCACCCCTGTTGTCTCTTTCTGCACTCGTCTTCCCTCTTTCTGTACCTTTCCTGCCTGTTTTTGCTCCTCACTTGCCTCTTTCTGCACTTTTCTTGCTTCTTTCTACACCTCTGTTGCTTCTTTCAGCAATTCTCTTGCCTCTTTGTGCACTTCCCTTGCCTCTTTGTCCACTTCCCTTGCCTCTTTCTGCACTTCTCTTGCCTCTTTCTGCACCTCTGCTGCTTCATTCTGCACTTTCCATGCTTCTTTCTGCACCCGTCTTGCTTCTTTCTGCACCCCTGTTGTCTCTTTATGTACCTCTTTTGCATCTTTCTGCAGTTTTCTTGGCTTTTTCTGCACCTCTGTTCCCTCTTTCTGCACGTCTGTTGCCTCTTTGTGCACCTCATTTGCTTCTTTGTGCACCCCTGTTGTCTCTTTCAGCACTCGTCTTCCCTCTTTCTGTACCTTTCCTGCCTGTTTTTGCATCTCACTTGCCTCTTTATACACTTTTCTTGCTTCATTCTACACCTCTGTTGCTTTTTTCAGTAATTCTCTTGCCTCTTTGTGCACTTCTCTGGCCTGTTTCTGCACCTCTCTTGCCTCTTTTTGCACCTCTGTTGGCTCTTTCTGCACCTCACTTGCTCCTTTCTACACTTCGCTTGCCTCTTTCTGCACCCCTGTTGCTTCATTCTGTACTTTCCATGCTTCTTCCTGCACCTGTCTTGCTTCTTTCTGCACCTGTCTTGCTTCTTTCTGCACCCCTGTTGTCTCTTTAGGTACCTCTTTTGCCTCTTTCTGCACTTTTCTTGCCTTTTTCTGCACCTCTCTTCCCTCTTTCTGCACGTCTGTTGCTTCTTTCTGCATCTCATTTGCTTCTTTCTGCACCCCTGCTGTCTCTTTCTGCGCTCGTCTTCCCTCTTTCTGTACCTTTCCTGCCTGTTTTTGCATCTCACTTGCCTCTTTCTGCACTTTCTTTGCTTCTTTCTACACCTCTGTTGCTTCTTTCAGCAATTCTCTTGCCTCTTTGTGCACTTCCCTTGCCTGTTTCTGCACTTCTCTTGCCTCTTTCTCCACCCCTGTTGCTTCATTCTGCACTTTCCATGCTTCTTTCTGCACCTGTCTTGCTTCTTTCTGCACCCCTGTTGTCTCTTTATGTACCTCTTCTGCCTCTTTCTGCACTTTTCTTGCCTTTTTCTGCACCTCTCTTCCCTCTTTCTGCACGTCTGTTGCCTCTTTCTGCACCTCATTTGCTTCTTTCTGCACCCCTATTGTCTCTTTCTGCACTCGTCTTCCCTCTTTCTGTACCTTACCTGCCTGTTTTTGCTCCTCACTTGCCTCTTTCTGCACTTTTCTTGCTTCTTTCTACACCTCTGTTGCTTCTTTCAGCAATTCTCTTGCCTCTTTGTGCACTTCCCTTGCCTGTTTCTGCACTTCTCTTGCTTCTTTCTGCACCCCTGCTGCTTAATTCTGCACTTTCCATGCTTCTTTCTGCACCTGTCTTGCTTCTTTCTGCACCCCTGTTGTCTCTTTATGTACCTCTTTTGCCTCTTTCTGCACTTTTCTTGCCTTTTTCTGCACCTCTCTTCCCTCTTTCTGCACGTCTGTTGCCTCTTTCTGCACCTCATTTGCTTCTTTCTGCACCCCTGTTGTCTCTTTATGCACTCGTCTTCCCTCTTTCTGTACCTTTCCTGCCTGTTTTTGCATCTCACTTGCCTCTTTCTGAACTTTTCTTGCTTCTTTCTACACCTTTGTTGCTTCTTTCATCAATTCTCTTGCCTCTTTGTGCACTTCTCTTGCCTGTTTCTGCACTTCTCTTGCCTGTATCTGCACCCCTGTTGCTTCATTCTGCACTTTCCATGGTTCTTTCTGCACCTGTCTTGCTTCTTTCTGCACCTCTTTATGTACCTCTTTTGCCTCTTTCTGCACTTTTCTCGGCTTTTTCTGCACCTCTCTTCCCTCTTTCTGCACGTCTGTTGCCTCTTTCTGCACTTCGTGCTTCTTTCTGCACCACTGTTGTCTCTTTCTGCACTCGTCTTCCCTCTTTCTGTACCTTTCCTGCCTGTTTTTGCATCTCACTAGCCTCTTTCTGTACTTTTCTTGCTTCCTTCTACACCCCTGTTGCTTCTTTCAGCAATTCTCTTGCCTCTTTGTGCACTTCCCTTGCCCGTTTCTGCTCTTCTCTTGCTTCTTTCTACACCTCTGTTGATTCTTTTAGCAATTCTCGTGCCTCTTTCTGCACTTCTCTTCCTTCTTTCTGCACCCCTCCTGCCTCTTTCTGTACCTCTCTTGCCTCTATGTGCACCTCTCCTACCCCTTTCTGCACCCCTTTTGCCTCTTTTTACACCTCTGTTGGTTCTATCTGCACTGCTCTTGCTTCTTTCTGCACCTCACTTGCCTCTTTCTGCACTTCACTTGCTTTTTTCTGCACCTCCCTTGCCTCTTTCAGCACTTGTGTTGCTTCTTTCTGCACTTCTCTTGCCTCCTTCTGCACCTCTTAGTTAGAGGTAGTTTTAATCCCCTGCCCTATTATGTACTAGGGCCATACAGGGGAGGTCATGCCAATCACAGGGGTACCCCAACCCATAGTGTACCCTAGTGTATGTAGGCGTTTTCACTGTATTCTAAGTGTCTTTCAGCATAGCACTGGCTCCAGGCCTAGTTAGTCAGAGTCAGTTACCACCAGTACCCGTCAGCAAAAAGTTGGGGGCACAGGATGACTTTGCAACAAGGCCTCTTTCTGCTCCTCTTTTGGTTCTTTGTGCACATCTCTTGCTTATTTCTGCACCTTTCTTCATCTTTCTGGACTTCTGTTGCCTCTTTCTGCATTTCTCTTGCTTCTTTCTGCGCCTTTCTTCCTCTCATTGTCAGTGAAATTGCTCTCCCACCTTCGCAGCTCCACCATTAAGTGAGGCCTGCCCCTGCCCCTGTACTCTCGAGTGTTGGTGATCGAGGCCCTCCTCCACCCGCAGGTTTCCCTGCGCCTCATCCCTGGTGGTCCAGTGGACCTCTGTCTCCTTCCTCTAACTCTGCTCTTTCACTCGTTTTTCTACCCTTTTTATCTTTCACCTTTCTGCACTTTTCTGCATCTCTGCTCTTTTGTGCCTTATTTCTGCCTATTTTCCCTTTTTCTTTATCCCTTATTTCCTCCCTTTACCTTTCCCCGCCGCTGCTGCCCCCGCGGCCCCTCCCGCCCAGCGCGACCGGCCCAATCCAGCTCCCCTCCCCGCTCCCGCCTCCCAGCTGTCCAGCCCTCCCCGACCCCTACTTAATGGCGGCCACTGCGGGGACAGGCGAGCAAGACCACTGACTCATTGTCAGTGAAATTGCTCTCCCACCCTCGCAGCTCCACCATTAAGTGAGGCCTGCCCCTGCACTCTCGAGTGTTGGTGATCGAGGCCCTCCTCCACCCGTAGGTTTCCCTGCGCCTCATCCCTGGTGGTCCAGTGGACCTCTGTCTCCTTCCTCTAACTCTGCTCTTTCACTCGTTTTTCTACCCTTTTTTATCTTTCACCTTTCTGCACTTTTCTGCATCTCTGCTCTTTTGTGCCTTATTTCTGCTCATTTTCCCTTCCTCTCGCTCTGCCCTTTCACTTGTTTTCACTTGTTTTTCTACCTTCTTTTATCTTTCACCTTTCTACACTTTTCTGCATCTCTGCTCTTTTGTGCCTTATTTCTGCTCATTTTCCCTTCCTCTCGCTCTGCCCTTTCACTAGTTTTCACTCGTTTTTCTACCCTCTTTTATCTTTCACCTTTCTGCATCTCTGCTCTTTTGTGCCTTATTTCTGCCTATTTTCCCTTTTTTCTTTATCCCTTATTTCCTCCCTTTACCTTTCCCCGCTGCTGCTGCCCCGCGGCCCCTCCCCCCAGCGCGACCGGCCCAATCCAGCTCCTCCCCGCTCCCGCCTCCCAGCTGTCCAGCCCTCCCAACCCCTACTTAATGGCGGCCACTGCGGGGACAGGTGAGCAAGACCACTGACTCATTGTCAGTGAAATTGCTCTCCCACCCTCGCAGCTCCACCATTAAGTGAGGCCTGCCCCTGCCCCTGCACTCTCGAGTGTTGGTGAGCGAGGCCCTCCTCCACCCGCAGGTTTCCTTGCGCCTCATCCCTGGTGGTCCAGTGGACCTCTGTCTCCTTCCTCTAACTCTGCTCTTTCACTCGTTTTTCTACCCTTTTTTATCTTTCACCTTTCTGCACTTTTCTGCATCTCTGCTCTTTTGGGCCTTATTTCTGCTCATTTTCCCTTCCTCTCACTCTGCCCTTTCACTTGTTTTCACTCGTTTTTCTACCCTCTTTTATCTTTCACCTTTCTGCACTTTTCTGCATCTCTGCTCTTTTGTGCCTTATTTCTGCTCATTTTCCCTTCCTCTCGCTCTGCCCTTTCACTAGTTTTCACTGCGTTTTCTACCCTCTTTTATCTTTCACCTTTCTGCATCTCTGCTCTTTTGTGCCTTATTTCTGCCTATTTCCTTTTTTCTTTATCCCTTATTTCCTCCCTTTACCTTTCCCCGCCACTGCTGCCCCCGCGGCCCCACCCCCCCAGCGCGACCGGCCCAATCCAGCTCCCCTCCCCGCTCCCGCCTCCCAGCTGTCCAGCCCTCCCTGACCCCTACTTAATGGCGGCCACTGCGGGGACATGCGAGCAAGACCACTGACGCATTGTCAGTGAAATTGCTCTCCCACCCTCGCAGCTCCACCATTAAGTGAGGCCTGCCCCTGCCCCTGCACTCTCGAGTGTTGGTGATCGAGGCCCTCCTCCACTCGCAGGTTTCCCTGCGCCTCATCCCTGGTGGTCCAGTGGACCTCTGTCTCCTTCCTCTAACTCTGCTCTTTCACTCGTTTTTCTACCCTTTTTTATCTTTCACCTTTCTGCACTTTTCTGCATCTCTGCTCTTTTGTGCCTTATTTCTGCTCATTTTCCCTTCCTCTCGCTCTGCCCTTTCACTTGTTTTCACTCGTTTTTCTACCCTCTTTTATCTTTCACCTTTCTGCATCTCTGCTCTTTTGTGCCTTATTTATGCCTATTTTCCCTTTTTTCTTTATCCCTTATTTCCTCCCTTTACCTTTCCCCGCCGCTGCTGCCTCCGTGGCCCCTCCCCCCCAGCGCGACCGGCCCAATCCAGCTCCCCTCCCCGCTCCCGCCTCACAGCTGTCCAGCCCTCCCCGACCCCTACTTAATGGCGGCCACTGCGGGGAGAGGCGAGCAAGACCACTGACTCATTGTCAGTGAAATTGCTCTCCCACCCTCGCAGCTCCACCATTAAGTGAGGCCTGCCCCTGCCCCTGCACTCTCGAGTGTTGGTGATCGAGGCCGCGGGCGCGCCGCTGGCGCGCCGAAGGCGCGTCAAAGGCAAGCCCGTCTGCGCCCGTCCGCGACCCGACTGCGACCAGCACCAGGAACCCTGGACCTCCGCCCCGCCAACGCTACGACCCAGCAGCACTCCACGCACTCAACCCAGGCCGCAACAACAACTGCAAGCTAGTATCACCAGCAGACTCCCACGGACCTTTCAGCTGTCACCGCTGCCGGCACACCTGCAGCACCGCCAAGAACACGGATCCAGCACAACCCGCCCACAAGAACACAACCGAACCGAAGACCCTGCAATGCATCCTCCTCAACGTCCGATCCCTCCACAAACACGCCACAGAAATATGGGACCTCCTCGACAGCACCACCCCGGACGTAGCGTTCTTCACCGAAACCTGGACCAATACCACCTCGGGACCGGACTTCGCCATCGCCATCCCCCAAGGATACAAGATCTCCAGGAAGGACCGCCCCACCCGCCCAGGAGGAGGAATCGCCATCGTCCACAAATCCAGCTTCCGCCTGAGCACACTCCCTGATGAGCCCACAGAACTGATGGAACACCTTCACTTCAAGATACTGGCCAGCCCCACCGCCACCCTCCGAGGAACCCTCATCTACTGACCCCCTGGACCCCACGGACCCTTCGCCAACTCCATCACGGACATTATCTCCCCGCAGGCCATCGCATCCACCAACTACACCCTGCTGGGAGACCTCAACTTCCACCTCGACAACCAACTGGACCCCAACACCACATCCCTCCTGGACAACCTCCACAACATTGGACTACGCCAGATCGTGACCGAGCCCACGCACTCAGCAGGACACACCCTCGACCCCTCTTCACTACAGGAAACTCCATCACCTTCAGCCACACCACCGAACTCCCATGGACCGACCATCGTTGCGTCCACTTCACCTTCAGAACACCCACCATCCACAGACACCAGCACCTGCTTCCACAAAGAAACTGGACAAAATCACCGACGACCAGCTCACCTCCTCACTCAACAACTCCACCCCAACCATCGCGGAAAACGACGACCCCAACACCGCAGCCCGAACCCTGCATAGATGGATCTCGGCCAGCACCAACACCATAGCCCCCTCAAGAAAAACAACAATACCCGCGCCAAGAAAGCCAGATGGTTTACCACCGAACTCGAGAGTCCAGAAGCACATGCCGCCGCCTCGAAAAGGCCTGGAGGAACACCAAATCCACAGAAGCCCACGACAACTTCAGAGCCGCCACCAACGCCCACCATCAACTCATCAGAGAAACGAGGAAAAAGCGATTGAAGACAGAATCTCCACCCACGCGCACAACAGCAAGGAACTCTTCAGCATAATCAAGGAGTTCGCCCAACCCACTAGCGAGTCTACCGACATCCCTCCCTCACAAGACCTCTGCGACAAACTCAGCACCTTTTTCCACCACAAAATCAAGAGCATCTACGACAACTTCGACGAAGACAACCAACACACTGAACCCTCACCAACCACCCCCGACACCCGGAAACCAGCGATTGACGACTGGACAGCCCTCACCACCGAAGACACACTGAAGACAATGAAGTCAATCCACTCAGGGGCCCACACGCACCCCTGCCCCACCACATCTTCAACAGAGCCGCCGACACCATCGCACCCATGCTCCGCCACACCATCAACCGCTCCCTGGCGACTGCCTCGTTCCCCGACGACTGGAAACACGCCGAGGTCAACCCCCTCCTAAAGAAACCCTCAGCGGACCCCACCGACCTCAAAAACTACAGACCCATCTCCTTGCTCCCGTTCCCAGCGAAAGTCATCGAGAAAGCCATCAACAGCCAACTCGCCACATTCATTGAAGAACACAACATCCTCGACTCCTCCCAATCCGCTTCAGAAAAAACCACAGTACGGAAACCGCCCTCCTCGCGGCAACAGACGACATCCGCACCCTACTGGACAAAGGAGAAACAGTAGCCCTCATCCTCCTCGACCTATCAGCGGCGTTTGACACAGTCTCCCACCGCACCCTAATACGCAGACTCTACGACGCAGGAATCCAGGATAAGGCCCTCGACTGGATCCGCTCCTTCCTCTCCGGCAGGACGCAGCGGGTCAGACTCCCCCTTTCCTCTCGGACCCCACACCTACCACCTGCGGAGTCCCCCAGGGCTCCTCCCTCAGCCCGACGCTCTTCAACGTCTACATGGCTCCACTCGCCCCCATCGTCAGAACCTACGGACTCAACATCGTGTCATACGCAGACGACACCCAGCTCATCCTCTCCCTATCCAACGAGCCCAACACCGCCAGACGCAACTTTCGAGAAGGCATGGAAGCCGTCGCCAAATGGATGAAAAACAGCTGCCTACAACTAAACACCAACAAAACAGAAGAACTCATCATGGGCCCAAACCCCGATGCCTGGAGCGACACCTGGTGGCCCCCCGCCCTCGGAAACCCGCCAACCCCCATTGGACCACGCACGCAACCTGGGAATCATCCTGGACTCTGAGCTCAAAATGGACCGCCAGATCAACTCTATCTCGTCTTCCTGCTTCCACACCCTCCACCTCCTTCGTAAGACTTTCAAATGGATCCCCCTCGAACACCGAAAGACCGTCACTCACGCCCTGGTCACCAGCAGACTCGACTATGGCAACGCACTCTACGCCGGAATAAACAAAAACCTCACCGCAAGCTACAGAACATCCAGAACGCCGCCGCAACACTGGTCCTCAACCTGCCAAAACACTGCCACATCTCCCAGCACCTGCGCACACTCCACTGGCTCCCTGTCGAGGCGAGAATCACCTTCAAGATGCTCACCCACGCACACAAGGCCCTCCACGGCACCGGACCAGCATACCTGAACAGCCGACTCAAATTCCACGCACCCCAAAGGACCCTACGATCAGCCCAGCTCTCCTACGCCGTGGTCCCCCGCACCAGAAAGACCAGATCGGGAGGCCGCTCCTTCTCCTTCCTCGCGGCCAAAGCATGGAACGCCCTTCCGCTCCACCTCAGACAGACAACATCGCTCCCCATCTTCGCAAGAAACCTCAAAACCTGGCTCTTCGACAGACCCCTCCTTGATGGATGGAACCTGCACCCCCCCCCCCAGCGCCTTGAGACCCTTACGGGTGAGTAGTCGCGCTTTAACAAACCCCTGATTGATTGATTGATCTTTCTGCACATGTCCTACCTTTGTAGGCATAGTTAGAAATTAGCATTTAAAAAACCTTTGAAATTCACTGAAAAAACCACAGGTTTCAGGGACGTTATAGTTAGAAATTAACATTTAAAAAACCTTAGAAATTCACTGAAAAAACCATAGGTTTCAGGGACGTTATAGTTAGAAATTAGCATTTAAAAAACCTTAGTAATTCACTGAAAAAACCACAGGTTTCAGGGACGTTATAGTTAGTTGGACATTTCACTTGTACAAAACCAGAGAATTCGGCTGTTATAGTTAGTTCAGCTAACTATAACTCGCGCCCGCAAAGCACTGCTGATGACGTCACATATTACATCATTCATGACATGGTCAGTGACATCACTGATGACATCTCAAATGACATCACTGATGACATCACTGATGACATCATCCACGTGATAATCTGATGCACCTCCTCATACCCTAATATAACCTTTGATACTCCCACTCTAAAATACAGACTATCATTTTCGAAACCATAGACACACCAATACCAGTTAGTACATACCCACTCACTAATTCCTAGGTCTACACACATATCCACTCATTCACCCATACAGTCACTCATACATGCAGTCAACCATCAATACGGCACTATCATATGCACTCACATATCTATACAGACACTCACACACCGCCACTCATCCATAGAGTTACTCACACACCTAGTCAGTCATGCAAAGAATCAATCACATTCCCATTTACTCACCTATACAGTTATACACACTCCACCTCACTTATTCAAACATATACTAACACATACTTACACTCTTATACAATAACTAATACAAGCACACACTCATCCATACAGCCACTCTCACAATCACTCACTCTCACATATAGTCATTTATATACTCCAACACTCACATATACTGCCTTTCACATATGCAGTTACTCACACATGTACCACTGAGGCATCCATTCACTCACCAACACACCCATACACTCTCACCCACCCATACAGCCCTTCACAGATACACTTTTGAACCCATACACCCAGTGAATCACCCACTCACACATCTATGCACAGAGTCACAAAACACAGACACTCAGGCACCCATACAGATACTCAGACAACCAATCAATAACCCATATAGACCGTCATTTAGCTACTCACCAACCCATGCAACAGCTTACACACCAACTGACAAACTAAACTGTGTGATTGTCTGCATCAGTCACTAACCCATGCATTCAGTAAGACACATTTAATCACTCACTTATACAGTCAGTCACGCACCTACTAAATCATCCATTCAGAGACTTATACACCCAGTCATTCTTCAATACACCTTGGCCTATATATATATATAAAACATATTTAAACTTTACAGAAACACACAGTCACTGGATGATGTCATCAGTGATGTCATCAGTGATGTCATTTGAGATGTCATCAGTGATGTCATCAGTGATGTCACTGACCATGTCATGAATGATGTAATATGTGACGTCATCAGCAGTGCATTGCGGGGGCGCGAGTTATAGTTAGCTGAACTAACTATAACGGCCGAATTTCTCTGGTTTTGTACGAGTGAAATGTCCAACTAACTATAACATCCCTGAAACCTATGGTTTTTTCAGTGAATACATACATATATATATATATACATATATACTTCACACAAGGTTGCCCACTGTAGAAACACCACACCCGGGGAGTCAATCCTCCATCATGCAGACGGCAGTGAAGCCAGCCCCAACCTTCATCAAAATCAAACGCCAAACATGTTTCGGACTGGGTCGTCCTTGATCACTGGCAAGAAAGGCAAACAGCAGCTGATTGTTGGAACACCTGCCTTCTTTATTGAAAAAAGTTCCGCCCCACTGGGCGTTGCTTTCGCGTCCAATCGGCATGTGCCGTGTGCCTCTTAGCACTCTGGTACTGGCAGTCCCAACAAATATCAATACACAGTGGGTGCTGCTGAGCGCCCCCTAGTAAGTCCAATAAAATACCCAAGTGGGTTGAAGCAAGGTATGGGCACTCGGGGCACTGCTCTTAATAAAGTCACGCATGGTGGGGCTCCCCGGTCCTGTCGAGTCTTCGTTTCCAAAGGACCCTGGAACCGATCAAATCACGGCGGGGTGTTTCTGCGACCGGGCCGGCCGCTAAATACACTTCACACAAGGTTGCCAGTGATCAAGGACGACCCAGTCCGAAACATGTTTGGCGTTTGATTTTGATGAAGGTTGGGGCTGGCTTCACTGCCATCTGCATGATGGAGGATTGACTCCCCGGGTGTGGTGTTTCTACAGTGGGCAACCTTGTGTGAAGTGTATTTAGCGGCCGGCCCGGTCGCAGAAACGCCCGCCGTGATTTGATCGGTTCCAGGGTCTTTGGAAACGAAGACTCAACAGGACCGGGAGCCCAACCATGCGTGACTTTATTAAGAGCAGTGCCCCGAGTGCCCATACCTTGCTTCAACTCACTTGGGTATTTTATTGGACTTACTAGGGGGCGCTCAGCAGCACCCACTGTGGATTGATATTTGTTGGGACTGCCAGTACCAGAGTGCTAAGTGGCACACGGCACATGCCGATTGGACGCGAAAGCAACGGCCAGTCGGCGGAACTTTTTTCAATAAAGAAGGCAGGCGTTCCAACAATCAGCTGCTGTTTGCCTTTCTTGCCAGTGATCAAGGACGACCCAGTCCGAAACATGTTTGGCGTTTGATTTTGATTAAGGTTGGGGCTGGCTTCACTGCCGTCTGCATGATGGAGGATTGACTCCCCGGGTGTGGTGTTTCTACAGTGGGCAACCTTGTGTGAAGTGTATTTAGCGGCCGGCCCGGTCGCAGAAACGCCCCGCCGTGATTTGATCGGTTCCAGGGTCTTTTGGAAATGAAGACTCGACAGGACCGGGGAGCCCAACCATGCGTGACTTTATTAAGAGCAGTGCCCCGAGTGCCCATACCTTGCTTCAACCCACTTGGGTATTTTATTGGACTTACTAGGGGGTGCTCAGCAGCACCCACTGTGGATTGATATTTGTTGGGACTGCCAGTACCAGAGTGCTAAGTGGCACACGGCACATGCCGATTGGACGCGAAAGCAACGCCCAGTGGGGTGGAACTTTTTTCAATAAAGAAGGCAGGTGTTCCAACAATCAGCTGCCGTTTGCCTTTCTTGCCAGTGATCAAGGACGACCCAGTCCGAAACATGTTTGGCGTTTGATTTTGATGAAGGATGGGGCTGGCTTCACTGCCGTCTGCATGATGGAGGATTGATTCCCCGGGTGTGGTGTTTCTACAGTGGGCAACCTTGTGTGAAGTATATATACATATATATATATATATATATACACACACACACACACACACATATATACATACACACACACATATATATGTGTGTGTGCATGTGTGTGTGTATATATATATATATATATATATATATATATATTTATATATCACTGCTCCCACCACCTTTGTCTATGCACTCGCGGGTGGGTGCAGTTTCATCGCGGAGGTGTACCCGTGTTTCCAAATGCCAGCTCCGTTACCCCATCACCAAAAAGTCCAGGGAAGGCACTCGAGGGGGTGAGTTCATACAGTTTATTCCAAACTCTGCAGAAACGGACGCGTTACGGCTGTCGCCTTTCTCAATGTCATCAGGTTCGCCAGAAACTGGTAAAATTTATCATGAGTATTACATAAGCATCAACAAAGGACTCGCAAGCATACATTGTACAATATATGATCGTCATCTTGGGGTGATGTCAATTCATTTCAGTCCTGATGAAAACATTGTTATCATACTAAAGTGTAACGACCACAAGGTAAAACATTATATATGCACATCACAAATGTTAAATGTCTCCTCGCACAATAATTTTATTGTGACCTGTCAATTTCATTATAGGTGTCACATCAAACATTATGCCCTGTGTGGGCTCACAAAGTGCAGATACGCAGTTACCTGTGTTCCAATCAGAGCACGTAAGACGCATCCGCGTCCTACCTGCATTACATTATCAGATGATATCATACATGATCTGCACTTAAAAAAGCGCTACGTGTCAGTGATGCCACCCTGTAAGGGCCTTAGTGCCCTGAGGTCTATTATATAATTCATGGTTTCATCCAGGATCTGGTTGCTTGAAATCAGGGGAAATCACTATGTGTCCTATGCAAAAAATATATATGTGTAGGAAAGAAAGCAATCTGCAAACAAAAAATCAAAAAGATCATAGAAATCTATCTGTTTATATCTTAAAATCTAGCCTGTCACAGATAAGTATTCTTATTATTCTCCGAGGTGGACTGATCATTCCTCGCTACTATTCATGCCCTTCGGGGCCTTATTTTGTAGAACTATTATGTAGCAGGACTCCAACCTTCTAAGTTTTAGAATTCTGTCCCCTCCCCCTGAATTATCAGGTACATGGTCTATGCAGAAATACTTAAGTAAATCTCTGTTGCTACAATGCTTCGTACTGAAGTGTCTAGCAACTGGGTACGTTGCGTCCTCATTTGTAATAGCCCTCATATGTTCTAAAATACGTACTTTTGTGGGATGGATAGTGCTTCCAATGTATTTTAGGCCACAGGGGCACGATAGGCAATAGACAGTATATGGTGTGCTACAAGTCATGAACTTGTTAATGGGTCTGGATTTCTGCAGCCCTGGAACTCTATACGACAGAATCCTGTTGCTGTTATGGTAGGCTTTGCACTTCCCAAATGGAAAGAAGCCCTGTAAAATTCCCTGAATGTTCCCTTGCTTTCTTTTTCATGGTGGCTGCATACCAGGTTGTTACTCAGAGATCTAGCTTTTCTAAAGGTCAACAGGGGACTTTGCGGTATATCAGGGCCTATGACCGGGTCAGTTTTTAGGGTACACCAATGCTTACGAAGAATTTTCCTTAGTTCATTGGCGTTCTCCGAAAAGGTAGTAATCATTCTAAATTTGCCCATGTCTGTGTCCACCCTAGGTGTTTCCTTGAGTAGTTCTCTTCTGGGGATAGATTCAACCTTTTTCAGGGCTTGTTCCAATACCTGTTTACCTTAACCCTGTGTACTGAATCTAGCTATACTCTCTTGGGCCGCTTCCTGGAAATCACTAATCCTTGTGTTGTTCCTTTTAATTCTCAAGAGCTCACCATAGGGGATGCTGGTAATGAGCTTATGTGGATGGCTGCTGGTAGCGTGAAGTATTGAATTCCCAGCAGTGGGTTTTCTATACAGCATGGTACAGAGCTTCTCTTCAGAGACAAAAACCTTCAAATCTAAGAAATTCACTGACGTGGAACTCACTTCCCCAGTGAACTTCAAGTTAACATTGTTCGTGTTTAGGATCTCTATGTATGCTTTGGCTGTCTCTGATGACCCTCTCCAGATT
Organism: Calotriton arnoldi; assembly: GCA_963921515.1. Taxonomy (NCBI): domain Eukaryota; kingdom Metazoa; phylum Chordata; class Amphibia; order Caudata; family Salamandridae; genus Calotriton; species Calotriton arnoldi. The sequence continues at coordinate 2,618,209 of CAWUFW010000117.1, read as the reverse complement.
ACGAAGAGGTCCTCTGTGTATCTATGTCATGCTACCACATTAGTTGTCCAGCTGTCGGAGTCCGACCAGGCCACCTGCTTCTCCCACAAGCCCACGAATAAATTCGCGTAGCTGGGGGCGAAGCAGGTGTCCATTGCCGAGCCCGAGACCTGCCTATAATATTGCGCTTCAAAGAGAAAAATATTGTTGTTAAGGCAAAACTCTATTAATTCTAGCAGCATTAAATTATGTTCCATAAACTTTAAAGGACGGTTCTACAGAACAAATTCTTCTGATTTAAGACCATCCTTGTGTGCAATGCATGTATATAAGCTAGAAATGTCCAAGACCAACATTTGGAAGCCAGTTTCCCATTGGACCCCCATTAAGTGTTCCAAAAAGTATTTTGTGTCCCTGATGTAGGAGGGCAAACCAACCACAAATTTGGATAAGAAATAATCTATGTAAATAGATAAATGTTCAGTCAGGCTTCCCTGTGAGCAAACTATGGGACGTCCCGGAGGTTGTTTATTGTCCTTGTGAATCTTCAGTAGATGATAAAAAAGTGGGTGCAATGGGGTTCAAACACCGTAGGAACAGATATTTATCTGTCTCTAACATGTTTGTCTCATACCATTTGCGTATCAATTGGTGATATTTCGAGATGCTCTGATTATATTCTTTTTATCCACTTTTTGATAGCAATTCACATCCGATAATTGCTACAATGATTGCATGCTATACTGTTCACGTGTTTGCAGCACAATGTTCCCTCCCTTATTCGATGGTTTGCATACAATCGATTTGTCCTTGCTTAAGTTATCCAACACTTGTCGCTGTTCTTTAGTAAAATGTATCTTCGTTTTCCGCATTGTGTCCTTTTCTCTTAGACGTATGAGATCTTTGTTGACAGCTTCCGCGAATACGTCTATGGCATCGCCAGGCATTTGAGGTAGGAATTGTGAGACAGGTTTGAAAGGACTGTAGCCACTGCTTTGTTCAATTCCTGCTTGTTCTATCCGTCGAGTCACTTCCACGGGAGTCCCAAGTAATCTCATGTCATCAGTCCGTAATTTTCAAATGTTTCCAGGGTTTGCAAATCTTCCCCCGTCAGGATATCAGTTGCCTGGGGTTTGTTCCCTATTTTCTTGGGTCTATTCATTGGCGGTTTTTGTTTGAAAAATGTATGAAGTTTCAATTTGCGTGTGAATTTGAACAAGTCAATCCTTGTTTGTGCAAATTCCAGTCTTTCTGGAGACAAAAAGTAATCCCCAGGTTTCAACACTGACTCCTCAGTGTCAGATAGAACTCTGGGGGTCAGATTTACAATTGTTAGGTTGTCCTTGGCTATCTCCTTTTGTTTATCTTCTTGCTCCTTGTGACTGGCAGAGACCTGTTGCTTCTTGCACCACCAGCCCCTTCTACTTGTTTTTCTGCATTTCTTTGGTCCAGTGGTTTCCCCTTGCCACCTCTGAGCCATGATTGGTGTATGAGGCAAAAACTCCTCATGAAAAGGGGTCTTGTCGGCTAGTTGTGCCCGAGAGTTACTACTCTCATCCCCTGAATGTTCGTTAACCGTTACGTCTGATTCTGATGTTACTCTATGCTCCACAATAGAGAGCGCTTTCTTGGTTTGCAATTCTCTCCATGGTGTGTCAATTTTTTTTGCAAAGGTCGGCACCCTGCCTAGTGCATAATATTTAGCATCTCTTTCAAATTTCTCTTGTTTCCTTTGTTTGATTTTGAGGTCATAGCTCCTTAAGCGTTTTTGCATATGTCCTTTCAATTCCTCCTGTTTGGCCTTGTCCTCATCTTTAGCTATATCAGTTTCAAATTCTTGGATATCCTTGAGTGCTCTATCCCTATCGCTCCAAGTGAATTTAACAAGGATTGTCAGCATACCCTAGCATGAATTCGCAGTATGTTCTGCCCACTCTTCTAATAAGAGTGGGTCCGGGTTCTGTGTATATTCTGAGTCCTCTGGGGACCCGATTGACTTCAAAATAATTCTGTAGGGAGGTTGCCTTCCCCATTTGAATATTTTGCGTTCATATGAACTTAGAGGCTAGATTAGAAGTCTCTTTCGTTTGCTTATTGCTGCTCTCTTGTCCCGTAGTTGATCTTTTTTTTAAATGTCTAAAGCCGTTTCCCGGCGCTGTGATTCACTAAACATAATCTGGTTCCTAATAGGTAGCAAACTCTCGCGTTGTGTTTGCGTTCTGCAATTGCTCCCCCTCGCCCTTCGGCTGTGTAAAATACGCCCAAGTATGCCTTACCAGCTCGGTGTAGTCCGTTCTCCTCCTCGTAGGTACCCGATGTACCGTCGCCGTCTTGGTCGTTCTTTATACGTTATGTTATGTTATGTTATCTGAGTTTATATAGCGCACAGCTGCCCCAGCAAAGAGGCGTCCCGGCGCTGCCAGCGTCAGAAGGAACAGGGCTAAGAACAGAACAGGTAGGCGTAAGGAATATGCAGAAGGACAAGAAGGACTAAGCAAAGGGAAAGAGGAAAGTTTTGATTGCTTTCCTAAAGTCCAGCATGCAATCCAGACTGCGGGTCTGAGGAGGCAAAGAATTCCATAGCTTGGCAGCCAAGTAACGGAAGGATCGACCCCCGGCCCGAAGGCGCTTCACACGGGGGACAATTACCAAATGCTGCCCCAGGGAGCGCAGCTGGCGAGTGGGGGCGTACGGGGCTAGTAAGTTAGCCAGGAGGCTGGGCGAAGCAAGTTTCAAGATCTTAAAAGATAAGCAGAGAGCCTTAAATTGGATCCGCTTGGCCACTGGAAGCCAGTGTAACCTCCGGATGGCACCAGTAGAGGGACAGTTACATGGGAGCCCTAACAGGGCTCTGGCGGCAGCGTTTTGAACACGTTGCAGTCGCATTACCTCAGCCTGATTAGCCCCCAAAAGGAGCGAACTAGCATAGTCTAGTCTGGATAGAATGGCTGATTGAACAATCAGCTGGCGCGTAGGTGGATCAAAGAACCTCAACAGAGGCCTAAGTCCCCGCAGGAGGCCAAAGCAAGTACCGCAACTTTTTTGGTATGCTCTTGAAAGCTAAGGGTAGAATCCATCCATACCCCCAGGTTCTTAACCACCAACTTAGGGGTGGGGGTACTACCAAGTACGTTAGGCCACTATTGCTCACTCCAGAGGCTCCTGTCCTTCCCCACCAACAGTACCTCTGTTTTAGTAGCGTTCAACTGGAGACAGTTTAAGGTCATCCACTCTGCAACGGCGGCCAGGCCGCTCCTAAACCTAGAAGCATCCTGAGTGGAACCATCGGAAAGGGCCACCACCAGCTGTGTATCATCTGCATACGAGACCATGGTGAGGCCCATATTCCTAGCCACCGTTGCAAGAGGCTGAACATATAGATTGAACAGTACGGGGCTCAGTGCAGAGCCCTGGGGTACCCCCTGACCGATGGAATGAGCCTGGGAAAGAAACAGGGGGTCCGACACTCGAAAAGATCTCTCTCTCAGGAATGATCTGAACCATTCTAGTGCTAGGCCCACAACCCCGGCCTCCTCCAAACTATGTAGCAGAATCTCATGCAAAACCGTGTCAAATGCGGCACTCAGATCAAGTAGAATCAGTGCCGCTGTATGACCGGAATCGAGAATGGTCCGCAGATGTTCTGTCACCGCCAGAAGAGCCGTCTCTGTACTGTGACCAGAGCGGAAACCATTTTGAGAAGGATCCAAGATGTTATTGGTGTTAAGGTATTTCATTAAAGTGTTGTTGACATGGGCCTCTGCAATCTTAGCTACCCAAGGAAGGAGGGATATTGACCGAAAGTTTTCCAGCTTTGCCGGGTCAAGTAAGGGTTTTTTAAGAATAGGAGATACCCTCGCCTGTTTCCATGGCACAGGGACCACAGCAGTAGTAAAAGAAGTGTTGACAACCTGGCACAAAGGTGCCAGGAAGAGAGACAGTGAGTCCCTGAACTGGGCAGGTTTTAAAGGATCGGCCGGAGAGCCAGATTTAATTTTCCTGCTCAGTAAAGAAAACTCTTCCTGCGTGATACTGGGAATAGCTGCCAAAGAATGCAGAGGAGGGGATCCACGACGAGCGGCCGGAGGAGGAGACCCTTGCGAAAAGGACCGATAGATGGTATCCACTTTGTCAACAAAAAAAGTTGCCAGGTCTTCACACTGTTGTTCAGAAGTATTCACGGAAACAGAGGAGTTATTCCTTTCTCTGAGGTCCTTAAGAATTTTAAAAATACATTTGGCCGGATTAGGACTTAGCTTTATTTTGTTGGCATAGTAAGCCGCTCGGACAGTGCAGACGGTTCTGTGATAGTTTTTAATAGCGGCCAAATAGCATTTCTTTGCCGCAGGGTCATAGTCCTTTCTCTACGCGCGCTCTAGTTTCTTACATGCTTTCCGCAGTGCAGCCAGTGTGTCATTGTACCATGGGCTAGGGTCCAGAGTGCGGCCTTTCAACCATTTAGCTGGAATGAGGGAATCCAGCACTTGGACAATCCAGTTGCAAAAGGCTCTGTAGCCCACATCTGCATCGTTGTGTGGAGTGAGAATTCTCCAGCGGCGGTGCAGAGAAATATATATATATATATATATATATACACGCACACACACATATATATATATACACATGCACACATATTTATGTGTGTGTGTGTAGATATATATATATATATGTGTATATATATATATATATATATATATAAAAACATATTCAAGCATGTGTAACACACATGCACACACTTATGTGCACAATAGATCAAACGGAACTGAAAAACCAGCCTCACAACACCATATGATCAATAAAACACAGTAGGTGGGCTGCATAAAGATAATGTTGTCTGACAAAAGTATCTTAAACTTCCTGAAAGAAAACATAAAAATGAACCCTTCCCAGCAGCAAGCACACACAACCACACTAGCCCCTACAAGAAGCAACGGATCATATGGTCACACCAAGATCTCAAGTACTGTAAAGAACAGAGAATAACAGATGCATACTAGAGAAGTAACCAATGTCCTCAAGGGGACAGGTAACATCTAACCTCCAAACAGAAAAATGCATGCTAAGAACATTGCAGACAAATAAAGAAGAAGAAGATGAGTTTTTAAGAAAGCCTAAAATGCTCCGACTATGTAAGACATGGCCGAAAACAGCCTGAAGAAAAATGTTTTCAAACACTGTTTCTTAGATAACTTTAGACACAGAGTTCATATAACCACCATATTCCAAAATTAAACACAGGTATTACATATACCCTCCAATAAAGGAGGAAACCAAGAGTGTGAGTATTCAAAAGAACACAAAACAGAGACTCTGAGCTTACCATCGTAAAGCTTCAATAAAGTGAAGCACTCACAAGGAACATGCACTCCGCTCAAGTAGCGAAAAAGGGTTGCGCTGATTACCTGACAAGAAAAATCAGAGTATATGTAAAAACAGATATACACCTTATGTACTAGGTCTCATAACCGGCACAACAACATGTCTCTATAAGAAATACTGAAAGACAGAAGCCATGCAAATTCAGTATACCGAACTGCTTCAAAGAAGCATGTGAACAGATAAGCTTACCAACCGGAAGACACTTCTCTTCCAATAATCCTCTTGAGCTTAAAGCTCATCCTCAGAGGTAAAAGAATAAGGGACAAAACCATCCTTTAGTCAAGATGGTATTAAAACAAAAACATCTGATCCTCACAGAAACAGCATCTGGTGTACCAAAAGTGGAAATTACAATGCCCTAACAAGGCTTAATCACCTATACAATTCAAGTATAAGCCAAATAGCATATAAACAGAGAATGAAGAATTACGACTCTGTATTCCATCGCCTATCACAGAGTCGTCTTAATGCTGTATCGGCCTGAGTCCTAAAGAGATGGGCACCATCAAATGGCATGTCGACCAAAGTTGACTGTACAGCCTCCGAAAAACCTGAAGCTGCCAACCAAGCACAATGCCATAGCGCCACAGCAGATGTCATGGCTCGACCTACCGAATCTGTAGTGTCCATGCCACACCTAATTAAAAGCTAGACTGCCTGTTGACCATCTCTTATCGAGACAGCCACCTCAGAACGGAGGTTATCTGGAAGGTAATGCAACAAGTTCTGCAAAGAATCACACAAAGTATGGGACAAATACCCCAGCACACAAGACATGTTGCTGGATCTCAAGGCAGAGCTGGCAGAAGCAGAGATGTGTTTGCCACATGCATCTTGACTCCTAGAATCCGTATTCACTGGAGTCTTGGGCGCAGAATTCACATCATGAGAAGACGTTGCAGCCTGAACCACCAGGCTACGAGTGGAAGGATGTCTATGGAGGCAAACTGGGTCTCCAGGTAGAGGCAAACTGGGTCTTCAGGTGCAGGCAAATGTCTGCGAGCGATATCCCGATCCTCTGAGACGCCTGACTCAGGCTTGGTCCAGGTTCCTAATAAAATATCAAACAGGGCCTTACTGTACGGAAGAACAGGCCCTTCCCCTGTCTGTCCTTGGTAAAGAACCTCAATCAGAGGGTCGGTAGACCTCTGCACCGTAGGTAGCGACAATTCCAAAACGGCAGCCACTCTCCTCAGCATATCTGCGAATGTATAACTCGCCTCAGTTGCGAGACTGGGGGGGAGGGGAAGTTACCCCGAAGCTGGTGAAGATTCCAGCCTACTAGCCTCTCCAAGAGCAGTTATCCAGCTCTCCACCACCAACACAAGGTGACTTTCAGAAGTCTCCTCTTGAGAAGGAACCAACAACAGTACATTCCCCTCAGTCTGCACTGTCGACTCCGCATTCGGCGCAGAACGATGCCAAGAAGGCAAGGCCTCGACATCAATAGAGGGAGGAGAGACGAGGACTACTCCCTCATCTGGGCCATTGACGCACAGGCTCCCGGAAAGGTGGGGAAACGCGGTTAGGAGTCATGTAAGGCCTCCTCAACCGTCGAGTGGGAGGAGCTGTGGGAGACAGAGTCTCCACGCGATTAAACCGGGGATGCGGCGACTTCAACCGCTTCCTGCCTTTTGACGTCTCTGGAGAACGACATTTATTGGACCAGCTCCGACTTCTAGATCGACTTCATGATCGGACCTCCTTCTGGGATGACGAAGACAGAGGCTGGGAAGTCTCCGAAGATTGCGACACAAGCGTTGCCAGCAACTTCAAACGATGCTCTTTAAGCACCTTCGGCTTCAGCTTTTGGCAGGAGCCGCAATCCTTGGTGTCATGGTGAGACCCCAAACGCCACATACAAATCGTATTTGGGTCTATAACCAACATCTGCCAACTGCAAGCCGCACAAGGGTTAAAACCTGAAGCCATGGAGAAAAAAGGCACTCTTCCCAACAACAAAAAAACTGTTGACGTAGGCCAAAAACGGCCTGAGGAACCAATTCTCCGGATCCGCGTTGCAGCGCGGAAAAGAAGAAACTGACATCTGCGTGCCAGAGGGGACTTATATGGCTCCACTGATGTCATGACCGGAGTCGACGTCATCACAGAGCTGTAAGGCGCCGTACCTGGCACGCAGAGGTGCTGCTGAAAAATTTCCAGATCTAGCCTGATGCCTGGGGAAAATTCAAAAGTTAAGGAAAGTGCGGCTAGATGTCTCTATCAGATCTTTGGTTTGTTCAGTGGATTTCTACGTTTTTTAAATTTTATTTCCTAACTATAACATCTCTGTAACCTTTGCTTTTTCAGTGAATTTCTAAGGTTTTTTTAATTCTCTTTCCTAACTATAACGTCCATGTAACCTTTGTTTTTTTAATGAATTTCTACATTTAAAAAAAATTCTATTTCTTAACTATAACGTCCCTGTAATCTTTGTTTTTTTAAAGTGAATTTCTAAGGTTTTTTAATTTTATTTCCTAACTGTAATCTGTAACCTTTGAGAGTAAGCATGTGAGTGAGTGCATGAGTGTCTATATGTGTCTGTCAGTGGGTGTGTGAGTATCTGACTGGGTCTGGGAGTGGCTGCATAAGTGTCTCACTGGGATATGAGCAGGTGCGTGAGTCTCTGATTGGGTCAGTGCGTGGGTCTGAGTGGGTGTGTGAGTCAGTCTGAGTGAGTGTCTGAGTGGGTCTATAAGTGGGTATGTGAGTCTCTGAGTGAGTGGGTATGTGAGTCTCTGAGTGAGTGGGTGAGTGAGTGAGTCAGTGAGTGAGTGTATGAGTCTCTGAGTGGGTCTGTGAGCGGCTGAGTGAGTGTCTGAGTGGGTCTGTGTTTGGGTGCATAAGTGTCTCAATGGGTCTGTGAATGGGTGCGCGAGATTCTCTGAGTGGGTTTGTGAGTGGGTGCATCAGCCTCTGAGTGGGTCTGAGTGGGTCTGTGAGTGGGTGTGTGAGTCTTTGAATGGGTTTGTAAGTGAGAGTGTCAGTTATTAAAATATGTTATTTTATATAAGGGGAGAGAGGGCACAAGGCCTTTGCAAGACCTTAGGACTCTGGGCACTTTCCCACTGTACTGCAGAAGGAAAGCGCGTGAGCCCTTCCTACACATGCCAGGATAGAGTGATTACTTTATTTGTTTAGGTGTCGTACCTATGAGTGCACTGTAAAAAGGTACACCACATACCCAGGGTGGGTGCTACACTGGCTAGTAGGGGGACGCTGCACTGATTGTGCCACCCACCAGAATAGCCTGTCAAAAATGAATCATGCTCAGGTTGGCCTGTCTCACTCAGTAGCCAACCCTGAGGGGGCCTTTCACTACTACCATACTGGGGTAGGTGAGTGGCCGAGTAGGTACACCTGTGGGTGCAGTGCCCAGGTAGGGACGAAACCCCATGAATGCTTTCCCTAACTAGGGGGTCGGCTTTCCCCTTGAGACACCTTCCAGGTGTGGCTTATTCTCTTGTTGTGGCCTTAGGTCCTGGGGCACTTTCCCACTGTAAATGCAGTGTGAAAGTGAGTGCGCCCTTCCTACACACGTGAGGAAGTGGTGCTTATCTGAGGTTTCTAAACATATCTCAGGTCTTGATTGCAGGCTTGTGAGTGCATACACGTACCTATGGTGGTTGTTAACTGGTGTACAGCAGGTCATTGCAGACCGCTGTGCACCCTTGCACCTATGATGTTTTAAAACCTGTGTCCAACCTGCCATTGCAGGCTGGTGTACGTATTTGCACCAATGGTGTCTCTAAATATGTGCAAAATATCAAGGACCCCCTGTAACGTTTCTAGAACTCCTAGGACAGGGTAATAATACAGTATAAGGCAAAGTTCCTAGGCAGTCAAATGGCTTAAACTGGTTTAAACACTCATCAACAAAAACAAAAATGATAAGGAGAACTCAGTGTGAATAAAGCTACATTAAGATATGTTTAAAAATTGTTTTATTCATGATTATAATGTTTTATATAAGTATCAGTATTATTTTGTAATCTATTCAAAATTACAATCGTATCAGAACTATGTATTTTCTACAACATTAATTAAATGAATGTTTATCCTTTTTACTTATATAAAACATTATAATCATGAATAAAACAATTTTTAAACATATCTTAATGTAGCTTTATTCACACTGAGTTCTCCTTATCATTTTTGTTTTTGTTGATGAGTGTTTAAACCAGTTTAAGCCATTTGACTGCCTAGGAACTTTGCCTTATACTGTCTCTAAATATGTGTGCAGCTTGCCATTGCAGGCTGGTGTGCGCTTTTCACCGATGGTGTTTCTAAACATGTGTCCGGCAAACCATTGCAGGCTGGGGTGAGCATTTGCACCGATAGTGTCTCTAAATATGTGTCCAGCCTGCCATTGCAGGCTGGTGTGCGCTTTCCATCGATGGTGTTTCTAAACATGTGTTGAACCTGCCATTGCAGGTCTGTTCGTGTGCGATTATGTGTCTACTCAGGCTGGACTGTCTAAATCACTAGCCAGCCTGACAGGACCTTTCACTACCACCAGAGCACCCTGCGGGTATGTCTTAGGGGGCAAGGCGAGTGGTAGGTGAAAGGCAGGGCAGGTACACATGTGTTTTCCCTTCCCAGGTAGTGAGGAAGAATCATGTGTGTTTTCATTACCTATGAGGTTTGCACTTCCCATAGGCTAACATGGGTGAATAGTTGAAATTGCTTCAGGTTACAATAGTAGATCGCAGTAGAGCAGGGTCATAATGTTTCCTATCATTGAATTTGCAGTGACAAACCCTTTCAAGTGGTCAGGGTGCTTTTGTCATGATTTGCGCAGAATGCCATTACTAGAAAGTGGGCATTTCTCTGCTCTAAACTCTTTGTGTGCCTTTGTACTTGGTTCCAGACCACACTCGAGGTTGGGGGAGCACATCTGGGCATTCCCCAGCGACAGCTATTAAACACTGGGCATGCAACTGGAACGACAGACCTGTGCCATTGGGAGGCCTGGCTGAATAATTGGAGGAAGAGGTTTTGACACTTGGCCTTTGGAGCCAGATCATCGTCCAACTAAAGATTAAGATCTGCATTCCATGGCCTCATGGTAAACAGGACTGACATTTAGGGGAGAGATCTGTGGTTCAATGGGAGACCCTTTGAACTACCCCCAACTTCAAAGGCACACTACAGTATAACTACTGGTTGCAGGAAACAGCGTGGCCCGCTTCATGGATCGTGCCGCATTTCTCTCGTGTGACACGCTGACTGCATGCTCATTGCGTGAGGTGTCCAATTCTCAGGTTGCGACCCTCGGAGGTGGGGGTATAACCATAGCTGTGTCTCATTCTACCTCATGTGGATTGCTGAACTTGGGTCTGTGTGTGTGTGACCGGAACTATTTGGTGCGACCAATGTCAACGTGCATTGGATGTTGTGCCTCATTTCCAGGGAGGTCTGGAATTAGCAACTCTCCATTGTGTGTGACCGGAGTTGTCTGGTGCGACCAATATCAACGCCCACCAGACATTGTGCTTCTTTTCCAGGGAGGCATGGAAAATTGCAACTCTTCGTTGTGTGTGACCGGAACGGTCTGGTGCAACCCGTATTATCGCGCACCAGACGTTGTGCCTGGATTGCCTGGCTTTGACTCTGATTGACGTGTACCTCACGGGGCGCCTCTTCCTTCCAAGAGGCCCTCCCCTACTTCATGTTCCATTCATCAATTGTTCCCTTTTTTGGCCTTTAGCCTGGCGGACCAACTGCCCTCTCCTCATCTGGCCTTTCCTGATGAGATCATGTTGGCAGGTAGTATTGCCCGACTCAGGCCTGGGTGGTGAGAGTGACTGACTGGGATGGAGGAACACTTCCGAGAACGATCGGAAGCAGGTCAAGAGACTGTGTTGCCCCCCCCTGGTGCTTCACAGAACTAGGGTGGTGCCTGAAGGCCCTTGTGGACCCCTTTGGTGTGACCGACTATTGCCTCAGCCTGTTTCTACTCTGCATCCTGTGGGTGAACTTCGAGTGGATGCCAAACCCCCTTTGAAGACTGCCTCCTAATTAAACCTGCTACCTACCCCCACCTGCTTCCCTGGTACCCTGACTAAGAGTGACTTTAGCTGTGTACAGGCTAGTGCCTGTGGGGAGGAAGGATTATCTCCAATCAGTGGGTGTAGGATAGTCGGGGTGAGTTGGAGGGAGGCTTGGGGCCACGGGGTCTGCAGTGTGTTATCAATTGACCTGCTGGGTATCAGTTGCACTGCATTGGGGTGCTGAGTGCCTATGTGTGGGAGCGTATTCCGTACAGACCTACCTGATATCCGTTGCACCACATGTCGGTGCGGAGTGAGTGTATGTGTGGGAGTGACAGTCTGTGGACCACGTGTGATTCACGACAATGGCCGGCGGTGTTGCCTTACATGCTGATTTCTAGCCAGAAGAACATTAGGTTTGACATTCAATTTTTACCAGCGCGGCCTCGGCCTGTGGCGCGGTCTCGGCCTTTGGTGCTGCCAAAAGTGGTATAATTTGATGTATGCACATATTTCTGATATCGTTGTGACCAGGGGTACACCCTCTAACAGTGTGGTATTGAATTATAAAAATTGCTAGGGTGGACCTGGGGTGGATAACATGTTGCACCGCATAAGGGTTCTGGGGGAGGAGTGTACAATAGGATCTTTCCCAGGTGTGAATGTTCCTGATGTCATTTGAACACGGTTGGGCCTAGTACTGCTAGTAATATTTCTAAATGTGATTTATGCCCAGAAATACATGATGTTCATGTTGTGTTGATCAAGGTATTTATCGTGAGCGAGTGCTGTGCCAATGCTTTACACATTGCCTCTGTGGTAAACCTGACTGCTCAGTGCCAAGCTACCCAAGGGCGAGCGCAGGTTATACAGTGTGCATAATCACCTGCCTGACGGGGGTGGTAGATTCTGCCTGGCTGGAATATCGCCTCAGCCAACCAGAAAGTGCCAGTTCCAACAGGTGCCAAGTCCTCTCCCTGGGTCACTAAGGGCCCCACGGACTCCACCACCTAGAGCCTTTTTTTAAATTATTATTTTTTTAACTATGGTGAGCCAATAGTGGCTTTGTGGTTCACATTCCCCAGGGTTTAAAGTGGGTGCCTCGGTGCCCACCCACGGCACCCAAAACACTCTATGCTGGGGGCTGTGGGCTGTGAGGATCCCCAGGGCCCCGCCCGCTCCCTGTAAGCACCCATCCTGGGACCTGTGGGAGCAAGCAGTTGCTTTTTCTTGCTACTATTGGGCAAGAGCAATCTGAGTTTCCCAGATCGCAACAAAGCAGGTAGGGAAACACATGTATGCTCCCAATTGGAAGGAGCATTTTTAATGCAGCGCTCCTGTGGGCAGGGACACTACTGTGTCCAAGGGCTGGGCACCCAGGGACACAGTCAGTGAGCCGGCCCCAGGGGATGGGGTGCCCGGTGCCTTAAGAGGATCTGGGAGTGGGGCTGACTGCCCCCTCCCCATCAGTATTGATGCCTGGCCTGGGGGATGGGTCCCCGGCACCTTTTCAGGCACGGGAAGGACGGCCGCATGCCCCTTCCCCTTTTTTGGAATGATGCCGCCCCGGGGGATGGGATTCCCGGGGACTTTCAGAGGCCCCTTCCCTAAATATTATATTGTGCCAGGCCCTGCATTTTTTTTTTTTACTTTTGCAGCACGGGAGCTTGTAGTTCTAGTTTAAATGTTCCCATAGATTTGCAGATCCTCTGGGAATTCGCAGAAAAAATAAAGGTTTTTTGCCCAAGGGGGGGGGGGGGGGTCCCTCTGGCCTATTGGCCTAAGACCCCCTTATATTTTTGTAACCTTTTGCAATCCTAAGATGGCAACCGCTAAGATGGCTACAGCTGCATTGCTGTTGATGTGGTGGCAGCCACTCAGATCTCAGCTTGAGAGCTGTTGGGTTCGCAGATCCCCCCGGGGTGATATAAACAAAGTTTTTGAAGCATTAATTGCTCAAAAACTACCAAACCGATTTACACCAAATCACAAAAAGCACACTCTCTGGAACAAGATCTAGCGTTTTGAATATTTGGTGTAAATCTGTTCAGCGGTTTTGAAGTATCGCTGTTCAATTTTCCTATGGAAAAATGATTGTGGAATATGTTCTTTGGGATACCCCCCCATTTTCTCAGCCCCTGCTTGACGGATCACTCTTAAACTTTTCAGGAAGGAGCTGAGGTTGATGAGACCTCTTTCTAGAATGTTTTGTGAAGATTCGTCAAATGGGGCCTAAGTTATTAGAGAAACAAAAAAATGATTTTCCTATGAAAACGCAGACCTAACAATAACTACTCAGTGGCGAATGCCACAGGCTGAGTTATGCATAAATTATGCAGAAAAGTAAGTAGGGAACTCTAGGTAGTGTCCAAGTTTTAGATGGTGCGCAGTTCCTTTATATGGAACAATCTACAACACTACGTCACACTAAAACCGCTCACCTCAAATGTCTGAGTTTTTAAGCATAGTATTAGCATAGTGCCATCCATGTTGAGGTAGAAAAGTGAAATTCCTTTGCCATTTTTGCGGCAAAGTCCTTCAGCATAGGATTAGCTAGTGCCATCCATGTCCAGCTCAAAAATTACAATAGCCTTGAAGGAAAATATTCTCATTACAGATCCAGAAATGGAGCTGACAAATACTGTTTAATTTAACAATACAGTTTAGAATTAACTACTCGTGGTACTCTTAGCTAGGACTGCTAATGGCTCCAACAGTTGCTGGATGGTTTCAAAGAATGTGCGAGTGCTATGGATTTGAAAGCCAATGAATCCAAGTCTTTTATTTTAACCTGTGGGCCCAAAAGTACAAAATCAAGAACTTTTTATATAAAAGGATCGCCAGTCCTAAAGGTTGACAATTTTAACTACTCAGGGATTCCCTTCGATTCTAAACTTAAATGGGCACCTCTGCTGACAAAGAGAGCCATACAGTTTTCTAGAGCTATTGAAGGGATTTTTCGTTTTGCTTGAACTCTGGGACACATACCCATAAAGGAAATGATGACGTTGTTTAAATCAAAATGTATTTCTTTACTGTCCTACGGGGCAGGAGTGTGGGGGCATTGTAGTACAGATAATCTACAGACAACACAAAATAGCTTCCTCAAAAGATTACAGACACCTTTTTTTGTCACTCAGAGGTTTGATTGCCCTATCTTGAAGATCTTCTTGTACTTGCCCCTCTTTTGCTATGGGTCAAGATATGGCAATCGAGTGACGTTGGCCTCACGAAAAGCATTATTTTAGATTGTATGGCTCTGGAAAAGGGGGATGAGATTCCCTGGCTATGCTATATCAAGAATACCTGCTTATCCTTGGAACTACCTGAAATATATAATAAACCAGAACTGATAGTCTCGGCTACGAAAGCTCTGATTAAGATGTGTTTTTATGACTATCACCAGGGCTCTCGTACAGCTGAAACTAAGGATGCCTTCATTTGAGAGATATTTTTTTACTAAACCCTGCATTCAAGCTTGAGTTTTATTTATTGTTTGTAGAAAAAAGTCAATTCAGATTTTACCTCACTAGGTTTAGTTTGAACATATTACATTTTTTCATTGCGTTTCCGCAACAAAGCACATGGACTGACAACCTTCCCCCTTTTCCTTGTGACAATTATTCTGTTCAATCCACTATTCATTTCATGTTCTTTTGTTCATTGTATAAGTCTGCTCATATTCGTTTTCTTCTTGCAGTTCTGTGCCCTATGACTTTTTTGTCACACAGGTTGGGTTTCCAATACCCGCAGCAGTTGGACTCCACTGAAAAATGTACTGCGGTTATTGATTTTATTAGAAGTGCATTGAGTATTAGGAGGTGGTATTCATCTTAATTGCTTTTAGATATTTAGGTACTATGATGTCTGATACAGTACATATTGTTCAGAGATGGCAGTTTTTTAACAAATTGTTGTCTCTTTTAAGAGTTTGAAACTACTTTGTTGATCTCAAGATGAGATAAAATTTTATTGTGATTCTGTGATTTATATTGCTCTTATTATGCTCTTTTATGGCATTATATGCCGAACAAAGTTGATCTGATGATGATGAATTAATTACTCTCAGTTCAAAGCAGCCTTTTTATCATGTCTAATTGGAAAATGAGTTAATGCTGTTCATCAGTTTTTAAGGCACTTGTGAGTTCATTACCTCTTAAACTTTTGGCTCCTACTTTCACATCAGATTTCAGTAAATGCTGAATGCTATGGAAAAGCAATGCATTTTCATTGTCAGTTGTTGCTTCAGTTCCAATCACCACAGTGCCAGAATTGTGAAGGGAGAAAATTTCCGGATCCAAAGCATCATAGCTGCAAGATATAAGTAAAAGTGTTAAAAATGTTTTTAAAAAACTACAAAATGTAAACTATAAACTACACCTACCAGTGACAATTAGGTCTGGTATTAGTCAAGACATTTTGCTTTTTCATAAAAATCATTTACAAATCTGTTGATATGCATACATAATTACAGGGGTTTATAAATAAAGTTAAAAAAAAAAAAAATTACAGGGGGTTTATGTCAGCCCTCCTCATCCACTGGTCTCCTGCAGTGTCATATAAATTTTGCTTCCGCCCACCATAGAACACAGCATGGGGCAATGGTTCACATCACTTCAAGCATTGGTTCCCCCTTCTATGAGGAGCACCCTTTGTCTGTATAAGAAGCTGGCTTTTTATGTAGTAGTGCCAATTTACGGGTACACAATGCAAAAAGTCCAGATGATGCTAATTGGTTTACAGGTCTTACTTTAATAATCCCAAGTGCTCTATTTGTGGTAGTGTGGCCGAGCAGCTTAGGCTTATCATTGAGTAGTGTTAAGCATTTGTTGTACACACACAGTCAATAAATGGTTCATGCACTCGAAGGCATCTGAGACCAATTTATAAAAATAAACTAGATTTTTATATAATTTTAGACAACAAAATCTTTAGAATAACTTTTGGAGATATCGATTTTACAAAGAAATAGCAAAAATACTTGAATAACAGTTTTTGAGGTATGATTCTCGAACGCTGTAATGTTAACCTATGGGAGGAAAAACACAGGTAGCAAAACATCATTTGCAGTCGAAGTTCAGAAGTGCCCTTTTGGACTTGAAGTGCTAGGGGGCCATGGTCCAAAGAACCATCAGCAGTTTGAGTTTACCTGCCTTGGGGTGTCAGGTTGCAGAGGTGTTGGTCGGGATGGTAGCCTCGAGCACTACACCAGTCAATAGTACCGGAAACAAAGAGGATGCAAAGGGGGACTTGGGGACAAGTTCGGGAGAACCCAAAGGGGGTTCAAGTTCTGAGGACCCCTAGGTCAAGGGTTCGCAGTCAGGAGTGGTGAATCCAGACTGTGGGGCTCGGGTGCACTGGTGCTTAGCTGGCTGGCCGCTTGCGTTTAAGGATCTCACAGTCATTGGTCAGTCTTGCAGAGGGAAGGAAAACAAGACAGCAGGGCCACTCTGGTCGGGGATCTCATCAATCCTGAAGTCCCTCGTCGAGCAGGAAGGCTTCCAAGGCGGTAGTGTCCGGCTGAATGGAAAACAAGCTTTGGCTGATGCAAGTGCCTCAGTACTCAGGGTATCGGTGCAGGGGGGCTCCTGGAGGGTCTAGTAGTGTCTCAAAACTCGGTGGAGAGACGGGGCTGACATTCTAGAGCCATGAAGGCCTCCTCCTGTCATGCTGCTCCTTCAGTGGGCCCGATGGCCAACAACACAGGGTAGTGCGGTCAGTGCCTGCAGATGCAGGGGGATGGCTCCTCCATTTCAAGGGAGATGCTAGATGGTCGGAAGTGTGCTGGACAGTCCTCCAAGTGTTGGGGAGAATGCACAGCTGCAAGATGAGTCGGGTCTTTGCAACTGTCGAGGTACCTGCAGCCAGGCAGGGTTTGGCGCCAAATTTGTTACAGGTCATCAGTTCTCATGGTGTCAGCTCTTCTTTGTCCATCTTCTGTTCCCAGGTAGTCGAATCAGTCTCTCTGCTGTCGGGAGGATCCCTAAATACTCAAATTAGGGGCGTTTTAGGGGAGTACATGGTAGTAGCCAATGGGCTACCTACCACTGGGGTCACTACACCCCCTAGATGACAACTTCCTGTGGGGAGTGGTCATATCCCTGACCCAGACATTTCTATTTTCACCACAAAAAAAATGGTGATACCCTTCTTTGGCAGTCCACTTCAGGTAGCCCACCTTAAGGGTGTAACTATCCTGCAAGTAGAATACAAAAAAAAACTGTTATTCTTTCTGACCTCTGAGAGTGCAGGCTCTCCCTGGCTGGGGGGGGGGGGTGGGGAGGACCAGAAACTCATCTGTGGTGTCAGGCTGGAAGGTACCAGTCAGCCAACATGCTAAGTGACTAGAAGGGTTACAGGGGGCAACTTTAAGGTGCCCTCTAGGTGCATGCCTTCATAAATCGGATACTGGCATCAGTATGGATTTATTAAGACAAGGTGTTTGCTACCAAACACTGCAGCTGGGTAAAAAAAAAAAAAAAAACTTGTAATGACCAGTGCCTAGTACATATCTTTAAAATGGCTTCCAGATCACTTGCTATAACCAGCAATGGAACTAGGCAGCACATGGGCATATCTGCTCATGCAGATGTGCCCTCACATGTAATATAATGCACCCTGCCTTAGGACTCTGAAGGCTTGCTGTAGGTGCGACTTCTATAAAGTGCATGTAGTGTACTTTGGCACTGCACACAGGGAGTGGGTAATGTCGTGTTTTCAGAATGGTGTGCACCATTTCACGCATCCTGCAAAGGCAGTCTGCATGCAGTTTGTGTGTGGGTCCCTTATGGTTGCATAATTCATACTGCAGCCCTTAGGGACCCACTTTAGTGCCCATGCCCTGGGTACCAGGGGTACCATTTACCAAGGTTCTCTCATAGGGGAACATGGCGGCCGTGAGCTAGGCGGCCGCGGGTGCCATTAGGGAGGAAAACGGAGCCGCAAAAGTGATTCCTGACAACAATAGCTGCAACGTACCGGGTTGAAATGCAGGTCCCTCTATCAACGATTGGTGTAGAGTCGGCTGCCTGCTGGCCACTGCGCTGCAGGTCTTCAGGGACTCGGTGGAGAGAGGCGGCTGCAGAGCTTAGACGCAGCCGGGAAGCCGGCGTTCAAGCCGGGGCACAGTCAGCACAAGTCGAGGCAGTCTGCAAAACCTCAAGGCAGTGTCTGGAGACCGGTCTCCCTCTCTGGGAGATCATAGGAGGAGGAAGCCGGGTGAGAGAGCGAGTCACGCCAAGGAGGTGCCCTACCCCCTGCATATGGAGAAAGATGTTCCAAAAGAAGGTGAGGTTGGAAATAAACCCTCCAGATACACCTTGAGAACCAGGAACATTGGGGGTGGGGGGAAAGGCTGGCTTTCTACCAGTATCTTTAACAACAGACCCCATTTTTGGCGCAGTGCAGGAAATAAAGCACACTGCTAAAGGAAGGCGAGGTCGGCTAGGTGGAAGGAGTCTTCAATGTAGGAGAGCAGGTAAATCCCCATTAAAAAACATAGGGGAAAGAAATAAAAAGGCAACTATCAAACCTACCAAAATAACACCTTCGCTTAAATCCTTCTTTCGCGTCTTACCCAGTATGCAGAAGGGGAGTTCGGGGAGTTCCGGGGAAGTGACTCCTAAAAACACCAAGAACATAGGAGCAGAGGCGCTTAGTATGGATCTTAATGATGTTGAAAGAGGTACAAGCACAGCCCCACTCCAAAACGAACCCGAGATCGATCCCGTAATAGCTCAAGAGAAGATAGCTACAATTCCCACCAGCAATAGGTTTGAAGCTCTGGCAGCGATAGGCACACCAGAAGATGCGAAGAGTCTGAAAATATTTATATGAGGAGGGGTAAGAATGTCGAAAGAGGAGAAGGGACTTTGGGATATACTGATGACTCACTGGCAAGTATTTTATTGGGGCTGAAGAACGAAATCAAGAATCGGTTTGAAGTATTGGAAGCCAATCAGGTTGGCATACAAGCTTCCTGCTCTGAGCTAACACAAAAACTAGATGAGGTAACCCTCCGTACTAAGATTTTGGAAGAAGAGGTGGGAACAGTAAAACAGGATGTGACAAAAAATGCCTCTGAGATCTCTGAGTTAGCCAAGCAAAATCAAAGCCTGAGGGAAGACCTCGAGAAATTGGAGAATCATTCCCGAAGGAATAATTTAAGATTTTTGAACATCCCAGAATCTGAGGAGGGCTCGGACATGAAGGCCTTTATAATTTATATACTCCAGAACACGGTCTTGAAGGATAACAAAGATGTGAACCTTGAGCAAGAAATCCAAAGAGCACATAGAGAGCCCTTTCGTCGTAACCCCCAAAGGGTCAAACCTAGGAAGATTCTGGTGAATTTCCTCTCTTACACCATCAAAGAGGAAATCCTTAGCGGGCCCTAAAGAACGGACCGTACTCAGTCAATGGTTATTCGGTAGTAATCAGGTCAGATATCTGTAAATCTAAGGAGCAGCGGCAATGGGAGTTAGGAAACAAGATGGAGGAGCTACGGAAGCTTGGGGCCAAGGTCCAGTTAAAATTCCCTGCAATGCTACGTATAATGTGGGATAACCAAATGCATAACTACCGCTCAGTAGGAGATGTAGGGACACTAATTGACACAATAAAAAAGAAGCAAGAATCGGCTAAATGATAAGCAGCTGAATATAGATAGGCTGTGTCAGGAGCTAGTGTTAATGCAACTTGGAGCTTTTTAAGCGCGGCAGTATGCTGTTTCTTACTTTTCATTGTTTATTTATTTCCCCCAAATTGTTCGCCCATTAGGCATTTTCATGCCTATAAAGATAGGGAGGGTTCCCAAGGGTAGGATTAGAAGGGTGGGGTGGGGTGGTGGAGGGGGGGAAGGTGCACCTGTGGGGAGCAATGGGGTAAAAATAAAAAAAGTCCTCATTATCACTTAGTCAGGAATGTTTATGTGAAGTAGTGACGAAGCAGAAGGTGGGAATTAGAGAGGAGGGATGATGGCCAACATTGATATTCTTACATGGAATGTGAATGGTCTGAGGTCAAGAACTAGGCAGAGGGCAGTGCTGAGGTATCTGGAAGAGAGCCAGGCGCATATTATGGTGTTACAGGAGACACATCTGGTAGCAAGCGAGAGCAAGGAATTATTTCGCAAGTATGGCTGGGTCCAGAATATTTTAGTCTCCGACCAAGTACAATGCTGTAAGGGGGTTGCAATTTTAATAAAGAGGGGTCGAGGAATTGAGCTTAAATCCTCCAGTACGGATAGCTCAGGTAGATGGGTCTTAGCTGGTATGAAATGGGCAGACTGTGAATTTATTTGTGTTCGGCTTCTATGGTCCTAACGAGGACGACCCACAGCACATTGTAGATCTGGAGTTAAGATTAGTCAAAACCTCGGTCCCAGTGATAGTGGGGGGGATTTTAATATTCTGTTAGATCCAGTTCTGGACCGTTCCACACGAAGGGGTAGTGCCCCGGTGCCTAGAACGAGACGTGCCCTGAAAAAAGTGATACAGGACCTGGGGTTAGTGGGCGTTTGGAGATATCTGAGAGGTCAGTCGAGAGGCTATACCTATCATAGTAAAAAATACCACCACTATTCTAGATTGGATTATTTTTTGGTTGAAAGATGCTTAGCGGCAAACATTAAAAAGATCGTACACCATCCAGCTCATATTTCGGATCACTCAGCTGTCACTATGACCCTACAGGCTCCAGTATTAAAGCCCAATATTAGGTGGACACTAAAGCGTACCCTTCTCTCAGATGAGGAGGTGGTGCTTGCTATAAAAAAGGCCACATCAGAGTACTTTTTTATTAATAAAGACACTGCTACCCCAGGAGTAGAGTGGGATGTTTTTAAAGCGTATATACAGGGGTTTTTAAAAAGTCTTGGATGCTCTAAAGGAAGGGAAGATAGGGCAGAATTAGCAGGTCTGGAAGAGAAGTGGGTATCCTTGAGGCCTCCTTACAATCTCTAAGTGAGGGGGAAGATAGGGAAGGGTTGGTAAAAAGATTAGAAGAGACACAATTAAACTATAAAATTAAACTGGATTTAAAGTGTAAGGCAAGGTGGCAGGCAGGAAATATGAGACAGTTTGAATATGGGGTAAAAGCGGGGGCATTATTGGCTTGGAAGGCCAGGGTTGAAAGATCCAGGAATACGATTAATGAGCTGAGGGGATCCTCGGGTGAGGTGTTTGATAACTGGGAAGGATTGCAGAACCACGTGGTCTGACTTTTTTCTCAGCTCTATAGTGAGGATATCGTCCTTGACTCCCGACGGCTTAAAGACTGGTTGGGGGCGATTGGTCTCCCTGTACTGACTAGTGAAGGGAAGGAGAGTATGGAAGTACAAATTACTCAGGAAGAGATCAGGGGGGCCATGAAGAGAACTAAGAATGGGAAGGCTGCTGGCTCCGATGCCATCCCCTCAGAGGTCTATAAATTACTAATAGAGGAAGTTCTCCCGGTATGGGAGAACTTGTTTAATTTGATTTATACGGGGAAGGCGCGGGTCCGGGAATCATGGTTAAGAAGCTACCATGGTCCTGATTCTAAAACCAGCTAAAGACCCGGGGAAGGCAGAATCGTACCGCCCGATATCCCTGCTAAATGCTGACTATAAGATCTTTGTCAGCATTTTGGCAGGGAGGCTGGCTAAATTGGCTCCCCAACTTATACATCTTGATTAAAAAAGGATTTGTCCCTGGGAGGCAGATACATGAACTGACCCAGCAGTTAATCGGTAATATAGACCTGGCTACATCGAGGTGGATACCCTTGGCGGTAGTTACGTTGGATGCCGCCAAGGCTTTTGATCGTGTTTGCTGGGCCTATTTAAGGGAAGTTTTGATGGCTACGGGGTTTGGCCCATGCTTTATAACAACATTGAAAGACTTATATGAATGCACAAAAGCCAGTATTTTACTTAATGGCTCCCTCACTAAAAGTTTCCCAATTTCTAGGGGAACGCGGCAGGGTTGCCCTATCTCGCCATTGTTGTTCAATATTTACATCGAACCATACGCCCCGATGCTGCGTCGGGATAATCAGTTTATTGCTTTCAGTTCAGGCACCTATAACAATAAAATCGCATTATATGCAGACGATCTTGGAATTTTCACTGCAGACCCGGTTCTAACCATTCCCAGGGTGGAAGTTTTAGTGAAAGAGTTCGGGGCACTATCCGGTTATCCGGTAAACAATGCAAAAACCGGGATAATGTGTTGGAATGTCCCAGATTGGAAGGGAAATGTTCAGAGCGAGCTTAGATATCTTGGAGTTAGTATCATCAAGACACTAGAGGAAATTCCCCAGCTTAATCTGGAGAGGATAGTGAAAGAAATTGACAAATCACTCGCTAGATGGAAGAATCTCCCTTTGACCCTGTATGGGAGAGTAAATTTAATTAAAATGGTGATACTTCCTAAATTGACATATCTTTTTAATTGTATCCCTCTGACGTTTCCTAAAGTTATGATTGGTAAGTTACAGGGGAAATTAGTTAGTTTTGTTTGGACATCCAAGGGAGCCAGGGTCGCCTGGAAGAAACTGAGGCGTAAGCTGGAGAAGGGCGGCCTGGCCCTTCCTGACCTAAAGCTATATTGTATGACTTTCTAGTTGAAGAACTGCAGAATCCTCCTAGGTAAACCGGGGGCTTTGGTATGGGGAGGCCTGTTGGAAGAAATGGTAAAGGAGTGGGGATCTAAAGGTTTTCTCTATAAGTTTGGGGCAAGATTTTTTTTTTTACAAAGTTAGGCGAAGACTTTAAGGGTGGCACTTACTCTTTGGTTGGCGGTAAGGAAGATACTTGGTTTGGGCTATTTCTCAGATTTCTCTCCAATCTGGGACTCACCCGGTACACCTGAGTGCCTTCAAGATCGGTTAAGTCTCCCATTAAGGAGGGCGGGAATTGAAGTGTGGGGGGGATCTCCTGACGATGCAGGGTATGGTGCCATGGGAAGTGCTGGTGGCAAAAACGGGTGATTCCCGCTCAAGATTCAAGTACCTGCAGCTATCATCTTGGGTGGAGGCCAACAGACAGGAGATTGGTGGGTCGTGGGAAATTGAATCAAAATTACAGAATGAGGCCCCCAGAAAAAAGTAATTGCCGATTGGTATTGGGCTCTGTTGGAATCTGAAGATAAGAAGCTAAAAGCCCCATATGAGATCTGGGCAGGAGTAATCCAGATGACGGAGCCGCAAAAAACTTGGCAACTTTCTTTAAAACTACTGTACAAGGTGGTTAAACCTGAAAACCTGAAAAGGAACCATTTCTTTACAATCAACAGGTTGTACTGGACCCCGCAGAAACTTGCAACGTTTGTATCAGTTCCAACTCCAAGATGTCATAGATGCGGCATGTTAAGCGCAGATGATTTACATATGTTTTTTGAGTGCCCAAAATTACAGGATTATTGGCATACTGTTGAGAAAATTGTCAATGATATTCTCCAGGCCAATATACCAGTGAGTCTAACTTTGATATTGATGGGGTTGGAGGATCATCCTACTCAGCCCTTTTCGGCAATTAGGAGGGATCTCCTTTTTATATGATGCTTCTTGCCAGGAGAGAGATTTGTAAGAGATGGACAGATCCTCTACCCCCTCAGGGTTTTGACTGGCTCCAGGCGGTTGGAACAACATGTAAAATGGATACTGGAGTTGAGGGGGGCCCTCGCAGTATGTTTTTGGACGATTATTTGAGGTGGTATGGAACAGCAAGAACCTAATGGAGACATCCTATGATTACACCTGCGGGAAACCAGTAACCAGGAAACTGGATGGACTGGAGTGGCAGGGCTAGATGTTTAATTGCAAGTAGCCTGAAGGCGGAACAGGTTGGGTATCAGGCTTGGCTTTGCAAACACTGGTGATATGAGGACAAAAAAAGAAAAAAGAAAAAGGGGTACCATTTACCAGGGACTTACAGGGATGCTAAAGTCCTTGACAATTGGGTTACATTTAACATTTGTCTTGTTTTAGGTAAAGAGCACTGGGGCCTGGTAAGGCGGGATCTAGTGCACTTCCATCAAAAAGCATTAATACCAGTGGGCAAAAAGTGGAGGTGGCCATGTCAAAAAGAGGCACTTTCCTACACAACACCCCCATACAAAAGAGGATGAGAGTAACCTTTCCCAAGACACTACTCATTGTCTAATTGGAAGAACCTGGAAAGGCCATCAGTAATGGCATGATCAGTCTCAGGCCTGTGTTCCACATAGCTTGGGTTTTTCACCTTTCATTTGCATTAACCACTTGAGAGGCCTGTGGTCAGTTTAAACAAGGAAGTGAGAACCAAAGATGCATGGTCTCAGCTTCTTCAGGGACCAGACAACAGCAAAGGTTTCCCTCTCTATGCCACTCCAAGGCTGTTCTCTTTGGAGTAGCCTCCTGCTAATAAAAACAACAGGCTGGTCCTGGCCATCATCATTGGTCTGGGATAGGACTGCTCCTATCCCATCCTCAGAGTCATCAGTCTGCACAATGAACTGCTTAGAACAATCTGGAGCTTTTAGAATGGGTGCAGAGCTCATTGCTACTTTTAGGGTATCAAAAGTCTTTTGACAGCTCACTGTCCAGTTAATTTCTTTGGTTGCTTCTAGGAGGTCGATTCTGTGGTGGGTACCACAATAGTACCATACCCCTTCACAAACCTCCTGTAGTACCCAGTCAAGCCAAGGAATGCCCTGACTTGAGTCTGGGTTGTTGGGGCCTCCCAGTTGAGACCAGTCTGGATCTCGGGCTGTAAGGGTTGAACTTGGCCTCCGCCTACAAGGTGGCCCAAGTATACAACTGATCCTTGTCCTATCTGGCACTTGCTGGCCTTGATAGTGAGTCCTGCTCAAGTACCTTTCCAAGGTGGATCAGGTGATCCTGCCAAGTGGAGCTATGAATAGCAATATCACCAAGATATGTTGCACTAAAAGACTGAAGTGCAGCCAGGACTTTGTTCACCTGCCTCTGGAAGGTTACAGGGGCATTCTTTGGCTCCTGGGGTGAGACCAATTTGCCAGTACCCTGATGTTAAGTCAAAGGTACTGATAAACTTTGCTGCACCCAACCTGTCAATCAGCTCATCTGCTTTTGGAATAGGGTGAGCATCAGCCTTTATGACAGCATTGAGACCCCTGTACTCCACACAAAACCTCAGCTCTGGTTTACCTTACTTGAAATGAGGTTTGGGGACTAAGACCACTGGGCTGGCGCAGGGACTCTTTCAGAGTTCAATCACCCCTAACTCCAGCATCTTGCTGACTTCAGCTCTGATGCGTTCCCTAACTTGGTTAGACTGCCTGTAAATTTTGTTTTTGATAGGAAGGCTGTTCCTAGTGTTCACATCATGTGTGTACCAGGTTGTCTGACCAGGGGTTAGGAACAAGAGCTCAGCATACTGCCCCATGACTTGCCTGCAGGCAGTTTGCTGTTGGGCAGTGACGGTGTCTGACAAGACAACTCCCTCAACAGACCCATCTTTAGGGTTGTTAGAGAGGAGGTCAGGGAGAGGTTTACTCTCTTCTTCCTGACCTTTGTCAGTGACCATGGTCACGTCAGCCCTGTAATACAAGGGTTTAAGGTGATTCACATGGATGACCCTCTGGGGGCTCCTGGAAGTACCAAGGCCCACTAAGTAGGTGACCTCCCCTTTTCTTTCATAGATAGGGTAGGGTCCACTCCATTTTTCCTTGAGGGCCCTAGGTGCCACAGGCTTTAAAACCCATACCTTGTGTCCTGGCTGAAACTCAACCAGTGCAGACTTTTGGTCAACCCATTGCTTCTGGAGCTCTTGGCTTGCCTCAGGTTGTGGTTTGCTTTTTCCATGTACTCAGCCATCCTTGAACATAGGCCAAGCACATAGTCCACCATGTCCAGCTTTGGCTCTTTGGAAATCTTCTCCCAGCATTCCCTCACCAGACTTAGAGGACCTCTAACAGGATGGCCAAACAAAAGCTCAAAGGGAGTAAAGCCCACTCCTTTCTGTGACACCTCTCTATAGGTAAAATGCAGGCATGGTAACAAGACATGCCACCTCCTTCTGAGCTTTTCAGGGAGTTATACCTTTCATGGTCTTGTTAAACCTTTCAACAAGGCCATTTGTTTGTGGGTGATATGGGGGGGTGAACTTGTATGTCACCCCACACACAGTCCACATTGCTTTTTAGGTAAGCAGACATGAAGTTACTACCGCTGTCTGAAACCACCTCCTTAGGGAAACCCACTCTACTAAAATTAATTAATAGGGCCCTGGCAACTGCAGAAGCAGTGACAGTCCTAAGGGGAATAGCCTCAGGATACCTGGTGGCATGATCCACTACCAGAACAATAAACCTGTAGCCTGAAGCTGTTTGAGGGTCAAAGGGGCCAAAAGTGTTGACCCCACCCTCTCAAAGGGAACCCCAACCACTGGTAGTGGAATTAAGGGGGACTTTGGTTTTCTACTTTCTGCCACTGCCTTAACAGGTGACACAGGAGTTACAGAATGACTTCATTTTCTGGGGCATGCTTAGCCAGTAGAAGTGGGCAACCAACCTACTCCAAGTTTTAGTTTGGCCAAGATGCCCAGCTAGAAGAGTGTCATGGGCAAAATTGAGTAGAAACTCCCTGTACATCTGAGGCACTACCACTCTCCTTGTGGCACAAGGTTTGGGATCTCTGGCCACAGAGTATAGGAGTCCTTCCTCCCAATTGGTCCTGTGGGAACCACTGACATCATCCTTTTCATGTGCAGCAGCTTGCTTTCTCAGGCTTTCAAGAGTGGGACATGTTTTTTGTCTCCGGCATAGATCGTCCCTTGAGGGTCCGCCCGGACCTAGGAGCTCTGCCGTGTAAGGCCCAAGTTCCTGAGGCTCAGTTCCCTCAAGGGCTGACAGGTCTTCTCCCTGGGGAGAGGGGACCAGCGCGGGTGTCTGTATGGACGTTGGTTTCCCAGCCTTCCTGCCTTTTCTCTTGGAGATTTCTTGGGTCATTATTCCATGCCCTAATACCTATTTTTCACCCTGGGCTTTGCTCTGTGCTCTGGTTTTCACACAAACCCATTCAGGTATTCCCAGCATGAAGGCATGCGTTTTCATCTCTAACTCAGCCCATGCTGAGGTCTCCAGATCATTCTCTAGCAGACATTCAACTGGGATTGCAGATGATATGACCACCTTCTTTTGGCCAGCAACCCCTTCACATTCCAAGGTCACCAGAGCCATAGGGTGAACCTTGATGATATTGTCAGCATTGATTACTCGATATGTCTGTCCAGTTAAGTACTAGTCTGAGGATATCAGTTTTTCAGTCACCATGGTGAAACTCGCACCTGTGTCTCAGTGCTTCTATGTCAATCGCATTAATGAGTGGCTTCTGTCTGTATTTCTCCAGGTCACTGGGCCAGGCAGCTAGGGTAGCCATATCCACCCCACCCTCTGAGACTAAAATAGCTTCAGTGTGCTCTCTGACTTGGTCAGCTTGGTCAGGGCACAACAGGGATCCCATCTGGAGACTAGCAACCTCTGAAGGTGCTGCACTAGGGGGGGAACCCTTTTTCAGGCAGGTTGAGTCCCCAGTTTTGGTGTCCATTCTGCTCACAGAGTTGGCACCAAGACTGTTTGGGATCCCAGTTTTTACTGTGGTACCCACTCTTGGATTGGGAAGAGTCTCGGGCCACACCCTGTTGAATAGGTTTCTGGGGCCCTTTGGAAGTTTCTTTGAGTTTTACCCTTTGGTGTCCCACCTCTTTCCCCTGGGGGGAAGCAGCAACCACTTTCTTGTGGTCACCCCCACCATGGGACTTCTTGGACACCCTTGTTTTTACCCAGTGGTTAGCCTTCTTCCCCAACTCTTTAGGAGAGACAAACCCTAAGTCTGCTAGGTACTGATGCAGTTTTTCAGAAGTACAATCACTCAACAGATGCTCCTTCATAATCAAATTAGAGGGACTTTCATAATCATGCACCTTATGGCCTTTCAACCTACAAGGTGTAATGTTTTGACTGAGAAGTCAACAAAGTCTACCCAGGATTGACTCGAGGTTTTGTGAGTCTCCCTGAACTTAACCGGTACTCTTCATTTGTGAGACCAAAGCCTTCAATCAAGGTAAAACTTCATGAGGTCATAGGAGTCAGCTTCTTCCTCATCAAGTGTCAGGAGTCTATTCCTGCACTTTCCTGAGAATAATATCCACAGTAGAGAGCCCCAGTGTCTATTGTGTAACTTTCTCATTTTAAAATCCATCTCAAAGTCTGTGAACCACTTTGTAATATCATCACCCTCGACATATTTAGGGATAATCCCTTTGGGGATTTTGGGATCAAAGTTTCCTCATTTGCCCTATTTATTTTATTGCTTCTAATACTCATGGGTTCTAGACCTACCTCAGCCCCCTCTCTTTCTATTGCCAGGATTCTGGCTTCAAGGGCTGCTCTTTTGGCTAGTCTTGCAAGATATACATCTTTTTCATCTAGTTCTTCTATGCGCCTGGAGTGGCTTGACCTACCCCCAGAAGGGGAAGGTTCTCTAGGTAAATGTTTAGGATATGGGTTCTTGTCTGGATCCTCATCCTGTCTGGTTAGGATGGGGCAGGGTACTACCCCCTTGAGTACTGATTACAGTCTCATGATTACTGTGTACCCCCTCTTCAGGGGTGTCAGGACTTTTTTCCAACTGGGCTGCATCAAATTCAGAAAGGGCCTCCAGTAGCAACTTTACTGGCTTTACAGAGGTTCCTTAACTGCTACATACTAAGCTCCAGAAAAGGGGTCAGGTTGAGTTCCTGTACAATCTACTCTGATCAAGAGACATTCTTAGCACAGTTGGGACCGTTTTAGAAAACTGCACAAAATTCTAAAAGACATTTAAAGGCCTAACTGACTAGTAAATGTTTTACATTTCTAATACAATGAAATGTGGGACTTAACACAAGGCCCTAACAATTCCAAATTAGAAAACGTAGTAAAAATTTAGAAAATTGACAAGTTGCAAAAATATTTTTGAACTAATGTCAGTTGCGGAATCACCCATTGACCAAGTGGTATCAGCAAAAGAAAGTCTTTTACCCCACCGCTGATCCACCAATGTAGGAAGCTGGCTTTTTATGAATTAGTGCCAATGTAAGGGCACTACATGCAAAAAGTCCAGATGACGCTTTTTGGTTTTATAGGGCTTACTTTAATAATCTCAAGTGCTCTATTTGTGGAAGTGTGGTCGAGCAGCTTAGACTGATCAAAGAGGAGTGTTAAGCATTTGTGGTACACACACAGTTTATAAATTGTTCACACACTCAAGAAGGAATCCGAGACTAATTGTTAAAAATCAGGTAGATTTTTTTTATAATTGTAGCCACCAAGATCTTTAAAATAACTTTCTTACTTTTGCAGAAATTGATTTTACAAAGGAATAGAAAAAATACTCTCCCATATAACGTAGTGTCAAAAGAATAAGTGCTTGTTAAACCGTGCACACGCCCACAAAAGTAAATAGCACCTGGTGTCCTTGCAAAATAACGTGTCTAAATAACGAAAGTAGATTTCTGCAATTGCCAAAATGAAAAACAACAAACCATGCTTCCTGACACAGTAGTATTCAGCAAAAAAATTACCGCTACTCAGTTGAACACACTGCTACTGAGCTCAACAAAGTAACAGGATACCCCACTCAAGTTATAGCAAACATTTGTGACACTTACCAGCATGGTAACCACAACAACGTTTATTACCACTCAGGTCTGCAAACACCATGTAAAGTATAGCCGCCATATATACAGCCCAAAAGCTAATCATGTGGTAATCATGTGTTCCATCCGACCACCATGAGCTAGACCAGCAGATTCCCATGAGTGATGGCGTGTTATTTAAGCCATTTCTCGTTTTTTTTTAAAAATCCAAAAACTAAGAAAATCCAAGTTTCAGTGTGACAATGTCAAAGCACTGGATAATCATTTAAATAAAAGTGTTTTCTTTGAAAATATAGCCCTGCAAATGGCAGAATACTAGCCTGGGAAGTGACGTGCAAGGAGCCCCTTTAATTTGAACGGATATGAATTCAAAGGCTGCGGGAGAGATACGTAGGGGGGTCTGTAAACAAGCAGGGACTCGACCGCGCTGATCACAATAGACCGTGTATCCACTGGGAAGCAAACAGGAAAGCGCTGACAGCAGGATGCTGTGATGGAATAGAAGGGAAATTAAACTCACCATGACAGATTTTGCCCGAGTGATGTCATGGTCTTAGCATTTTAGTGTACGGGAATTAAGGCAAAATATCCATGCAGCTGAACTGTTGTTCATCTCGAACAACAACCTTCTCGATTCGACTCAAAATGGCTTCAGAAGTCAGCATAGCACCAAATCAGCTCTGGTCACGGTGTCAGAGGAAATTAGGCAAACCATGGATAAGGATGGGAGGCCTGCGTTGATTTTATCACACCATCCTTATTGACCATCTCGAAGCATTGGGGGCAAGGCCCTAAATCTCCTGTCTTCTTTTCTCTCAGACAGAGAGCAGTTTGTCGAGATTAACGGGTTTAGGTCAAGATTTTCTCGCTTCCGTGTGGAGTTCCGCAGGGATCTTCTCTCAGCCCTACGCTATTTATTATTTATGTATCATAGTTAGCCAGGCTCATTAAGACATTTGGCTTTTCAGTGGTTTCCTATGCTGATGATACACAGATAGTGTTATCACTGGCTAGTGACCTGGAAAGCACGGCTCTTAGATTCCAGGACTGTATGCGAGAAGTGGGGAATTGAATGTCAGAAAACTGTCTTAAATTGAATACGGGTAAGACAGAGGTTCTCCTGTTTGGAAAGGATAGGTCCTTTTGGTCACCAATGTGGTGGCCTGCAGAGATGGAAGAACTCCCCACCTCGGTCGCGAAGGCAAAAAATCTAGGAGTCTATTTTGACGATAAACTTTCCTTCGAAGGTCAAATGAATACCATAACGTCTTCCTGTTTTCTAACTATAAAAATCCTCCGGAAAGTCTTACCTTTCATTCCTTTGGACCTACAGAAATCTGTTATTTCTGCTCTAATTTTATCAAAACTTGATTATTGTAGTGCCTTGTTTCTAAACATCCCTACCAAAGGCCTGAATAAATTGCAGGTTCTGTAAAATGCAGCGGCTCGACTGCTGCTTGCAATTCTGAAATTCCAATCAGTATCCCATCTCTTACCACAACTGCACTGAGTGGGCTTCCTATGAAAAAACGGATTAAATTTAAGTCACTTTGCATTGCTTCAAGGCACTGCATGGCATGGCCCAGTTTACTTTAAGCATAAACCCTTGCCGATATGTTCCCCTACGACATATCAGACCTTCATCTGCTCTTAACCTTGTCATCCCCAAAGCTAGAACAGCTCACTGGGGTGAAAGGAGTTTTATAGTGGGCACAGACAAACTCTGGAAGTCTCCCAATCTCTCTTAAGACTAAATGTGATCTTCTGTCTTTTCAGAAGTCTTTAAAAACCTGGTTGTTCAACAATTAAATCTTTGTTTCTGGACCACCTCTTAGTAAGATCCACAGGCGCCTAGACACTTTCGGGTAGTAGTGCGCGGTATAAATCTTAATTTCATTTCAACTATCAGCTGTCTGTTAAATAAAATTGTGGGTTGCTTTTCAGATTCTCTGTTTTGAATATGCAAAGCTGCCCCACTCTTCCCTGCATGCTTCCCATGCCTGCCATCTATGGCACAGGACCAATTAAAACAAGCAAAGGAGCGAGAGTCACGGTTGGTGAGGGAGCAGTAAAACAGGCAGCAGTAACACAACTGTGGCATTAAGAGGAGGTGGGAGGAAGAATACTATATTTGAATGTAAGCAGCTAGGGCGCTGAAGCTAAACACAGACAAACAGTAACAGAGCAGGAAACCTAGAATAAAATAGTCCCCCAAAGAACAGATAAAGAACCATAGCGGAATGAGGCAGCATTAAGTCCCTGCTCTGTGGGAGAAGCAAGAAAGGAGGGACAAAGAAGCAATACTAACTACTAGCAACCAGGGATTTTTAAAGGACACTGACATAGACAAATGAGCCATGGCAAGAAAGGGGATCCGTTTGAAGCCCACAGACTGATTACAGCAGGTCTTGAAGACGCAGCGCATGCGCTGTCTAGCTCGACCTAAAAACTTTAAACAATAAATAATCTTTTTAAAAGAAAGATTCAAAGAAAGATCAAAAGAAATAGAATGAAGTATAGAAAAATAGAAGCAAAGATCAAAAGATGGAAGAATGAACAAAAGTGGTTAAGAAAATGGGAAAAAGACAGAAGCAAAGAAAAAGGAAATAAATACAGAACAAAGAAAAATTGATAACTGTCATTGGGCTTATATTTTACTTAGTTGTGCACTTAGACTCAGACCTGTGACTGTAAAATACTGGACATTAGTATATCTTAGTAATCAAATATAAATATATAATCAGAAATAATTGTGGAAACGTTTATTAAAAAAAATCAAATTGGGATTCGGAAAGAGGAGGATGACATGGCATACAGAAAATGACTGTAAATTCATATTTCATAGACAGTGGGTTCTGAAAAGTACTGTACCTTTTCGTGCTTTGTGAGAGATCAAATTCATCCTTTGGCATCTGCTCCAGGCTTTTGTGAAGTAAGCTAAAATGTGCAAATGCCAAAACTATATTCATCTGAGATTTCCATGGCATCTCCTCCATGCATGCTTGATACATTCTTTTGCGCTTTATATATCTCCCCACAATAGGAGTCAGCAGAACCACAAGGGTTGTAAAAGCTCTTTTTTCTACCTCTTCTGCAGATTTTCTGAAAATAAACATTGAATTTAAAATGAGGAAATGAAGCACTAACTGGAACACTCAGATGCGTAAACTGTCAATTTTTAAAAATATGGGGAACTAATCATGGTTCTTATTAGTCAAGTGGTTCTGAAGTACAAAACTGATGGATTATTTTCCCTCAGTCCTGTCACTAAAAGCCATACAATAGGAATTCCACATTGTGCAGTCATTTGCACTCCACCAATAGCCTAAAGACAACTTTTACTCCCCTGTTAATGTTGATCAAAATCAACTTTGCTGCCACCTCTCTTCAGTGTTCTGCTATTATTCTTCTGCCACTACAAGTCTATAAATGGATAATTTTAATGCAGGGGAATTTGAGAGTTTCACTACTTTTTCCTCGGGTATGTGACAAAACTGCAAGGGAAGAGTTCGGTTTCTGCACTTTCCTAAAATCGACATGTTGTAACACTAGCCTGGGACATATCCCCTGTTATATTAAACAATAATATTCTAAATTCTTAGTAAATGACAGTTTATGAATGTGGAGGTTCTTAGGAGAGCATAAAACAGCATCACAGCCATACAACATCTGAAACTGCCAGCAGAAGGAAAATTTACGTACCTTTGAAAACTTTGGTTCACAAGCATATAGAGTTTTCCTCTGTAAATTCTTTATATTTGATTACCTCAGCTATCTTGTTGGGAAATTAAGCCTTTGTAACGCTCTCATGGAGGACCACCTATTATCGACTAGTGTGTGGTGCTGACCAGACAAGAATTCACCAGAGGATTTAAATGTCACTTATGAATGAAATATTCAGAGAAATACCGGCCACAGAGGCACTTGGAATACTCTACGGAGCATGAGTGTAGGTGGGATAGCAATATAATCTGCATAGGATCCATCAGAAGCAACATTACTTGATAAAAGTAAGATTGACGTATTAATACATTTTCTTCCTCAGACTGGTTCGCTTGCCCCTCATTAGTGCTACAAATTTGGATGGCAGAAATGTGACAGCACAAAATGCTAAAGGAAAAACATGGTCTGCTTTACAGACTCTATCCTAGTAAAAAAAAAAATAGTGCAGCCACCCTCAGTAGAATCTATAATAATCTACTAAATATGAGTTTTGTCAAATTCATAATCCACTCTGTGTGCTTAGTTAAATATATCCCTTTGGAGAGTCCTCCATAAGTAACAAACAGTTGCCTTTTGATGTCAAAACTAAGAGCTGTCCTAGAACATATACTGTTCACGGTCTCCTGGTGCAAGTGCAAGTGGTAGAAAGAAAACCTGCAGACAAACATATTGATTTGAGAGAAATTCTGCAGCAACAATGGGCAAAACAGAAGCTTTAATTCCCATGATCACTTTATCCTTTTTTTTTATTATTTTTTTTAATTTTTTTTTAGAGTTTTATATAGCGCAAACTAGACCCGAGACATCAGGTATCAGAGCGCTTTACATGAGCACCAGTTTCGTTACATGAGGACACATTCATTTGTGTTAGGCACAGGAAGATTAAGTGATTTGCCCAGAATCACAGGATGTTGAGGGTCGTTGCCGAGACTCGAACCCGGTTCCCCAGCTTTGAGGTTGAACGCCATAGCCGTAAGGCTACAACCTCTCCCCAAAGGGAAGAGAATGGTATATCAGCTGAAAACTACTGCAACTCAAATATCCTCCAGACCGACATCATTAGAAGGAAAACTGTCATGGGAGTGAAGAAAAAGTTACTTACCTGTGATAACCATGGGCCTGATTCAGGTGTTGGCGGACGAGTTACTCCGTCACAACAGTGATGGATATCCCGTCTGCCGAAATATAAATCCCATAGGAGAATATGGGATTTATATTTTGGTAGACAAGATATCCTTTACCGTTGTGACAGAGTAACCCATCTGCCAAAATCTAAATCAGGCCCTATGTTTCTGGTGGATACTCTATCTACCTGCAATTCCTCACCTGCAGAACTATTCCCAGGCGTCAGACTGAATCCAAAAGCTTGCTGCCGCCAGTAGAGGGCGCTGGACCCAGTCGGCACCGGAAGTGACATCAGGAAACGCCAACGTGTCCATAAAGCGCCCGCTCAAGCACATCAGCGTCAGTTTCCCTCCATTTTTTCCAAGCCTTCGACGTAAGAGGGCATACAAAAATTGTGTGAGTTTGTAGTACCAATATGCATAAATAAAATGTGATTTTATTTAATGTCCCTATGTTTCATCCATCAAAATGGGAGGCAGGCAGGTCAGTGAGGAATGTGCAGGTAGAAGTATCCATCAACAGGTAAGAAACTTTTTCTTCTGATGGATACGTCTAACTGCAGATTTTACACCTGTAGAACAGATTTCACTGCAATACCCTGCACAGAAAGATATTGATGGATGATTCAGACCAGGAAATCCTGCAAGATGGATCTAGCTAAGAGCCCGTCCCTATGCATCTATGCATCAACACAATGCTTAGCAAAGGTGTGCAAGGAAGTCCACATTTCCGCTTTACATATTTCCTATATCAGGACACCCCGAGCCAATGCCGAAGTGGTGGACTTAGCCCTGGTGGAATGGTCCCTGATTCCTTCAGGCAGCTTGTTCTTGGCGAGGGCGTAGCAGATTTTAATCCAGAGGATCCTCAAATTGGAGAGTCTTCTTTTAAACTGCCTTCCTCTTTTTGGCTCCTCAATAGCCTATGCAGAACTGGTCATCTGAACGATATTCTTTGGTGCGGTCTAGGTAGTAATTAACCGCCCGCCTCAGATGCAACCATTCCTCCTTCTTCGGGGGATGATGTGGAGGGTAGAAGGCTGGGAGGGTAATGTATTGGGCCAGGTGAAAAGAAGTGATCACCTTAGGATGGAAAACAGTACTTGTTCGCAACACCAACCAGTCTGGCAAGCAGGGGAACGGGGCAGGGAACGACAGCTCAGGGCCTGCAACTCACTGACCAGTCCAGCAGACGTGATGGCAACCAAAAATACCATCTTGAGGATTAACATGTGAAAAGTACACACATCTTGAGGATTAACATGTGAAAAGTACAACTGTGTAGAGGCTCCAACAGAGCCCCCATCAAGAAAGTAAGAGCCAAATTCAAGTCCCACTGAGGAACTACAAATGGAGTGGTAGGAAAATGGTAAGTCAGGCCTTTAAGAAAACGTAACACGATAGGAGACCTAAACAGGGATGGCTAATCCAGCAGAAATAGTCAGTCAGAAAAGGCAGCTAAATAGCCCTTACTGTGCCAATGGCACATCATCTTTGAGCTAGGTAAAGCGCAAACTACAGCACTTGGGATATCTGGGCCTGCAAGCGATCTGCACAATTGTTTGCATACCAGGCAACAAAGTTGCCCGATCTGCCGGAGTATGCCGACTTAGTGGAGGGGCAACGTGTAGACAATATAACATCTATCACCTCATGTGGCAGCTGAAAGGAGCTCAATTGTCCCCGCTCAATCTCCAAGTACACAGGTGAAAACCTCAGAGGTTAGGATGCAGAACAAGTCCCTCCGACTGGTAAATAAGGTCCTGCCTGAATGGCAAGCGGAGCAAAGGAAGTGTGGAGATGCGCAGAAGGTCTGCGTACCACACCCTTCTCGGACAATCTCAGGCTATAAGAATAAGTTTGGCCCGGTCTTGGCGACTCTTCCTCAGAACCTGAGGAATCAAGGGTATGAGGGAAATGTGTAATGCAGCTGAACGTTCTACCTCAACTGAAATGCGTCCTCCAAGACTCTCCTCAATGGATACTGGAGGGCGCAAAATTGTTGGCATTGAGCATTTTCCAAAGAGGCAAACAAGTCCACCTGAGGAGTGCCCCACTAGGCGAAGATGTACTGAACTACCTCCAGTAGAAGACGCCACTCATGATCAGCAAGATAGTGGCAGATGAGCCTGACGGCTCTGATGTTTAGAGACTCAGCTAGGTGATTGGTGGTGAGCCAGATCTCTTGGCGGGGTGCCTAAGACCGCAGTATCAGAGCCTCTACACAAAGGAGGTGAGACCCTACTCCCTTTTGTTTGTTCACATACCACATTACAGTGTAGTCTGTCAAGATCTGGACAGACCAACATATGATGGAGGGGAGAAAAAGCCTTGAGCACCAGCCGAATTGCTTGGAATTCTAGCAGATTGATGTGAAGCTCTTGCTCCTCTGGAGACCCTAGTTCTTTGCTCTCTAGATCCTCCAGTGAGGCAAAATGACTGAAAGTCCTTGCTCAAAGTGGAAGCTGAAAGCCCAGTGAACGTGCAGTGATACTTGATGCTTTGAATCTCTCCAGCGCCAAATCCACCTTGTCACTGAAGAGGCGCACTCCGTCGAAGGGAATATCTATCAAATTGCACTGGAAGTCAGAAGAAAAGTTAGATGTCTGGAATAAAACATGGAAACTAATTGAGACAGAGATACCCATGCCCCGGGTGACTGAGTCAGCCATGTCAAGACCGACTTTATAAAGTGGCAGGAAGAATTTTGTCCATCGGCGATGACCTCTTGAAAATAGTCTTTCATGTCTGCAGGGATATGAGGCAGCATTACTTGGGCTATGTTCCACAACGCATGGGTATAACTGGCAAGAAGACAGTTGCCATTTAATGATTGTAAGGCCATACTTCTAGACAAAAAGACTTTCTTGCCCCATGCCTCTAGTCTTTTGGACTCCTTGTACAATGGTTCCGTGAGGAAAGCTCCACCCAACTGCATACTTGAGCAGGATGCCTGTACAACAAGGACCTCCGGTGATGGATGGGTAGATAGGAATTATGGGTTGCGTGGTGCTGAGCAGTAGCGTTGAGCCACAAGTCTGTCAACTGCTGGTGTAGACGACAGCTCCTCCATCGCCGCCAGGACAGATGCCAGTAACGCATCATTAAAAGACAAAAAGGGCTCCAATGTGGGTGAGGAGGGCAATAAGAACTCTGTGAGGACATTGGTTTTAATTTCTGTTGATTGCAGCTGTAAATTCAAGGCCTTCGCAGCCTTCAACATGATTTTATGGAGAGACATCACCTCAAGTGTGGGTGGTCTCTAGCAGGGAACTCCATGGGCAATTCAGGTGAATTATCCAGGCCACTTGCAGATGACAGGCCCTGATAATCATGCAGGGAATCCTGCCTTTAATCTTCATAGAGGAGATAGTCCACAAGGTTGAGTCAATACCAAACATTTTAAGGAGGCGTGCTCTGTAAGTCTTCTATTCCAGAAGCCTTTGTGTCTCTCTACTGAGGAGTTCGACATCAGTCTGCGGCATCAGTTACTTCATATTCGGAGGTGGTGCCGGCGGCAGTGCTGGCCATGAAGGTAGTTGTGGCACAGAGAACCTGAGTTCTATTTCAAAGCAGGGCAGAGGTGCTAGATCCAAAGGAGCGACGCCGAGTGGCGTCATGTGAAATGGCATGAACAGCCGGAGACGTGTTGGAGCCTTTGTAAATATGTTGTGCATGATATTGAGGAGTGCAACTGGATCTGAGTCTGACATTGGAAATTCGGGGAACTGTGGCGTCAAAGTCTCAGGCACGGGAGCCAGCGCCAAAGGTTCCAGGGAAGGTGGAGGTCTGTCCGTAGTCAGTCCCAGAGGAGGAGCTCGGCTTCACGGAGGGTCCTCAGCCGGGATTTCGGCCAACTCCAGTTCCAAGGATGAATGTCCTGTAGGTAATTGGAGAACATCTGGGAGACTTACCTTTTGAGTGCTTTTTGGATTTTTTGTGGTGTTTCCTTCACTTGGTGGACTAGGAAGATGAAGCACGGGAACGGCATTGAGAACATTTGCGGCACCAATGGTCACCCTTGGCCAGAACCAAAAAGAGGTTGGTCTCTCATTCTTTGATGGCTCTGGGGTTCATACTGAGGAAGGAAGAACAAGATCTGGTGCCATGGTCAGAGCCTAAGCACCATAAACAAATGGCATGGGGGTCCGTGATGGTCATCTGTGCCTCACAATCACTACAGGGTATAAAACCTGATTTGTTAGGTAGAGACATTGGTACTGCTTTGGTAATTTTTTATGAGGAAAACTCCTTCAGGGTTTCTTAGTGTGTTTTGTCTCCCTCTGACCTATCTCCTTTAGTATTACTGCAAAGAATTAATTTAAAGATGTGGAATCTGCGAGAAAGGAGTATGCATCAGAAGACTTACAATGTGCAGGGCTAATCGCTGTGTGTCCTATCCCAATAACTTCGGCCCGCTACATCTCTCATTGGCAAGATGCACAAGAATATCTTAACCTGTCTATGTTCACTGGTTTTGTACAACATTGGGTTCAATCTCCCTCATCCTCCGCTGTCTCCTTGCCCACGTGATAAGCTTGGTACTGGCCCCATCGGTTCCTAGGGCGACTCTGGGGAGGGAGCAACTCACTGTATATATCCGACTGAGTGTTACAGTAGACCATATCTGCATGCCATTCACTCAGAGTGGAAACTGGGCCTTGGGCCCATCGCATTGCGACCCAGCACCTGGCAAGTAGCACTAAGTACGCTACCTTCTGTAACATTCTGGTGGAACTCTATCTTACTACAGCTTCCTCATTGACTGCCTTGGCTCCCTACCCTCATGCTGAAGGAACTAAAACATTTTTTTTAAATAAGTGGTCTTTAATATCTGAAGCGAAGCAAAAACAGGGATTTACCTGAATTCACAGGAAGCACTATTTAGGAATTTGTGGAGTAGTAGTGTCTTGTTCTGTTTATGTTCTCTGTTCCTTCCCCCTTCTCTACTATGTAAGTACATGAATTGGCACCTTTAATAGATCTGTGTTGTCATAAGACTGAGGAATCAACGTTTTGAGTGTAAGACTCACCCGCCTTTGCTATAACATACAACTTAACATGAAATGGTATGTCAATACCATCCAAAGGGTTTAAAGCAAAAACCCCACATTAATCAACGATACTTAGACTATATGAAACCCTGCACCCAGAAGCAGAATCATCCTGAAAAAGGGGAACACCCTCCAGTCTACAAACCACTCACCAATGGAAGTGAGAGGTATAGCCATACCAATATAAGACCCATGAAACAACAACAAAATGTTTGTTGAGTCACCATTACGTGAGATAGTGACCACTGGTATACAAACCAGTATTGATACAGGGTTTAACCTCTTGTCTCATAGGTCTTTCGCAGAGCGGGGAGGATAGGCAGGGCGTTAAGGAATCTGCT
Organism: Calotriton arnoldi; assembly: GCA_963921515.1. Classification (NCBI taxonomy): domain Eukaryota; kingdom Metazoa; phylum Chordata; class Amphibia; order Caudata; family Salamandridae; genus Calotriton; species Calotriton arnoldi. The sequence continues at coordinate 2,577,976 of CAWUFW010000117.1, read as the reverse complement.
GCTAGACTATGTCTCTACCAGATATTAAGTTACTGAAGGTAAGTAACTTGTACATCTGATAGAGACATTTAGCCACAGATTCCTTAACTTTTGAATTAAATACCATAGCTATACCCCCTGGAGGAGGGTCTGCGAACTAATCCTACAATAGTTCTCAAAGAAAACCAGCCAGTCAATACTAACAACCGACTAAATATACGTAGGAATAGTAGGAAAAGTGCCTGGCTCTTAACAGTACCTATAATCACTATCACAGAATATATCAATAATAAACTACCCTAAAAAATCGAGTCCTGAGGGTAAAGGGGGGGGGACACCTAAATAACCATCTGACAGTTATCAGATGCTATTGTCTATCCCCAAAGGGAAAGAGACCTCGAGGACCAAAATGGACAAGAACAAGACAAAAGCCATGTAAACCGTATTCTTCAAATCAATAAAGAAATATCAGCAAAGAACCGTCCTGTTAAAATTCATAAAGATGGACTCCCAGGACTCATCCCCTTTACACTAAAATGAATGAACCTCAATACAAAACTGAAGACATAATCCGTACACCATGAAAGGAGAACAATAATACCTCCCTGGTATAAAGAACATTTGCTTGAACCAAATGACCACCCAAAAGTTACATCATACATTGTAAAGATGTTAAAAAATGACACCAAACAGCTTTGAATCTGGTATAGGTTTCATCGAAAATGCCACATGTATAAATCATCCACCAGAGACTCCAAGTGACCCGGCAACTCACGAAATCTCGCTGGCCGATGTCCCCTGCAAAGATCTACATAAGCTTGTCCCCGCATGTCCTTCAAAGCCAGGGCCCGGCAGTCTGAACATGACCTCCAGTCATGGACACCTCGAGGCACCTAATGGAAACGAGGAAAGAGAAGCAACCACATCTCACACTAAAAACCTAGTTCTGTTTTCTTCTTCTCTTTTTTTTTTTTTTTTTTTTAAACCAACCATGTGTAAAACATGCACACAGCCATTGTATACATTGTATACCTAATGGCGAAACAGAACTGAAAAACCAGTTCAAAACACTTTACAATTTTATTGAAAAAGGTACTGCACCTAACAACAAACCACCTTAGGTGACATGTACCAAAAGTATCATAACCACAGGTAACCTGGCATTAAGATAATGCCTCCCGTAAAACTGAACCCTTGTATTTATTTATTTGTAGGTTTCATATTGCGCTAGCTAGACCCGAGGAGCATCAGAGCACTTTACAAAAATGAGAGAAGAACACAACATAATCAAGTCGCTTATCATATGATGCAAGACTATAGGATTTTAGAACACACATAAAAATATACAACTATACAAAGAAAATCAGGCAATGAGCGTGAGTTACCAAATGTGGGCAATAAGAACAATGTGTGTTAAGGGAGAAAAAGACCTAATCGACAACAGAGATAAACATACAACTGACTTTCACAGAGGGCCTCGACCTATAAAATAGATAATAACAAAGTTCAGTATGCTTAGGTGTTAAAGTATTTGTTGAGGAGGAGGAGGAGTTTCAGGCCTCTTTTGAAGCAAGAGAAGGAGGGGTTGCATCGTTGATCCCTAGGTAGAGAGTTCCATATGCTGGGTGCATTTCCAGAAAAAGAGCGAGTTTGGGTTGATTTCTTTTTTAGTTTGGGAGGTACAAGAAGAAGGGAGTTGGAGCTTCTCAAAGTTCTGGTTCTTCCCGCTTTCATGAGCTTGTTGTCTGAATAGTTGGGGGTATGTGAGTGAAGGGCTTTGTGGGTGATGCAGGCAGTCTTGAAAGCACATCTTCCTTCGATGGGTAGCCAATTGAGGATCTTGAGGGGTAGTGTGATGTGTTCAAACAGCTTAACACCTGTTATGAGCCGGGCTGCCATGTTTAGACCTGATCTTAGGGGGGCAAGGTGAGTTTTCGGCGTCCCTGTGAGGATGGCATTACCATAGTCCAGTTTGCAGAGGACGAGAGAGTGGACAACCATCTTGAAATCATCAGAGGGAATGAATGGTTTAGTTTTCTTGAGGTGTTTTAGTGTGAAGAGCGCTCCTTTGGCTGAGTTTTTGATGTGATTCTTCATTGACATGTTATTGTCCAGGATGAAGCCTAGGGACTTTGCGGTGTTGGACAGAGTGAGAGAGCAATTTAATGCATTCAGGTTACTGAGCCATTCGTGGATAGGTAGGTGGTTGCTTTTAGGGGAGAACAGAATGATTTCTGTTTGGTGGGGTTTGGCTTTAAGTGGTTAGAGTTAAACCAAGATTGTATCTTGCTCAGAGTGGCATCAAGATGTAGGATGTCACTAGGTGATTTGATTTTGTAATAGAGTTGGGTGTCATCAGCATATAGGTGATATTTGATCCCTGCTTGCTTCAGGATGATTGCAAGGGGTTCCATGAAGAGGTTGAAAAGGGAAGGGTAGAGCATTGAGCCCTGGGGCCCGCCAAGTGTGACACGTGTGGGTTTAGATAGACAGGAGTTGATTTTGATTTGTTGTGATCGGTGTTGTAGGAATGATGTGAACCATTTTAAGACTGTGCCATTGATACTAGAGCGGATCGTCAGTGATTCAAGCAAGGCTGGGTGATTTACAGTATCAAACGCCGCTGATAAGTCAAGTAGGATAAGCAGGCATGCGTCACCATTGTCTAGGGATCTGTGGATGTCGTCTGAGACATTGAGCATGGCAGTTTCAGTGCTGCAGCCTTTCCTGAACCCTGATTGGAAGGTGTGGTGGAGGTTGAATTCCCCTATATAATGGTTAAGTTGTTGAAGGACACATTTTTCCACAGTTTTGGCTAAGAACGGGAGGTTGGAGATAGGTCTGAGGTTATTGAGATCATTTGGGTCAGCCTTGGGGTTTTTGAGAATGGGTGTGATTTGTCCTAGTTGGAGGGAGTCAGGGACACAGCCCGAGGTGAGAGATGAGTTGATGATTTTTGTCCAGTACGGTGCTATGATGTGGTTGAGGTTTTGTACAATCGTGGATGGGAGGGGATCCTTAGTGTGTGAAGTGGGCTTTAATTTTGCGATTATATCGAAGACTTCAATTTCTGTCATGGGTTTAAAGTCAGACCAGTTTGCATTGTTTTTCAGTTGGGTGTGATTATGGTTGCTGTAAGTTCCTTTTGGTGCCATTTGGTCATTGGTGAGTTCTAAGGGTGGAGCTGCCATGGACGGAGGTGGGTCGGTGAGGATGGTTAGGACGAAGAGTAGATTAGTGACTTGTAAGAAGGATTGCTCAATTTTTGCGATTTTGTCCATGAAAAAAACTGGCATTTTCTTTACAGCGTAGATTACTGGCGATTATTTCATGTGGGGGTGAAGACATGGTTTGTCATTTGACAATGTTAAAGAGCTCCCTGGGTCTATTCTTTGCACGGTCCAGTTGGTTGTGGAAAAAAGAGGCTTTTTCTCTAAAAATGTGTTTCTTATATGACAGCCTTGGGGTTCTGAGTAGTGATAGGTGGATTGTCAAGGGGTTTTGTCTCCATGTCCTTTCTGCTTGTCTGAGTTGTCTTCTTTCGTTGTTGAGATCTGAGTTAAACAAGATTTTTATTGGAATGATCTTAGTTGTTTTAATTTGGGTGGTGCCACTTGGTCGAGAACTTTCGGCATCGCTGTGTTATAGTGGGTAGTGTTTACAGTTGTTTATTTCAAGAAGGTTCGCTCGAAGCTGGTCTGTGGTGTCTTCAGAGTTGTTCCAATGAATGTTGAAGTCGCCCAAGAACACATTCTTCATGTCAGTTAAGGAGAACTGAGTTATTAGGTCAGACAACACTTCTGCGAAGAGGGCGGGATCACCAGGAGGGTGGTAGATGGTGTGAAGGTTGATAGGGGGGGAGCCTTTGCTTCTAAGTACAACACCAAGGTATTCGAAAGTCGAGTATTCTGCGTTATTTAAAGTGAAAAGATGTATTCCTACTTTGTGAATTATGGCTAGACCTCCACCTTTTCTATTAGGTCTGTCATGTCTAATGATGGTGTACCCAGGTGGTGTCAGCAGGTCAAGTATGGGGGTAGAGAAGTCATTAAGCCAGGATTCTGTGAGGAAAACAATATCAATTGTTTTCACTGAGTATAGATTCCGCAATATCTGTACCATGTTGGGCTGCTGATCTACAGTTGAGGAGCATGCATGAGAGAAGGCAGGGATTATCGTTAGTGGAACGTGCTGTTTGAATGGTGGTGAATTGAGCGAGAGGTCTTGGCTCATTAGTAATTATAGGGATTCTCTTAGTGCTCACAATTACAGGGATTGTGAAGGGGGCTTTTGGAACCCTAGTCTGGAACTTAGTCGGTAAGATTCACTGAAAGCTTCAGCTTCAGGTTCTGATACGGGGCAGAAGAGCACGGTGGGGTCTGTGGGACAGACGAGAGAAGGGGGTGGCCAGCAGCAAACACATGCAATCACAATTGTGATCCAAAAGAAAATTTGATTGTTAGTCCACTGGTACTTATATATACAAACGACTATATATATATCATTTACCCTTCTTCAAGAAGCAACAGCCATGAATTCTCCAGGACTGTTAAGTACCAAAAAGAAAATTAGATACATACCTCAAAAAGACCGGTAACATCTACCCTATCCATCCTTGGAGTCCAGGCATCTGGTCGCTCCAAGCCCCTGACATCTGGTTACGCACCCAGATGGCTGGGCTGCCCTAGAAGTTCTGATGAGGACTCATTTTACTTTTTGATCCCAGCTTGGGCTCCAGGAGGTCGGGTGCATTTTCTCTGACAGTCCACTCTGTTGCTCTGTGTGAGGGTTATAAGAAGGGGGTAGCCTGGCTCCGGATGGTATCTAAAACAGACTAGATCTACTGCTGTTGCTGCTGCTTACCACATCTGGTCCCCAATGATCTTCCTGGCTTTGAAGTGCTGCAATAGTTTTATCCCGCTGAATCTTGACTATAATGGAAAAAAAACTCTGCTGAGTTTTTGAGTGGAGACCTCTGTGACTCCTCAAACAGCCTGCATTTGTCTTTTCATGACTAAGTCACATGAGCCAAGAATAGATAGCTGCGATGCTCAGGAAAACAGCCTTGCATCTGGTGAAAATTAGGCCTGGGTGTAATTCAAATTAGTAGTCCTTTACCACGTCTACAAGAGTGGTGCAAAATGTGTCAAGTCAACATCACTGGTGACGTTTTGTACTAAAATTAAATAAACAAAACACGTCATTTCCTTCACATGATTCTGTCTTCAAAATTCCAAGCTGCCCTAGAAGCCTCAATGAGGGCTCCTTAGAAGCGTGAAACCCAGTCATGGCTCCAGAATGGCAGTTACATTCTCTCGAATATCCCCTTCTGTCATTCGATATGTACAGGTGACAAGAATGGGTAGTGCTCTGGCATGCCCAGGCGTGAACTCCAGGGACCTGTTTATCTTGTGCTATATCGAAAAGTGCTCAGGATGGGGACTTGCAGGCCTGAGGAGCACTCCAGTGCTTGCCCACGATAAGAAGCTCCGACCAGGTTCCTGGTCAGAGTTCCGGCTGGCCTGGGGGTGGAAGCCTGCAGCTCTGGGCTTCCTTGTCCGGCCTGCTGTGTCACAAACTGCCTGGGGCGAGGTCCCACAGGCACCAGGAGGTCTTGCCTGCTTGTCCAGGTTCAAAAGCTCTGACCAGGCCCAGGGTAACAGCCCTGACGGGCCCGGAAATGGAAGCTCCCGGCCCTGGGGTCCCTTCTCGAGTCTGTCATGTAACAAATTGCCCGGGATAAGGTCCCACAGGCTCAGAGAGGTCTCCCCTGTTTGTCAAGGTTCAAAAGCTCTGACCTGGCCCCAGGTCAGAGTTCCGGCTAGCCCTGGGGTGGAATGTCCCCGGCCCTGGGTGCCCTTTTCCAGCCCACCATGTCACAAAGTGCACAGGACGGGATCCACAGGCCAGGGAGGCCTCCCTTGCTTGCCCGGGTTTGGACGCTCTGACTGGGTCCTGGGTCAGAACCCCAGAGGGCCCGGGGGTGGCAAGACCCAGGCCCTGGGCTCCGTTTCCTGGCCTCCTGTGTCTCAAAGTTCCACACATGGGGACCCACAGGCCTCAGGAACTCTCCCCTGCTTGCCCGGGATAAGAAGCTCTGACCGGGCCACGGGAAAAAGCCCCGGCTTGCCCTGGGTTGGAAGATCTCAGCCCTGAGCTCCATTCCCTGGCTCGCTATGTCTCAAAGTGCCACGGACAGAGACCCTTAGGCTGGGGAAGTCTCCCCTGCTTGTCTGGGATAAGAAGCTCTGACCTGAGACCCCCAATGGGTCCTGGAGGTAGAAGACCCTGCCACTGGACTCTATTCACTGGCCCACCATGCCTCAAAGTGACAGGGACCTGCAGGCCCAGGGAGGCTTCACCTGCTTGCCTGGTATAAGAAACTCTGACTGAGCCCAGACGGGCCCTGGTGTGGAAGACCCACGCCCTGGGCTTTGTTCCCAGGCATGCTATCTCTCACAAAGTGCCCCAGACGTGGACCCGCAGCCCTAGGGAGGCCTCCTTTGCTTGCCTGGGATAAACTTTGATCGCATCTGGATCAGAGCTCCAGCTGGCCCTGGGGTTTAAGACACTGGCCCTGGGGTTAAAGACAGCGGCCCTGGGCTGCTTTTTCCTGCCTCCCTGTCGCAAAGTGCCTGGGACTGATCTTGCAGGCCCAGGGAGGGAGCTCTCCGGTGCTTGTCTGAGCTCAGAAGCTCTGACCAGGCCCCAGGCCAGAGCTCCATGAGGCCCCCCCAATAGTCTTTTGCCTGGTAACCACCTTGGTCTCTAAGAACCCAGGCCTCAGAATCCCTATCCTCTCCAAGGGCTCAGAAGTAAGGCGCAACCAGATGGCCATATTTGAGTCCAGGCATCTGGTCGCTCCAAACCCTGGACATCTGGTCACACACTAAGATGGCCGGGTTGCCCTGGAAGTTCCGATGAGGACTCATTTGACTTTACGACCCCAGCCAGGGCTCCAGGAGGTCGGGTGTATTTTTCCGAAGGCCCACTCTGTTGCTCTGTGTGCTCAGATTATAAGAAGGGGGGAGCATTAACCTGGATTAGTAGGGACAGAGTACCTGGGATCCCTTGTTGTCTGGTCGTTTTCACCTGGGTGCCGCCAGGTCCTGGGCAGGGCCCCCGAGAGCCTGAGTCCACAGCTGTTTCTGACTCTGTCTGATGAGCAGACAGGGATGCGAAGCTGGCATCCTGTGCAGAGCAGCCTGCTCGGGGGCCTTTTAACTAGCACTGCACTGGGATTGTGATGCCCGGGCTGACATGAAAGTCCAGATGAGGGTTCATTTGACTCTCCAAGCCCAGCCAGGGCTCCAAGAGTTCGGATGTGTTTGCTCCGATGGCCCTCTTTCACTCGTTTGCATGGATTACTAGAAAGGCAAGTAGGCTTCCTCTGGATTATTAGGGACAAGGTATGAGGGACCCTCATAAAATCTATGCTGAGGAGCTGCCACCCATATTGCTTGCTATATATGATGAGGCATTTTAAGTGGGCACTCTATCCTTGACAATGAGGGAATCCATCATAATTACACTTCTCAAGCCGGACAAACCTCTGAATAAATGTGAATCCTATGGTCCCCTATCTCTTATCAATGTCGACAGTAAAATTGTGGCCAAATTACTGGCAAACCGACTGCTTCCACTAATGCGAGGCTGCTACGTCCAGATGAGTCCAGCTTTATCTCAGGCCGCTCAACTGCAGATAATCTCCTCTCACTTTTCACCCTCACACACCAGCTAAACCCAGACGTGCCAGTTGTTGCAGCATTTTTATATGCCGCTAAGGCATTTGACACTGTTGAATGGCCTTTCCTGCTCATGGTACTAACCAGAATGGTACTGGGTGGGGCATTTGTGAAATGGGTACAGTTGTTATATACAGCCTATTTGGCTAGGCTGCGCTTGAATGGCGGCTTGTCGGAGCCTTTTGAGATAGGACAAGGTTTGCGATAGGGTTGCCCCTTGTCGCCCCTTCTTTTTGCCCTCACGGTGGAGCCTATTGCGTGTGCCCTATGTGAATTCCACCACAAACGGGGAGTAAATATAGGGTTCCACTAGACATTATTATCCATGTACGCTGATGATGCGATGTTGGTAGTCAAAGACCCCTCTGTGAACCTGTCTCCCATTATACAGGAAATAATAGACTCAGGATTAATTGGTCTAAATCAATTATGGCCCCCCTGACTAGAATCACTAATAGACCAAACATGCCTTATTAGCTGCAATGGCAGACTGAACTAAGTCGATATCTAGGTATCCTCAATCATACAGACATCCCCATTACACTCAGGGTGAACTATGGGTGATATATGGAAGCTCTACAATCCAAAGTGGACAACTGGATAACCCTCCCATTATCACTAGCAGGTAGGGTTGCTTTAATGAACATGATGGTCCTGCCTAAGTTATTATATCAATTTCAAAATATTCTGGTGCCTTTAAACAATGCTTTTTTCATTCAATTACACTCTCTCTTGATCAAGTTGGCATAGGCAGGCAGCCCAAGATCGGCTGGCACACCTTACAGCTTCCATATCCCAAGGGTGGGTTTGCAGCCCTCTACTTTGAAGCCTACTTTTAGAAGCACAAGAACTATTTATCCACCATTGGTTCAATAACAGCAGACTTATGATTGAGTGAGGCTTAGTGTCCCGCGCCCTTCTCCCTCTGGCCCCTTTCACTCAGCTCCCTAGACAAACCCAGGAAATCCACACGTGTGTTGCACCATTTGGGCCTGGAACAGGCTAGCCTTTCTGTGCAATGTATCATTCCCATACCCCCCCCACAAATACCCATTTGGCACTAACACATGCTATGACTGGATTATACCCCTAAGATTATACAGTCAATGGGGAAGAGACCCATCACAACACTGGGTGATTAATTTCTAGCACACAAGTTTAAAACATACCGAGATTATGTGGGTGACTCACCGGCTACTATGCTAGATGCTCTTACTTATGGCAAACTCTCACATGAATCTCGACGTCTCTTTGGTATGTTCCCAGAGCAGCTCCCTGAATCGTCAACGTTTACCATTCTACTTACTAACCCACAACTGTATAAACTTATTTCAAGATTGTATACTGCAGTAATGGACTGCTTGATTCCGGAGTCTCTTAGTGCTCACCGGGAGTGGGTGGGTGGTCTGGGACAGGAAATTACAGATGAACAATGGCGATACAGTTGCCAAAAAAACAAAGAGATATTCTCCAACAGCAGGTATTGATTGATTCACTTCAACTTAGAGTGTACCTTTCACCATCAGCTCTTGCATATTACTATCAAGAAGTTGACACTAGATGCAAACACTGTGGTACTATGGGAGCAGATTTGTTCCATCTAGCATAGACCTGCCCAGCAGTGGCCACTTTTTTAACTCAACTCATGAGGGTGCTACTCAAAATGACAGGGTACGCCTATCGACTCACTCCCACTATAGTGTTGTTGGGTTATGTCAAAAAGATTCCAAATACACTTCGAAAGTTTACTGCCACTTTTGGGGAAAAGTAGAGTGGCCATGAGATGGGGTAGCAACCTTGCCCCAAAATTTCAAGATTGGCTGAAGGACATCTCCCTGTGTGTGGAGTGATCAGGGACTTTTGAAGAAACTTTGCGACTGGCGGCCCATCCACGAGATTTTTGGGATCCACTGAGATCCTATCTGGCAAAATTGGGTCCGGACTAAAAGGTATGCCCATCCTGCAGTGATGTCATTTGCTGGCTCCTATCGGATGCACCAAACTGTTCGATTGATATGTACTAAATTGGTGTTATATGACTGCTCGGTGTGGTGTTGAGATATTAATGTGCGCATATAACTAATGGCAAGCCTCTGTATCCCGGATGTTTCTTGGCAAGTTTGAGAACTGTGGGATTGTGTTTCTCAGATTATGTAACCCAGTAATCATGCCATGCTTGCCATGTTGTCATGTTAATTGTACAGATTTTTGTTATATAAAGCTTATAAATACAAAAACAACAAATAAGGTATGAGGGACCCCCTTGTCCTCAGATCTTTCTACCCTGGCACTTTTAGAAGCAAAAGAACTATTTATCCACCATTGGTTCAATAACAGCAGACTTATGATTGAGTGAGGCTTAGTGTCCCGCACCTTTTTTTGACAGTTTAATATTTCATGCAAGGTAGCCAAAACTGTGGAGATAATGTCTTCAAAACTTGTTACCGGATCGGCTGAATAATTGCGTAGAAGTAATTGCAGAATTCATTTTGTAAATAGTTTTTGAATTCCATATTAACCGCCCTTCTTCCTGTTCTACTTCAGTGGTTCCATTCGCCTGCATTAAGAACCATGGGAATGTAGGCTGCAATGAAATTCCAATTTTGAGGTACAGAATTGCGTGATCACTTTCTTGAGTAAATTTAATATTTAATAAATGAGCTTTCCTGAATAGATCTTGACTACAAACTATGTAGTCTAAAATTGAAAAACTGGAATTACCTTTTCTCGTAAAAGCAGCGGGGATATCTCCTTCTACACTTTCATTGCTGTTACTGAAGTGAGTAGTATTTTCCCACGTTTATCTGCTTGTATCTTTGTTGGAAATACTGGTAGTGGAATAGACAAGGCATCCTCTTGGTCACCAATCTCGCATTTTTCCAGGAGTGCATTTGAAATTTTACTTTTAAAATCTCCTGTTAGGATGACAGGGGGATACCCTTTAGATTCAATTACCTCAAAGGTTTTTATCATTAATTAATCCAGTTTGGGTCCTTGGGGGACATAAACATTACTAATTAGCAGATCTTGAGAGGTGTCCGAATTTTCTTTCCAGTGCTTGATCTTAAAACATTGAACATTCATGAGGAGCGTATTCATTACTTCCAAGTCCCACTGGAATTCTTCTCCTAGGAGAATTGCAAGTGCACCTTTTGCGTGGCCCCTCTTCACGGCTTCCGCCGGAATGTCATAGACAAAGCAGTCTTTTTGATCAAAAGTTTCTAGAGCCCAAGTTTCTTGGAGGGTCACTATCGCAGGGGTGTTTTCCAGGAGTAGGGCTAACTTTTCCGAATTTTTACTGGCAATATTCCACAACGCAATTTTCAAACTTCTGCTAAAAAGGAAATTTGTTCGCCTTTCCCTGTTCATTACCATTCAGGTTTCCGTAGATCCAGGACCAACAATTTTTCTTTGGTGATATTTCCACTTTTATTGGATGGTTGTTCCAGATTTGTCTCTCTCCGTATTTGATAAAGATGGTTAAATTTCCTTCAATGGTTTTAGTAGAATCTTTGGGACCAAAGGATGTTAGATTATAGTGGCGATTTTTCCTCTCATTTCTCTCCTTAGGACTTTTTTGCTGTATTAGATTTTCTTTGTGGTTTACTCCTGCAATGTCAAATCCATTTTTATGGAGGATATCACTCTCTTTTAAAATTATGGAGGGGATCACATGGAAAAAAAACTCAACAGTTGCCACTGTCATTTGAGATTTATTCAGGAAGGCCACTAGTTTTATTTCTGATGTTGTCAGAGAGTGAAGTGACTGGATCTTGCGGAAAAAATTCACTATTCTTCCTCGGTTCAGTGGATCATTTCCCATGGGGAATAGGACCGTTACTTCAAGAATACAGGAGTGAGTCTGCTGCTCCTGTCCACTTACAATCCCGGAAGCTAGTTCAATTTCTCGATCTGAATTAGTCATAGACGAATAGTTATTTGTCGGAGTTATGGAAAAATTTGATGTCCGGGGATTTAATTGTTCATGGTCTTCTTTAGTATCAGTTAGTAATTGATGGTGGCCCATGTTTTACGTAGATTCAGAAATCGTAATGGCTCGCGCATTTGCTAAAGCTTTCTGTTAAGGAGACAGAGGATGTGGAAATTTTAGGTTCTGCGCCTTTCGTTTCAGAATCTTCGTTTTGATCTTTTCTTGGTACTTTTCCCCTTAGTTTTATCCTTTCTGTTTTCCTTTCTTAATAGCATGAGCTCTGACTCTTTAGTTTTTTCCTCTTTTTATTCACTAACTATTTGCGTTTCCAAGATCTGATCAGAGTTTTCCATGTAGTTCTCTAGAAGAGTCAATATAGATTCCAGGATCCTTTATAATGTAAATAACAAACAGGTTACGGGATCTTGCCTATTAGGAGATTGCAAGGTATTAAACAGAGGAAATTCCAGTGAGCGCGAGAAATTTTCCACTAAGTCAGAAATATTACTTGGGGTGCTATTAAATAACTGAAGTGTCTCCTTTGTTGTTTTTGATGCCTGTACAGGAGGACCTAGATTAAGGTTTAGATCTGGTAAAGTAAAGTCTGTATCTAGTATTGGGAGTGTCTCCGTTTCTGTTATTAAAGATAATGGTTCCTGGTGCTCTGAGTGCTACAGCTTTTATTAGCTCTATTTTAGTTGGCTCTATTGCCTGTTCTCAATCAAGTCCTTTGATATTTTGTAAAATAATATTGTTATCCTGTGAATTCTCAGGTCCTGTTTCCATAGCAATGTGTTGATCCTGTGTTTTTCCCAGTTCGACTGTTATATTTGCACGTCCCATTTTTGAAGTTTTGGGGAAAAACAATTTCTATACTTCTGGAGAGTACTCCAATGTGAGCTGCCTTGCACTTGCTCTTTTTTGTGGACTGTTCCGTGCCCAGACTTTTCATGTGCATTGTTCGAGTTCTTAATTTCTTGTAGGCCATGGTGGACAGGAGAGGGGAACCGGGATTCGCCTAGTTTGGCTGCAGATCGCTAAGGCTTAAGCTAGTACTTGTGTGCTAGGCCCCCGCAACTGCAGCGGAATTGCTCAGTTCTTCTGCAGGTGAATTTCAGTCTTGCAGCTGGATATGTCTGGAGAGTGTCACACAGGCACGTCCCGTGGTAGGAGTGCCGGTCGGGCGGTGACGTGGGGTGGGGGAGGGTCAGGGAGGGGGATAGTGAACCACGGATTACGGTGGAATACATGTAAGTAAACATTTAAATAAATAAAACGAATTTCGTTGTGAGCGCTGCATCGCCAAATGCGATGCAGTGCGCGCAACGAAATTCGTTTTATTTATTTAAATGTTCACTTACCTGTATTCGGCCTTAATCCATAGTTTACTACCCCCCACCCTGCCCCTCCCCCGCCCCACGTCACCGCCCGACCGGCACTCCTACCACGGGCCGCGCCTGGTGTCACAATGTGATCCTATGGTATTATAGTCAGGAATATCCTATGGTTTTTTCCACGTTGAGCATAGCAATGCTACGAACAGTTGTATGATGAACTGTATGACAAACCCGTGGATTTAACTTGGACTTGGTCTTAAACTGCGACAGAGCGGTGGCTACAGTATGACGAGGTCTAGCCGCCCACAAACATAGTTACCTGGAATGTTAGGGGGTTACATACGCCAGCCCGTAGTTATGAAATCTATGTGTGCCTTAAGCGACATGTACCCCATGTGGCGCTCCTGCAAGAAAGACACATAGTGCAACCAGCGATTCGCAGATTGCAACAGAGATGGAAAGGTCAAATACTTGACACCGGCAACTCGTCCTATGCCAGGGGAGCCTTGATTTGGATCAAACCAGGGGCCCATTTCACACCAAAGGACACTGAAGTAGATATATATGGTAGATATGTATTAGCAAAAGGGTGCCTCAATGGGAAGCTAATGGTGTTGGGTTCCATATAGGCCCTGAACACGAATCAGAATGCATTCTGGCACACACTGACAGGCCTGCTCTCACGCTAGTGTGACATTCCCTGGCTGCCGGGGGAGGGGGGACTTTAACTCGGTCCTTGACACCGCCCTTGATAGATCTTTCCCTCCACTGCCACAAACCGTTGCAAAATCTAATGCCCGGGGTCTGGGGGAGTGGCTGGGCCGCTGGGACCTAGCATATGTATGGAGAACCCTTAACCCGCAGGCGCGTTTGTATTCCCATTATTCGCACCCACATGATTTGCATGTTCGCATTGACCGCTTTGTTGCAAGCCCACTAATACTAACACAATGCTCCGGCGCGGACTACCTCGGCAAAACACATTTTGACCACAACCCCCACATCCTGCGAATGCAGGGGGAGGATGAGGGACACACCAACCACCTATGGAGGCTACAGTCCCTGGCCCTAGAAGATCCCCCATTCAGAGAAGCAGTGGGCACAGCGATGGAGGCGTACTTCGAAAAAAACATGGGCTCAGTCACTGATACAGGTGTGCTGTGGGATGCAGGAAAAGCAGTGATCAGAGGGCAGTGCTTGGGACTGAGTTGGTGTGTCAGGAGGCAGCTGGACCATGAAGCAACGCATATCGAAGACACCCTGACCAAATTAGAAACCGATCTAGCGCAGGACAGTGCCATGCAGCAAGCCTAGACACACAAAGAAAGAAACACGCGGAGGTGCTGGAGAGGCTACGCTGCTTAAATTACGCGTCACATGCTGCACGCACGCATGCATCAGCAGACAGGGCTGGCAGACTGCTTGCAAGAATGATTCGGCAAGAGCACACACAAATATCTGTGCTGTGCCTACAATCTACCACGGGGCGGGTGCTCACTAAACAACATGATATCCACTGTGAATTTACTACGCACTACACCAAAGTATATAAATCAGTACTCCGCGCGGAGTCGGCCGAGCTGGAATCCTTTCTCTCCCCCCTAGCCTTGCAGCAGGTCACAGCAGAACAGAAAGATGAATTAGGCGAACCAGTTACATTACTAGAAGTACAAGACGCAATACGATCACCAGCCACAGGTAAAGCGCCAGGGCCTGACGGGCTACCGGCTGAATATTACGAAGCCTACCAACAGGCCTTAGCGCCGCGGCTCCTCTCAATGTATCAGAGCGCGCAGGAGGCAGGGATACTACCCAGCACACTTCGCGAGTCCTTATTGGTGTCAATGCCTAAGCCAAACAGGAATGTAGAACTGATGGGCTCGTATGGCCCGTTAGCACTCCTCAACACAGACTACAAAGTACTAGCCAAAATACTGTCATGTAGATTAGCCCCGCTGATGCGCAGCTAAAACACACAGACCAAAATGGGTTTGTGCCTGCTCGCAACACGTCGCTAAACTTACGTCATTTTTTTAGAGCTGCACACTACTCTAGGGACAACTGGGCACAATCTGGGTGCTTGGTACTGTCTTGTGGCTCATGGCCTCCTGGCCGGTCTGGCTACGTTACTGCAGGCCTGGCTGCCATGATGACTCTTGCGCACGTTATTAATGGATGTTGTTCTGTCGCCCTCTGTTATTGCCAAGTTATTCTACAACTGTCTGCATATTCTGTTTCTCACCTTTTCTCCTGTTCCCTTTTGGGCTCAGTCTGAACAACAGTTACAAGGTCGAATAACAACTCCCTGGTTCTTACTGATTTGGCCCGTCCCTCGCACCTAGACATAACACATGTACAGCTGCCATTGAGAAAATAGTGTGCTTTTAATAATGCGATCGCTTGTTCTAAGATAGCACTTGGAGACGACCTTTCCAGAGAGAAGAGCTGTGATTGTATGCTGATGTAGTTTTGCATCAAGAGTCTGAGGTATGGGGGTTCGCTAGTCAAAGCCCAAAGGTCTTCTATTATTATTATAATAAACTGGCTTCTAGCACGGGGAGGGTGGTAATGTTAGTTATACATATATCCACTGCTTTATGAGATGCTTTCCCCGTTCGTATTCTATGGAGTAGTAACTATGCTGATTATATTGTTCTTATGTATTATGCTACTAGTACTGACACGTGTACTGTATCTTAGAGCACGTAAGTTGAAATAAATATTTTGAACTACAAAGTGTCTCTTCTTACGCATGTTGTGGACAGGTACGAGAGAGACGAAAGAGTGTTCTTGCCTCTGCGAGTCCTGAGAGAGATACCGTGTTCTGGGTTGTCTAATCATTGGTACATTAGTGCTAATGGGACGCTAAGGCTAGTTGGGTTGGGGTTTTGGGTGCTAAAGTTTATGGTTGGCTCACCACTATATTCCGAGGTCCTATTATCCTGTGCATAGCTCTGTATGTGCAGAAACCCTATGACAGTACTGGATCTAGAAAAATCGTTTGACACCCTGGAATGGGGATTCTTATTTGCCACACTGCGTAAATATGATCTAGGAGACAAATTTTTAGGGCTTGTTAAACTACTATACATGCGACCAATGGCTAGAATCAAGACAGGCCCCTATATATCACAGCAGATCCCCATCGAACGAGGCACGAGACAGTGCTGTCCGCTCTCTCCGTTGCTGTTTGCACTGGCCATAGAGCCATTAGCCGAGGCACTACACAGAACGCAGGATGAATGGGATATCCCCTCAGGGGACGGTATGCATGCGGTCTCATTATATGCAGATGACCTGCTAATATATCTCAGGGACGTCAGGCTATCCTGTGTGACAGTAGCAAGAATACTGCTTGAATTTGCCTCCGTATCAGGGCTTCGGGTGAACTGGGAGAAATCGTGTCTGTACCCTTTCTTGGAGTCCACCCCAGACCCACAATTGGTCATCAATGACAAGCCAGTACACTGGCAACTAACAACGTTCCGATAACTTGGAATACTCATATACAGAGACCCAGCAGACCTGCTCGAGGGCAACCTAGGGCGAGCCATCACAGCAGAGAGGGCACAGATGACTTTTTGGAGCACTCTGCCCCTAACAGTTATGGGTCGGATAGCACTGCTGAAGATGGTGGTGCTCCTGCATCTCCTCTACCACTTCACGAACGTACCACTATATCTTAGGCCAGCATTATTTAAAGGTTTCGAATCAGATATGCAGCAATTCATCTGGCATGGGTCGCACAGCAGAGTGGCACTTACCAGAATGTATCCCCCGACTGTTCGTGGGGGTCTCTCGCTACCCAATATGGAGCAATATTATTTAGCAGCACAGCTCCAATGGTTGGCGAGGTGGCTAAGCGCACGTCACTTAGAAGACACTGCGACACAAGAGCCAGAACTCACTCACACTCAGATAGTGGAGCTATTCCACCCCGGCAGAAAGGGCAACGCACCTACCCAGTTGTTGGTACGGGTGGCCTACAACTGCTTCCGCCGCAGCCTGCGCATTACGCACCGGGTGATCCCGTATGCACCATTACTCCCCATACTTGGCACACCGAGGTGACACCAAGCAATCGCTAGTGCAGAACTTTTCCAATGGGAGGAAGCGGGCATACAAACACTAGGTGACTTATACATTGATGGACACCTCATGCCGTTTGAGGCACTCGCTGAAGACTCGGGCTTACCGCAGGGCCAATTCTTACTTCACGCCGCGGTGACACACACGTTACACGCGGCATGGGAAAATGTGGCGCAGGAACCTACCACCCACTTAACTATACAGAATCTACATGAATTAGGCACGGGTCACCATCTCACCAGATGGTTCGCGGACTCCCTTAGAACGCACACGGCGCCGTAACTAGTCTCCCTTTGCGCCCACTGGAACGTAGAGCTGCAGAGGCCTAGCACAGAGCAGGAGTGGGAGGACATTCTCGGGAGCCCTACGCATATCCCCCACAATGCCAGATTCTGACTCATCCAATACTATATAGCGCATAGAGCCTATCTGACACCAGCTAAAATAAACCAATACTTCGAACGCAAAAACGCCAAATGTCCAAGATGCAATGCGATAGGCGGAGACCTGCTGCACATGCTATTGTCCTGCACAGCTATCCAGTCATACTGGGAAACAGTCACCAGGCATCTAACCCAATGCACAGAACGCACACTAGACTGGACATGGGAGATATGCATATTAGGACTATACCAAAGACCCAAAAAATACAAGGTGACGTCCCGCTACATAGATTTGGGACTCATAGTAGCCAGACGATTGCTCACTCGACGCTGGAAGTCCCCAGAACCCCCAGCAGCGAAGGCCTGGTTTCAATTACTTCTATGCTGGGCACAGGCGGAAAGCATAGCACTCCGTCGTGAAGATGCGATGGGGTTGCGGAAGCAATCACTAGCAGCAGCGTGGGATGCGATCTTTTCGGACTTTCGTGCACCCTGGCAGAGACACTCGGAAGCGATAGAGGGCACACCTGAGAGAGATGAGGGGTAGAAATTACCAAAACAGGCGGAGCGCAAGAAACATGACAATATGAATGATAACCAGCCGGTGACACACGCACAGAATTGTAGGCATGGCACACCCCTGACAATCAACCAAGTTAAAAATGCACTGATTAAGCAATATGGGTACTGACAGGAGCATATATGCAAGTTAAATCACAAAGTGCTGTGGGCGAGAAGGGCTGTATGGCGACACATAATAGTGATATATACGATGACTGCCGTGGTGCACTAGTTTAATAATTTAGACCTGAGAGGTAGGGTAAATGTACTGTTTTTCCCTTGTTACATCAATATTATGCTGTAAAATGTTTAAGTTTAAATCACCAAGACATTGCAACTACTGCTGACGCATTGGATATGACTCTGATACTCAATGTTGAGCTGCATTATGCTGCAAATATGCCCAGAACAGCTTCAATGTATAAATTGTAATGTGTTGCAGATGTACGAATTGATATGAAAAAAAAAAACAAATCCAAAAATTTAAATTCAATAAAACAAATTTAAACAAAAAATACAGTATGACAAGGTCTATTAATCCTGTTCCGATGGCAATCAGAAAACACCAGATGTGCCAGCTAACACAGAAGTTATAAGCTGAGAGCTGGGGGCCAACCTGCAAACCCAGCTAGGTAGTCTGGGGAAACTAGAGAGAGCAGGCACCACCAACACGCTGCCTTGCCAAGCACTCAACCTCTGGGTTGGGCCCTCGCTCTTCCGCACTCTGTGCAAGGGGCCCTCAGGCATCACAAACTAGCTGGCCGGAACGCCAGTTGATTGGAGGCCAGGAATTGGTTCCGAGGGGAGGGTGCTGCTGGTGCTGCCGGCCGAGCTCAAGGGCGCCACTGCTGCTTGCCTTTGCTCCCTGCATGTGGGCAAGACTTGCAGTGTCAAGCCTCCTGGCCCCTCGCCTCCACAGTTCCGAAATCCACGCTGCCACTGCTCCTCGCCTGAACTCTCCACACCTCTCAACTTCTGATTCCGGTTCCGGTACTTAGGTGATCCAATCTCAGGCGCGCAAAGTGCACCTTGCGGTCAGGGGCAAACACCTCAGAGGGGATGGTACAGGACAGTGAGTGGGTGTCAGGGCTGCTGACGTCCCTTGATCGGGGTTTGGTCCTCAGGCAGTTAGAGTCCAGCTTGGACTCTTTTAGTTGGTCTTGGGCTGCAGGGAGTCTGGTACCCCTGGGTTGGTGCTGCTTGGCTCCGGAAGATCCTGGTGCCTTCTCCTGGGCAGTTGTGGTATTGGTGGGGACAGGGAGCTGCAAGTCGAGAGTTCAGACTCTGCGGTTTTGGTGCCTGCGATGCAGGGGAGTAGCCCCTTTATGCCAAGGGAGTTCTTGGATGATTTTGCATCCCTGGGGTTTGTTAAGGTCTTCTCAGTGGCAGAACGAGACAGTGTTCCGTGACTGTCAAGTCTTTGGGCTGCAGGCAGGGTTTTGCACCATAATCCAGTCCAGGCGCTCTATTCTCTGGGTCAACTGCTCTTATTTTTCCTGGGTCTTCTTGTGTCTTTCGAATCTGAAATTCAAGGCTCACGGGTGCCACCTAAATACCACATTTTGGAGCATTAAAGGAAGTGCCAGGTGGTAGCCAATGGGCTATACCTTTCGGGTGACTACAACCTCTAAATACTTATCCTACATGGGGGGTGAGCATGACCCTGGCCCTGATCATTTATTTTCCCCGCGATACCAAAGGGGATGATGGACGGAGCGTTAGAACAAATCAAACACTCACCCCCAGTCAACTGATCTGGGTTTAATCCATCATCATTCTTTAGCTCACTCCACCACCCCAGTTCAGACATGGCCATATGCAAATCAGTCTGACCCTGTGCCTCATGGGAACAGTCCAGCCCGAACTGCCAAGCCATGTCTTCCCTGGACCGGAAACAAGCATCCTGGGACCGGTTTCGGGTTCATAACCCTCATCAGCCAGGCTAACTTGAATCCAGTGGCAAAGTGAGCATGGGACCCACGTCTGGGCATACCCTGCCAACTTAGGGCGAACAAAGCGATACCAAAGGGGATGATGGACGGAGCGTTAGAGCAAATCAAACACTCACCCCCAGTCAACTGATCTGGGTTTAATCCATCATCATTCTTTAGCTCACTCCACCACCCCAGTTCAGACATGGCCATATGCAAATCAGTCTGACCCTGTGCCTCATGGGAACAGTCCAGCCCGAACTGCCAAGCCATGTCTTCCTGGACCGGAAACAAGCATCCTGGGACCGGTTTCGGGTTCATAACCCTCATCAGCCAGGCTAACTTGAATCCAGTGGCAAAGTGAGCAAGGGACCCACGTCTGGGCATACCGTGCCAACTTAGGGCGAACAAAGCGATACCAAAGGGGATGATGGACGGAGCGTTAGAGCAAATCAAACACTCACCCCCAGTCAACTGATCTGGGTTTAATCCATCATCATTCTTTAGCTCACTCCACCACCCCAGTTCAGACATGGCCATATGCAAATCAGTCTGACCCTGTGCCTCATGGGAACAGTCCAGCCCGAACTGCCAAGCCATGTCTTCCCTGGACTGGAAACAAGCATCCTGGGACCGGTTTCGGTTCATAACCCTCATCAGCCAGGCTAACTTGAATCCAGTGGCAAAGTGAGCAAGGGACCCACGTCTGGGCATACCCTGCCAACTTAGGGCGAACAAGCGATACCAAAGGGGATGATGGACGGAGCGTTAGAGCAAATCAAACACTCACCCACAGTCAACTGATCTGGGTTTAATCCATCATCATTCTTTAGCTCACTCCACCACCCCAGTTCAGACATGGCCATATGCAAATCAGTCTGACCCTGTGCCTCATGGGAACAGTCCAGCCCGAACTGCCAAGCCATGTCTTCCCTGGACCGGAAACAAGCATCCTGGGACCAGTTTCGGGTTCATAACGTTTCGGGTTCATAACGCTCTAACGCTCCGTCCATCATCCCCTTTGGTATCGCTTTGTTTGCCCTAAGTTGGCAGGGTATGCCCAGACGTGAGTCCCTTGCTCACTTTGCCACTGGATTCAAGATAGCCTGGCTGATGAGGGTTTTGAACCTGAAACCGGTCCCAGGATGCTTGTTTCCGGTCCAGGGAAGACATGGCTTGGCAGTTCGGGCTGGACTGTTCCCATGAGGCACAGGGTCAGACTGATTTGCATATGGCCATGTCTGAACTGGGGTGGTGGAGTGAGCTAAAGAATGATGATGGATTAAACCCAGATCAGTTGACTGGGGGTGAGTGTTTGATTTGCTCTAACGCTCCATCCATCATCCCCTTTGGTATCGCTTTGTTTGCCCTAAGTTGGCAGGGTATGCCCAGACGTGGGTCCCTTGCTCACTTTGCCACTGGATTCAAGATAGCCTGGCTGATGAGGGTTTTGAACCCGAAACCGGTCCCAGGATGCTTGTTTCCGGTCCAGGGAAGACATGGCTTGGCAGTTCGGGCTGGACTGTTCCCATGAGGCACAGAGGTCAGACTGATTTGCATATGGCCATGTCTGAACTGGGGTGGTGGAGTGAGCTAAAGAATGATGATGGATTAAACCCAGATCAGTTGACTGGGGGTGAGTGTTTGATTTGCTCTAACGCTCCATCCATCATCCCCTTTGGTATCGCTTTGTTTGCCCTAAGTTGGCAGGGTATGCCCAGACGTGGGTCCCTTGCTCACTTTGCCACTGGATTCAAGATAGCCTGGCTGATGAGGGTTTTGAACCCGAAACCGGTCCCAGGATGCTTGTTTCCGGTCCAGGGAAGACATGGCTTGGCAGTTCGGGCTGGACTGTTCCCATGAGGCACAGGGTCAGACTGATTTGCATATGGCCATGTCTGAACTGGGGTGGTGGAGTGAGCTAAAGAATGATGATGGATTAAACCCAGATCAGTTGACTGGGGGTGAGTGTTTGATTTGCTCTAACGCTCCGTCCATCATCCCCTTTGGTATCGATTTATTTTCCCCATCACATCACCTGATCCTGCCTTAATGGTGGTGCAGGTTGACTGGGGACCCTCCTCCCCATCTAATTTTCCCACCTGTCTTCCTTCCGAAAGTGGGGTCAGGACAGGGGGGTTGCCATCTGCTGCTAGCAGGGGAGGCATGGGCGGAGTTCAAAAGCGGCGTCGCCTTTGAAGCTTCCCGCTCTGCAAAGCTGTTCCTGCCCGGAGGAAGTGTGAAGCACCTTCGCCCAGGGCAGGCATTAATTCTGGTTCCTGAGAGTGAAGGCTCTCACCCAATGGGTCCAGAATCATGTCTAGTAGTGGCAGGCTGGTGGAGACCAGTCAGGAACATGCTCGAAGTCGGTAGGTTTCAGGGGACCCTTTTAAAGGGTCCTCTGGGTGCAATTATTAATAAATATGACACTGGAATCAGTTTAGGTTTATTAATATGAGATGTTTGGTACCAAATATCCCATAATATAGTGAAGCCATCATGAAGCTGGGAAACTTGTAGTGATGAGTGTCCAGCCCATCTACTCTCTATGGCTTCCCTGTTCACTTCGAATATCCAAGATTTGACATGGGTATTGCAGGGACATATCTGCTCATGCAGAAATGTCCTCACAAAAGATATAGTGTACCCGGCCTTAGGGCTAAGGCCTGCACGAGGGGTATATTACCCATATCCCATGTAGTGTTTGTGGGCATGGTACACAGGGATGTGTGCCATGTCGACTCTTCGGTTTTGTCTGCACCAAGGCACGCAGTCTTCAAAGGCAGCATGCATGGCCTTGGTAAGGGGACCCTAGGGTGGCACAATTCGTGCTGCTACCTTTGGGGTCCCTCTGCAGTCCCAATGCCCTAGATACCACAGGGGTACCATTTTCTAGGGACTTACAAGGGGTACTGAAGTGGTGCCAATTGGAAAACAAAAGGCACAGTTTAGGAAAGGAGCTCTGGCACAGGGGACCTGGTTGGCAGTGACCCTGTGCACTTCCATTCGAAAGTACATCATTTTCCAGGCAAAAAGTGGGGGCTAACCATCTCCAAAGGAGGCACTTTACTGAAATTATTTAAACACAAGGTACACAGCACTCCAAAAGTGTGCTTAACCACAATCACAAGCAGCAAAGCAAACGCCAAAGTTAGCTTTGCCTCCTGTAATCATTATTTGAAAATGGTGATTAACCACACTCCTGGAGTGCTGCATACCTTGTATTTATTATTTTATATATATATATATATATATATATATATATATATATATATATATATATATATATATTCGCTGAAAAAACAAAGGTTAAAGAAACGTTATAGTTAGGTGAAATGTTCAGTTACAACATAACTTTTGGAACTATAAAACCACAGAAATTTACCAGTTATACATATCTCAAATAACTATAACTTGTGTCCTAAGCTAACTATAACTGGCCGCAGGGCTTGGTGTGCTTTCAACCATCCCCCAAGCTCCTCCCAGCAGGCAGTCAACCCCAAGCCGTGCACAGCCTTCGGCCCCCGGGGCCAAAACATATATTAAGGGGAGAGGGCGTGCAGTTCCCCTCACCAAGCCTTAATAGGCCCCAGGGATCCCATTCCCCGAGGGCAAATTCACCCGAAATGAGGGGCTGCCACTCGACCCTCCTCCCAGAACCCTTATGGGGCCAAATACAGCTGAACAAGGGATGTTTGTGTAGAGTGATTCTACATCTAGTGTACAGAAGATGTCTGACTCAGGACTGTATGTTCACTAATGATGCCCCCCCCCCCTTTTGTAATATACCCCATGGTTTAATTCCCCTGAAGATTTGCCTATTCAGATTTTTTTTTATTGTATTTGCTATTTTTCATAAGACGGTTTTCAGTGTCCGTCATGGTTTATGTCTGCTATCTTAACCTGCCGGGTTTTCACGAATGTTGTGGTAAATATTCCCTGTGGTACGGATGTCTTATATTCTGAACTGCAGATGCAATTTAATCTTGTTTAGTACTCAACTATGAATAAGTCTAAATACTATGACATGCGCTCCACCTATATCGGGTTATTGATGTATTTAAAACTAGGACTATGATTTTTGATCTTCATTGAATGCAATACTGTTTGGAACTTGACACTGTCTTCAGTCAAATACTGTGACATGCTACCAATTGAAAGCTTAAATCACGTTCTACTTATACTTTCTTCCTCTTCCAATATGGCTGCTATATTTCCTCTTCCAATATGGCTGCTGTATTTACTCCTTCTCACTTATTCACTTCGCCACTTCCACGTGACCGGCACAGTCCTGTCACATGACACCTACGCGCCACCTCTCCACTTCACTTGAACACCATCCGCGGTCACTCGCACCAGTTCAAACAGGTTTGTGCCGAGGTGATTCACGTGTCGCCCTGCTCTCTTCCGGATTCAACTATTGGTAAGCCGAAATGACTACTGGACAGTCCTTTTGGCACGTAATGATCCCCACACTCAACGTTTTTTGCCCCGTTTTTTCCTTTTTCTTTTTCCCATAGGCATTATCCCGGTCAATTGGCCTTATATATATTTAAGTAATTGAACAGCTTTTTCGGTAAGCTCCGATCTGATACAACACTAATCACATACATTGTCATTTTTCGCACCCCCACTGACTCTTCCTCATTTTTTCATAGGTTTTTAGCAGGCACACGCATACTGCCTTAATCCCTTAAATCCCCTGCGGGGCTTTACCCCTTTCTCTGGAAGCGGAAAGCATACAACTTTTACAATGCTCACAACCACACGGACACCCCTCACTTCTCTCGCTGTAACACTAGACTCACGATATTAAGATCAAGCCACTTTATGTGACAACCCGCCTACTGTTTTCTCTCCTTTTTCACGTCCACCTATCTTCTGTACAGGACCTACTACTGATCACAGAGATATACCAGGAAGCCTTACATCTGCATGACTGTTCCAGGTCTCCTATCTTGCTGTCCAATTTTAAACTTTTAAACTCGTATTCCTGAATTTAATTCCTTGTTTTCCATTTTTTTCCCTCCCCTACCCCCTTCGCCTCCTACATCTACAGGCATCAGTCTTAGGCATATAATTCTATGTCCTGATGATGATCCTGGCACCCTTTATATAGGATCAAAACTATATGTATAAGTGATTTGTGCTATGGTATCTTCTCTCATATGTGCTTGATAATTCACTGATCCTTTTCTCAAGCACAAAAAAATGCCTGAGCCTCTTTTCTTGTTTTAATTGTCGCAGGGTTTGTGTTTCTACTTTATTGTTTTGTTTTCTTTGAATTGTAAAAACATTAAATAATTTTGTCCGGAGGGACAACACAATATAGATCTCATTGTATTTCTATATTAACTGTTTCGCTCTTATCCTTCCTGTTAGGGACCGCTGTCCATATATAAAAAACTTGCACCCTAGGTCCCCGACCAATCCAATTGGGTCCCCTTGTTCATATGTAACATGCTGAGCTAAGCTCAAGCAGGGGAAGGTAGAACAATAGGTTTCCTGTCACAGGGAGGTGTGACCACCTCCCAGACGGGACTTAGTGTATTGAGCTGGGGTGGGGGCGTTTTCCAGCACCACCAGACTGCTTTGAAGGGCACAATTGGTGCCTTCCTTGCATGCTCTGGTTTGGGCCAATTCAGGATACCTTGGTTCCCGCTCTGGCTCGAAAATGGACAAAGAACAAGGGAGTATCCTCTCCTCTGTCTAGCCCCTCCCTTGGGAGGGACCTCCGAGTATTTACAACCCTTACCCTCTGGTACTTAAGTGCCCCTGTGGATGGGTCCTTAGATTTGCCATTGAACAAGACTCATCTCTGAAACCAAGACACTCTTTGACCGTCTGGACACTTGGACTTTATTGGAATTCGACTGGAACCGATACTGCTTCAAGGAAGACTCCTGCTGCTCCTGGTCTCATTGTTCTTCAAGTTTTCTGCGTCGTCTGTGTCTGTGATTCATCCAGGTTCTCCAGAAGGCATGTTGGCATCAAAAGACATCCGAAGTATCTCCCTTGAAGTAAATGAGTCACTCCCCTGCAGGCACCACAACGAAGCAGACCGGTCTGCTGTTCCTGTCTTCCTACAGACTTCCTGAGGCCCTGTAACACAGATTGTGGTTCTGCAGCTCCTTGGAGGCCTGACCTGTGTTCTCAGCAATTTTGAGGACAATATCCCCCGTTGGGCCGCTGGGACCAAACCCCAGTGTACCGCCTCGACTTGCCGTTGTCAAGGCTTGTTGGCTCTGCACTTCTGAGATCTTCGGGCTACAAGAAGCTCCAGCCTCCAGCATCTAGTCCCTCAAGGATCAGTGTCCTCACTGCATCCTCTGCACCATAGGCCTCCATCTTGGGTCAGCTGCCTGCGGTCCTCTTGCGACT
Organism: Calotriton arnoldi; assembly: GCA_963921515.1. NCBI lineage: Eukaryota > Metazoa > Chordata > Amphibia > Caudata > Salamandridae > Calotriton > Calotriton arnoldi. Next base: position 2,551,639 of record CAWUFW010000117.1, on the reverse strand, counting down.
CCTGTGCCTTCGGCCTGTGGGTCCTCTCAAGGGTCTTCCTTTGCTTCAGTGGGCTCCTCGGCTTGCTCGTGGCCTGCTCTGACTCTCCTGCACTTGGTGAGTCCCTTGAACCTTGCTGGTCCCAACGTCTGCATCTTTTTGCTTTCTATGTCATTTGTGGCTATCAAGGTTTGTTGGTGCTCCCGCCAGACAACGACCACCTAGACACCAACATCCGACGTGGGACAACTTGTGCACACTTCCTGGTCTTCCTCATGGTTCCAAGGTCCTCACAGCTACAGCGACAAGGTCACCGCCCTCACTTCTGAACCTCCTGACATTGGTGGGCAGTGTGATTCCGTGCCTCTTGGTCACCTCTGAGTGGCATAGACTCTTTCCCCTCTGCTTGCAAGTTCTGCACTTCAAGAATCCACTCTTGGATTCCACCGGACTCCTTCACAGTCGTCTCCAGAGGCATCTTCTTCGAAGTCTTCCATTGTCGTCTATGGCAGGTTCCGACGTCACTTCACCCCTATGCATCCGGCTTCCCTGGTGCAGGTAACCTGGTTCCTGGGGCATCCACGGGTGGAGTGGTTTTCCAAGCTTCTGTCTTCCAAAGGGTTTATTCGGGGTCCTCTAGGAAGGGTCCTGCTTCTTTAAACCTGCAACACGACATCTCCATTGACTTCCATTGGGCAGGCGGCATTGCACACTCTGCACACAGCCTGCGTGGGGTTCCTGGGTACTTACCTTGGGTGATTCCTTAGTTCCCCAGCTCCTCTGAGTCTTCTGGTCCAAGTCCCGTTCTCCTTTGCAAGTCGCATTCCACTTTCTTAGTATATGGTTTGGTCTGCCCCTGGAGACCAGTGTATATTTGTGCTACTCACCTGGCCACTACTGGCACCGGGGCCACAAGCGGAGGGCGATCTTACCTACAGGAGCAGCGGGCAGACAGCACAGGCAGAGCTGTGTGGTGGGGGAGCGACCTACCTGGCAAGGTCAAGGGTCGCTCTCCGCTTGTGGCCCCGGTGCCAGTTTTGTCTGCTTGTCTCCCCTTTTCCTTTCTGTGCCCCTCGCTGCCCCACTGTTGTTGTGCCCGTGATTTGCCTGCTCTCCCCCGTTTTTCCTTCTGTGCCCTTCGCTGCCCCACTGTTGTTTACCCGTGATTTGCCTGCTCTCCCCCCGTTTTTTTCCTTTCTGTGCCCCTCGCTGCCCCACTGTTGTTGTGCCCGTGATTTGCCTGCTCTCCCCCGTTTTTTCCTTTCTGTGCCCCTCGCTGCCCCACTGTTGTTGTGCCCGTGATTTGCCTGCTCTCCCCCCGTTTTTCCTTCTGTGCCCCTCGCTGCCCCACTGTTGTTGTGCCCGTGATTTGCCTGCTCTCCCCCCGTTTTTTCCTTTCTGTGCCCCTCGCTGCCCCACTGTTGTTGTGCCCGTGATTTGCCTGCTCTCCCCCCGTTTTTCCTTCTGTGCCCCTCGCTGCCCCACTGTTGTTGTGCCCGTGATTTGCCTGCTCTCCCCCGTTTTTCCTTCTGTGCCCCTCGCTGCCCCACTGTTGTTTACCCGTGATTTGCCTGCTCTCCCCCGTTTTTTCCTTTCTGTGCCCCTCGCTGCCCCACTGTTGTTGTGCCCGTGATTTGCCTGCTCTCCCCCGTTTTTTCCTTTCTGTGCCCCTCGCTGCCCCACTGTTGTTGTGCCCGTGATTTGCCTGCTCTCCCCCGTTTTTCCTTCTGTGCCCCTCGCTGCCTATCGCCATTCCCGCCGCTGCGTCCCTGCGGCCCCGCCCCCTGACTGCCCATTCGCTGCCCCTGCCTCCCGCCTCCCAGCTGCTCCTCCCTCCCACCTCCCCATAAATGGCGGCCGCTGCACGGTGAGGAGAGCGACCCTTGACCTTGCCAGGTAGGTCGCTCCCCACCACACAGCTCCGCCTGTGCTGTCTGCCCGCTGCTCCTGTAGGTAAGATCGCCCTCCGCTTGTGGCCCCGGTGCCAGTTTTGTCTGCTTGTCTCCCTTTTCCTTTCTGTGCCCCTCGCTGCCCCACTGTTGTTGTGCCCGTGATTTGCCTGCTCTCCCCCGTTTTTCCTTCTGTGCCCTTCGCTGCCCCACTGTTGTTTACCCGTGATTTGCCTGCTCTCCCCCCGTTTTTTTCCTTTCTGTGCCCCTCGCTGCCCCACTGTTGTTGTGCCCGTGATTTGCCTGCTCTCCCCCGTTTTTTTCCTTTCTGTGCCCCTCGCTGCCCCACTGTTGTTGTGCCCGTGATTTGCCTGCTCTCCCCCGTTTTTCCTTCTGTGCCCCTCGCTGCCCCACTGTTGTTGTGCCCGTGATTTGCCTGCTCTCCCCCCGTTTTTTCCCTTTCTGTGCCCCTCGCTGCCCCACTGTTGTTGTGCCCGTGATTTGCCTGCTCTCCCCCGTTTTTCCTTCTGTGCCCCTCGCTGCCCCACTGTTGTTGTGCCCGTGATTTGCCTGCTCTCCCCCGTTTTTCCTTCTGTGCCCCTCGCTGCCCCACTGTTGTTTACCCGTGATTTGCCTGCTCTCCCCCCGTTTTTTTCCTTTCTGTGCCCCTCGCTGCCCCACTGTTGTTGTGCCCGTGATTTGCCTGCTCTCCCCCCGTTTTTCCTTTCTGTGCCCCTCGCTGCCCCACTGTTGTTGTGCCCGTGATTTGCCTGCTCTCCCCCGTTTTTCCTTCTGTGCCCCTCGCTGCCTATCGCCATTCCCGCCGCTGCGTCCCCTGCGGCCCCGCCCCCCTGACTGCCCATTCGCTGCCCCTGCCTCCCGCCTCCCAGCTGCTCCTCCCTCCCACCTCCCCATAAATGGCGGCCGCTGCACGGCCGCGCCGCTGGCGCGCCGAAGGCGCGCCTAAGGCAAGCCCGTCTGCGCCCGTCCGCGACTGGACCGCGCCCAGCGCCAGAACCCCTGGAACCCACCAACGCAACACTACTCGACGGACCTACGACGCCGCCACACTCACCGCACTCAATGCCGGCCGGAACCCTGCCTGCTACCGAGCCTCACCGAGACGCACCCACGGACCCTTCACCTGCCAAACCTGCCGATTCACCTGCCCCCTGACGTGCACCACCTCCGCCAAGTCGAGCAACAGCAGCAACCACCTGAAATGCATCCTGCTGAACACCCGCTCCGTCCACAGGCACGCCGTGGAACTCTGGGACCTGCTCGACGCAACAGCACCGGACATCGCCTTCCTCACCGAAACCTGGATGAACGCCTCCTCAGCGCCTGACATCGCCATAGCCATCCCGGATGGATACAAGATCACCCGGAGGGACCGCGTCAACCAGACGGGAGGAGGCATCGCCATCGTACACAAGAACACCATCCGCATCTCGACTAACTCCGACGAGACCTTCACCGCCGCCGAACACCTACACTTCCAGATACACACGGACCCCAAGACCACCCTCCGAGGCACCCTCATCTACAGACCCCCGGGACCACGCACACTATTCAGCGAAGACATCGCGAGACTTCATCAGCCCGCACGCCATGCCCTCCGCCGACTACATCCTCCTAGGGACCTCAACTTCCACCTGGAGAACAACAACGACAGAAACACCACCGCCCTGCTGGACAACCTCGCCAACCTCGGACTCAAGCAACTGGTGAACACGCCCACCCACTACGCCGGCCACACGCTTGACCCCGTCTTCTCGTCCAGCAAGCACATCTCCTTCAGCCACGCCACCGGACTCCACTGGACCGACCACAGCTGCGTCCACTTCAGCTTCAGAAAGACTGCGACCCACCACCACCCGCAACAGGCTCCCCGCCGGAGCTGGAGCAAGATCACCGCCGAGCAGCTCACCGCCTCCCTCAGCCAGAACACACCCACCGACACAACGGACCCAAACGAAGCAGCCAGCAACCTCGCCAAGTGGCTGACCGCCTGCGCCGACGACCTCGCACCACTAAAAACCCTCCCAGCAGACCCGGAAGCAAGAAAACCCCTTGGTTCACCAACGAACTCAAGGAATCCAAGAAGAACTGCCGCACTCTCGAGAAAACCTGGCGACTCGTCCAGACCACAGACAACAGGACCGCCCTCAAGCACGCCACCCGCAAACACCACCAGCTGATCCGTGCCACCAAGAAGTCGGCACTCAAAGAACGACTGGACAACAACGCCCATGACAGCAAGGAACTTTTCAGCATCGTCAAAGAGTTCTCCAACCCCAGCGCCGGAAACAACGACATCACCCCTCGCAAGACCTCTGCAACTCACTCTCCGCGTTCTTCCACCGCAAGATCACCGACATACACAACAGCTTCGACGCACAAACAACGCACCCTACCGCCGAACCAATGCCCGCCACCACCACCCTCTGCAACTGGACCCCGATCAACACCGAAGACACCACCCGCACGATGAACTCCATCCACTCCGGATCACCAACCGACCCCTGCCCACACCACGTCTTCAACAAAGCCGACGCCACCATCGCACCCCATCTCCGGGACATCATCAACTCCTCCTTCCACACCGCCACCTTCCCGGAGAGCTGGAAGCACGCCGAGCTTACCGCCCTCCTGAAGAAACCAACGGCGGACCCCACCGACCTCAAGAACTACCGCCCCATCTCGCTCCTTCCGTTTCCGGCCAAAGTCATCGAGAAGACCGTCAACAGACAGCTTGCCGCCTTCCTCGAGACGAATGGATCCCTCGACCCCTCGCAGTCCGGGTTTCGGGCCAACCACAGCACCGAGACCGCCCTTATCGCAGCCACCGACGACATCAGAACCCTAACCGACAACGGGAAACAGCTGCCCTCATCCTCCTGGACCTCTCCGCGGCGTTCGACACCGTCTGCCACCGCACCCTAGTGAAGCGCCTCAGCAACATCGGAATCCGAGAGAAAGCACTGGAATGGATCATCTCGTTCTCGCCGGAAGAACCCAGAGAGTCCGCCTCTCCCCGTTCAGATCCGAAGCCACCGAAGTCATCTGCGGCGTTCCACAAGGATCCTCACTCAGCCCGACCCTCTTCAACGTCTACATGAGCCCCTCGCAGCCATCGCACGCCGACACAACCTCAACATCATCTCCTACGCCGACGACACCCAGCTGATCCTCTCCCTCACCAACGACCCCACCACCGCCAGAGCCAACCTGCACGACGGGATGAGAGACGTCGCCGACTGGATGAGGAACAGCCGCCTTAAACTGAACTCAGACAAGACGGAAGTCCTCATCCTGGGCTCATCACCCTCCGCCTGGGACGACTCCTGGTGGCCCCCGGCCCTGGGCACCGCACCCAAGCCAACGGACCACGCACGCAACCTGGGCTTTATCCTGGACTCCTCCCTATCGATGACCAGACAAGTCAACGCCGTCTCATCTTCATGCTTCAACACCCTGCGCATGCTCCGCAAGATCTTCAGATGGATCCCCACTGAAACCAGGAAGACCGTCACCCAGGCACTCGTCACCAGCCGACTGGACTATGGGAACACCCTCTACGCCGGAACCACAGCCAAACTTCAAAAGAGACTCCAGCGCATCCAGAACGCCTCCGCACGACTCATCCTGGACATCCCCCGACACAGCCACATCACCGTACACCTGAAAGACCTGCACTGGCTCCCCGTCAGCAAGAGAATCACGTTCAGACTCCTCACCCACGCACACAAGGCCCTCCACGACCTGGGCCCAAAGTACCTCAACGACCGCATGTCCTTCTACACGCCCACACGCCAGCTACGATCAACCAGCCACGCCCTCGCCACCGTACCACGCATCCGCAGAACCACCGCCGGAGGAAGATCCTTCTCCTACCTGGCGGCCAAGACCTGGAACTCCCTCCCCACTCACCTTCGGCGAACCCAGGACCATCTCGCCTTCAGGAAGCAGCTCAAGACCTGGCTGTTCGAGCAGTAACTTACCCCCTCCCCCAGCGCCTTGAGACCCTCCCGGGTGAGTAGCGCGCTCTATAAATGCCGTGATTGATTGATTGATTGATTTTGAAGTATTTATCTGTGTATTGTTGATATCTCCGGGTAGGAGATATACCAATGTTTTAGTGATTGTGTTGTGTAATAAGTAGACTTATTTTTATAAAAACACTATGTGGTTCTTTTTCATCTAATCTACACTGTAGATTAAATGTGGTAAAACAAGCAGCTTACACTCCTTCAAGATAAGCCTGAAGGCTGCTCTTCACAGCTACCACTTTGAGAGCTTTCTACGGTTATCAAAGACCACTAAAATCACCATCAGGGTTGCCTGGATTGGTGCAAGGTGCATCACTTGAATAAGTGTGCATCATATACTAAGCTAGCCTCCTACAGTAACAATTTTGGAAGATATCGTAGCGGTGTGGTCTTGCCTCTTGAACTGCACCACTGGTGAGCAAAAGCTTCATAGAGACGGAGGGGGGGAGGGTTTGTGTGTGTCTGTCTGTCTGTCTGTTCCCTACTGGCCGTCGCCAGTAGGTAGTTATAGTTAGGACCTAGTTTCCATAGGAAGAGGGTTTTTTTATTTGCCAATAACTTTGATGCCATTTGACGGATCTTAACAAAATATCCAAAACTAATATGGCGCTCAGCTGCTGTCTTGAAAGTTTTAGGGTGATCCATCAAGCGGGGGCCGAGAAAAATGGGGGGATCCCAAAACGCATTTTCCCCATGTTATTTTCCATAGGACCTTTAGAAACGGCTACAGCCCAAACTGCTGAGAGGAATTACACAAAATTTAGCAGGTAGGTAGATGTTGGTCCAGGGAAGTGCCTTTTTGTTATTTGGTGTAAATCCATTCAGTAGTTTTAGAGATATTAATCAAAATCCAAATTTGTATATCTAGGGATGCGGTGGAACCGTGACCCCTCCTGGTTTCCTGCTGAGATATGATTGGCTGCCAACACTTCAAACCAGGAAGGGTTGGGAGCCATCTTGGGACTCAGCTTGAGCCGAGTCCCTGAAAAAACATTTTAAAAAAAAGAAAAGGGGGCAGGGTAGAAATACCCTCACCCCCTAGACCTCTTGAAAGGGTTCCCAAGCAGGGCCCAAAAACATTTTAGTTTTTTTAAAAAACATTTCGGCGGGATTCGCTGATCCTGGTGGGAAAAAAAATGAAGCGTGGGGTCTCGCCTTTGTTACTAATCGCCACCCGGGTGGGTCAGGTCCCGGGGGCATTTTATATAAAAAAAGGAGGGGATTGCACGGCCCCCCCTCCTAGGGCTTATTATGCCCCGGGGACCACAACCTCCCCGGGGCTTATGAATGATAAATGGGGGGCCTCGAGGACCCCTCTATGCCCCGGGGACCACCACCTCCACGGGGCTTATGCATTTTATTGGGGGGGCCTCTCAGACTCCCCCGGCCGTGGGGACACCACCTCCCCGGGGTCAAAAGCAAGTTTTAGGGGCCCCTGGGACAATCCCCTCCCCGGGGCCAACTTATTTTTCTGGGGGGCAGGCTCTACAAACAACAAAGGAGGGGGGCCACGCGGCCCACCTACTGGAGCCATACATGGCCCTGGGGACTGCCACCCTCCAGGGCCGACTCCTGCTATGTCCTGGGTGCCCACACCCAGGACATAGCTGTTTGCTATGGCTTGGCGGGAGCCTGCTAGAAGCAGAGCAAAATTGCCCTTACACAGAGGAAGCTGCATGTTTTACACAGAAGGAGCTGCATGTTTAGTGGCTCTCTATGTGTAAAAGCAATGACAGCTCCGCAGGAGGATGGAAGGCGGCTAGACCCACTGGGGCCTTCAGGCTCCCACCAAGGTCCCAAACACATGCAAATGGGTGCCCTGGGTGGGACCTGGTCTCCCACAATAGAGGCCGAACCCCAGGGGATGGCATCCACGGGGCTGAAATTGGCCCGGGGAGGGTGCTCAGTCTCCCTCCCTTCAAATAAAAAATAAAGAAAAAATAACCTGGCCCGGGAGATGGGTCGCCACAGACAAAATTGGCCCAGGGTGAGGAGCCGCGTGTTCCCCCTCCCCCATTGAAAAAAAGACTTGCTCCAGGGATGGGATCCCCGGGGCCAAAAACATATATTACCCGCTGGCAGTCACCAGTAGATAGTTATAGTTAGGACCTAGTTTCCATAGGAAAAGTGTTTATTGTTTTGCCAATAACTTTGGCAACGTTTGGCGAATCTTCATGACATTTTCAAAACTAGTTTGTCACTCCCTTCTGCTACTGTCTTGAAAGTTTCGGGATGATCCGTCAAGATGGGGGGCCAAGAAAAAGGGGGGGTCCCAAAAACATGCTTTTTCCATGCAATTTCCAATATGGATTTTGAACTACAGCCCAAACCGCTGATGGAATTACACCAAATTTGGCAGAAAGGCAGCTCTTGGACCAGAAAGAGCCCTTTTTGTGATTTGGTGTAAATCCGTTCAGTAGTTTTCAAGATATTAAAACAAAAACAAATTTGTATTTCTAGAGGCGCGGGCCACAATTTGTCAAAATGCAAAACAATAAAAATTCCAAACCAAATTAGTAAGATAGAGTAAAATGTAACAAACAAAATAACACCAAAATAATACAAACCCATCAGGGGAACCAAAGATATGAGTTTTAAAAGTTTTAAGTAGCATTAGCACCAAGAAGCACTACCATCCATGGTAGTCTATGGTTGCAGTAGAGCAGTACCTAAGGGCAATTTGAAGATGATCGTGACAGAGCTCTAGTCTAATACACCAACCAGATTTGTTCCAGTCAAAGAGTTTTCCTTCTGACTAAGGGCCTGACGTAGATTTTAGCGGACGGGTTACTCTATTACAACGGTGATGGATATCCCCTCTGCCGAAATATAAATCCCATGTGATATTATGGAATTTATATTTCAGCAGATGGCATATCCGTCACCGTTGTGGCAGGGTAATCAGTCAGCCGGAATCTAAATCAGGCCCTTAGTCTTTTAAGTCCAAATTCACCAAAGAAGTACACTTCTAAAGCCAAACCAGTACCTCAGGGGAGGTACTTAGAGACTCTCAGATTGTTATGTAGAGGCTACCAGAAGGGTCTAGTTCACGTCCAGTTGCCACTAGTCAGCTGGGTACTTCCAGGAAAAGGCCTTGTGCAGCTTGTAGTCCCTGTAGCCACACAAGATGTAAGCCAACTGATCCTTGGTGCCCACTTCTTTGCCCTACATACAAGAGGGAGCAGTTCCAATCTTCGGGGCTCCTTCCAGGTCACAGATAGCAGGTCCAGTGCTATTATGATCTTCCGCAGGTCCAGAAAGTGTTCTGAAGTGAGTGCCTGGGGAAGCCGCACTTATTCCTGTCACTAGGTAGTAAGTGGGAATGACTCATGGGCATGCCCTAACCAATGGGATAAAGGTTCCCAGGGCCAACCCTACTCACTTTAGCCATTTTCAAGATCAGAAAAGTCTTTGGCCAAACTAACCAACATGAGCTCTAAAGGCTAGGGGGAGAGTGTATGAAGTGTACTATGGTGATCCTAGTGCATAGTGTCCTTCCATATCTATTACTAAAATCCAGTTTGAGACAGCCACTGTACCCACAACAAACCCAGAGATAGAATTCTGTTAGGACCAAAACAGAGTCCTTTAGTAACCAGACAGTGGATACATAAGAAGTGTCTTGGCATCCTGTTCTCTTCCCTTTCAAGTGTGCCCCAAGAGTTCCATATAAACCCAGAGACAGAAGGCTGCTAGGACACAGCTGAGTTCTTCAGCAACCAGACAGTGGCTCTCCAAGAATCGTCTTGGCATCCTGTTCACTCCCCTTTCAAGTGTGCCTCAAGTGTGACGTGACCCCTGGAGACCTATCAAGCAGGATTTGACGCTGTAGTGTCAGAAAGGATGCCAACAGCCCTCACCCTGCATATTCTATGCGTTGCAGAGGAGTCGTTTCTGCCCATTTAGTCAGCCTATTGTTTGTTCCTGGAAGACTTTTCACACCTGCTCACAACTATTCAATGCTAATTACTGGTTGGAAAAAGCTGGAGAGCACCTGCAAATTAATCTAACAGAACTTCAGGCAGGGAAAATTTAATTTTCTAAAAGTTACTTTTCCTTAAAAATTCAGACTTCACCATTGAATTGGATTTTTAATAACTATTAAAAATAGTTGCTTAACTATTTTTCTGCCGTGTCCCATTCCCCAGATACAGTATTAGTATTTTAATTTGTACTCTGGCTTTCTACATAGGACAGCTAGCCCTGCCACAGTGAAAATAGCTTTCGGTTGCTAACCACTGTCCTACTTTTAACTACTTATTAATATTTCAAAAGGGAGGTTTTTACCTGTCCAAAAGGGTTTATTTTGACAGATCGCACTGCATGTTTTGCACTGTTACAGTCAGGCTACAGTGGTAGGCCTGAAGCCATGTTTACACTGCCACTATAGTGATAGTACAATAGGTGCTGCAGTGTAATAGTGGCAATTAACTTCCGGGCCTGGGTTCACTTTTTACCACATGTTAGGGATTTAGAGGCAAGTTAAGTATGCCAGTTAGGAGTATGCCAATTCAACCATGTTTAAAGGGGACAACAGGCACTTTACTACTGGTTAGCAAGGGTAAAGTGCACAGAGTTCTAAAGCCAGCAAAAATAAAGTGTCCACCAAAAGGTAACAAATCTGGGATGACCGTGCAGAAAAGGCAGATTTCTTACAGCTGCCATAATATGTTGTCCATGTGGCAATATGCCCACCCCCCTACATGCCCCCTGGGGTCAGACTGTGCTCAACCTGCTCCCTTATCTTTTTTCTTTTAATTTATTTTCAGGCTGCATGGACTATGTCCCTGAGTCCAGTATTTCCTGTCACAACATATTGTCCATGTTGTGGCCAGCCAATCAGGATTGACTATGCAACTTTAAAGTAGCCTTTCACAGCATATCTGGACTCCAACAGACCAGATATACCTAACTTTTTAACCCCTTCTTCACCACCCCTGCCACTTCTTTAAACACAAATTTCACAAAAACAGTTGAACTGATTTATACTAAATAATGAATAGCATGCTTTTTAACTAAAGTCCTAAATTTCCGCCAAATTTCAAAACTTTCCAGGAAGGAGCAGAGGTAAATTAACTTTTTTTTGTAAGATTTGTTAAGATTTCTTGAACAGCACCAAAGTTATTAGCCAAACAAAAAAGTTAATCCTTTGGAAAATATGACCTAACTATAAATACGCAGTGGTAACCAACACAGGGTAAAATATATATTCATACATAGAACACGTTTACCTAAAATATCTGAGACCTCTTGCTATGCCAATGTGTAGCTACTTTTCTTTTTTTTTTTTTTACAAACATATGTGTTTTTTACTTTTTATTTCTGTTACACTTTAAAAAAAAATATCTTTTTATTGCATACAAATCAAAAAGAATCATGGTGACAATACGCAGCAGGCATCGTAGTGATATTACATAGGCACACTGTGATAAAATTCCATCCGATCTCCGTAACCCTGAAACCTCCAACCACTCCCCCAACAATTCACTGGGCAGCGAAAAAGTCCAGGCGCCCCTGACCCCACGCATTGCGACTGATATCCGCAACAGAAGCACAAAGCCCTGCCCGATACACATTCCATTTCCCCCATATCTTGGTCCATTTGTTTGGATAACCTACTTTCGTAGACCGCTCTCTCTGCCTACATACACAGTCCATATCTCTCTTCCATTCACTTAGTTGCGGTGTTGATTCCGCTCCCCACTGTCATTCTATATTGTGTTTAGCCACCATCAACCCCAGTGTAAACAAGAGGCAATCCATACGAATAAGATTAGTTTCGCCCCAAACATTCAGGAGGCACAATTTCCCCAATGGTTCCATGTCACTCACGCAAACACGATTGAGGCAATCAACCACCACAATCCAAAACCTCTGGAGAGACGGGCAACTCCATATCATATGATAAAATATACCCTCCTGACCACATTTCTTGAGACAGAGTGCCACATTAGTTTTACCCATTTTTATCAATGTGGTAGCTGCATAGTAACACTTTTGTAGGATTTTGATCTGCATCAGGCGAAACCGTGAGCGTATAGCCACCTCTCAAGGGGACCCCAAAGCCTCAGGTAACCCATCATCCTCCAAACCTCCCAGGTCACGCTCCCAACTCTCTCACAGATGGGTCAAGGTATTGGAGAAGTTATTTAACAATTTATGGTAGGTAAGTGAGATCGCCTTTTTGACCATATAGTCATCTAACAACCTATCCTCAAGTGGGGAGGATTCAGGGAGGTCCCTTCCACTTGGGAGCGCTTTATGTAGGGCATGGCGGATTTGTAGATATCGGTAGGTCTCAGTGGATGCCATTTGGGATTCTTTTTGTAACTGCGAATGTGAACACCTCTTCACTCCTCCACAAGTCACTCACCCGAGACAGGCCAATGAGGTTCCACTTATCAAAGCCCTGTTGTAGGGCCAGACTGACCAACAGCATAGTGTCCCACAAGGGGGTGGCCTGTGTGATCTTACCCCGCCAGCCCATAGCAGTCAATGCGGTGTGCAAAAAGGTAATTGTGACAGCCGTAGGGCTGTGGAGGGTTGCGAGATGTGTTCCTGCCATAGATGACTCTTAGGTAACCCCCAGATTGCATGTTTCTCCTATCCATCCTATAGGCTGGCTCATTCTCTGGGAAATGAACCCAATGATTAACGATGGTTAATTGTGACACCTAATAATACTTTTGGATGTTAGGGAGAACTATCCCCCCTTGTCAGTTTCTGGAGTGCTATTTGAAAGGGAGCCCCCTTCCCAGAGAAGTGTACGGGTTGCGCTGTCTAAGGCTTGGAAGTAGGACTGCGGTACTGGGTAGGGTGTGTCCTGAAGAGCATATAGAAAACGGGGGGGCTATGATTTTAAATAGGGTGGCTTTACCCAGTAAAGAAAGAGTTAGGGACCTCCAATGCTGGACATTCCTCCGCAAGCGTGCAAGTGGTGGCTCGAGATTGTGATTATAAAATGCGTTGGGATCCCTGGTGAGGAAACCCTGTGACCACCCTAGCCCCGCAGTTGTCAGGTAGGCGCGGTGTAGTAACGTGAAGCATATAGATCAAGGACTTGTTCCAATTAATGGTGTAACCTGAGTATTGACGATAAAGTGTAGATATGTGCATTACCCTATCGAGAGTGGAGAACGGGTCGGCTATGTAGAGCAGGATATCATTTACATAAAAGGAAATCATATCTTCCCAATCTGTGGTCCATTGCAGCCCTCTGATCAAAGGATCGCTTCAGATCCAGGCCGCAAGTGGTTCCAAGACTAAAGCGAAAATGAGGGGAGAAAGTGGGCAACCCTGCCTCGTACCTTGATGAAGTAAAACAGTGTGGACGTGCCCCCATTAACGTCACCTGAGCAAGGAGGTCTGAATATAGGAGTTGGATCCAGGAGATGATGAGGGCAGCATCCCAACTTTTCTAAAACCGCATACTTGAAGGGCGACTCCACCATGTTGAAAGCCATCCATGCATCAAGAGACCACAAAAGAGCTTCGTCACAGATTCTCGTTGCATGCCCCAAAACCCTGTGCAGTTGTCGCATGTTGAGTGCTGTACTAATTCCCGGCATAAAGCTGGATTGATCCGTGTGGACCTACGATCGAATCACCCTAACCTAATTGTGTAGCCAAGAGTTTTGCTAGAATTTTAACTTCCGCATTTAACAAAGATGGTGGCCTACAGTAGGCACATTCATCCGGTGGTTTATTCTCCTTATAGATAACAACTATGTTTGCTAACCTTTGATCTTTGGGAAGTACACCTGCAGTGCGGCACTCCAGAAACATCCGTAGGAGTGGAGGGATGATTTCCGACGCTATAAGTTTGTAGAGTTCTCTAGGATGGCATGTGAAGCCCACCGCTTTTCCTGATGCCAAATCACGGATAGCTTGCGTAACCTCGCTTTCCATCAGCTCCTGCTCTAGAAACTCTTTATCTGCCTGTGGGAGTCCCCGCATCTGGTAATCAGAAAGCAACTCTTGAGATTCTTCAACCGTGGCCCTATGTGCTGGGGAATATAGGTGAGCGTAGTAGTCCACAAAAGCATCGGCAATACCCTAACTATGTTTAACACGTTTGCCCCTGTCATTTTCAATCTCCAGAACCCACGAGACGCCGTCTTGCTTTTATTCAGCCAAGCAAGAACCCTAGAAGCCCTATCACTCACCTCATAGAGGCGGTGCTGAGTGGCACGATAGCGAGCCCTGGTGGCCTCCGTTGCAACAATGCTGTAATTCTTCTGCTTCAAGGATAAATTGTGATGCAAGTTTCCCTGCTCATTCCTAGGGAATTTGGATTCCAACTCCTGGATTTCCCTCTCAAGGTGTTCTAGCTGGGCTCTCTGTTCCTTTTTATGCCCCGCTATCAATGCTATGACCTGAACTCTTATGACAATCTTATCTGCTTCCCAGAATGTCTGTGCAGAGTCTACGGATCTCTCGTTGTCATCGAAGTAGTGCTCCATGGTCTCACATAAGCTCGCTCAAATGCGAGATATCTTGAGATACTAGGGATTAAGCACCACCCTTTGTCTGTTCCTACAGTCCATCAGGTCGTAGGTTGCGCACACAGGAGAGTGATTGGAGATGCCCCTGGCAAGGTTGTGAGCCTCGCCAAAGTGCGGATGGTCCTGAGCCAGGGTAAGTATATAATTCATGCATGAGAGGCTTCCATGAGCTTCCAATCGGTACGTGTACTGTTGTGCTGTGGGGTTAAGGGTACGCCACGTGTCAACCAGGCCATTCGCCGACAAAGTCAGATAAAAGGTGGCGAGCCGACATTAAGTGACAAGGAGGCCATTGTTTGCCCGCATTGCACAGGGCAGCATTATGGTCTCCTCCCCAACAACAAACCTACCTCGGGGAGCTTGAAGAGGAGTTTGCTGAGGACAGCAAATGCTGCATCATGGAGTCTCGGGGTATGTAGAGTGAGATGATGTTAAGGGTTTTACCCTCATATTGCCCCGTGAGTGCTACATATCTCCTGTGTGAGTCAGACCAGATAATCAGTATGATAAGCGGGAGTGATCTACGCGGAAGGATACCAACACCCTCTTGATACTTTTGTGTATCCCGCAGGGGTGACTAGCTTATATCCCCACCTGTCTAGAGCACGGTAGGTGCTCTAGACAGTGTGTTTCCTGTGATAGGAGCTCGTCAGGTGAGTGTTGTTTGAGGTATTGAAGAACCACTCCTCGTTTGATTTTGATTTTGGCTCCCAAACCATTGAAGATCCAGGAGAGGATCTTGAAACTAGGAGTGAGTAAAGTGGTAGCCATGGATAATTAATAGTAGTACGGTGTGGATAAAGCCCTTAAGTGGTGAACCCTACCCATGATTTGGGGTTGTGCGGTATGCTGTAACGGGGCCCGTGATGTTATTTTAAAGGCCATTGGGAGTTGCATGTGTGGGCCGGAGCAGGGTCCCTCAATCAATTCGAGTAATCGAGGGACGAAAAATAGGAACATCTACCCTGTGTTGCAGCTGCACAAGTGCGAATATGTCACCATAGGACTTATGTAGCAAAAAAAAAAGGAACAAATATTTCAACACAAACCCTAATACTGTACCCCATCCTGCTTCCCTGCATGACATACCTAAAGCTGCCCGCTCCCTGAACTGAACTGTGCCTGTCGCCCCGAAACATAATACAAACAAAAAGAGGCTGTGGAGCCCACCAGGTTACCGCCCAACTGCCCCACACATGTAAAAAGCAAAGTGTTACCACAGATATTGACAACATTTGAAGAATATCAGTCCCCAATTTCAGAGGCTGTCATCCATTCAAGCATTGGGGTCAGTGTCCCCGCCGCCTCAGTATCTGTTCAGTTGCTCCTGAATGAACAAGGGACAAATCCTGAGCTGCTACAGCTGTTCGGTGTAGGGAAAAACCTGCTGCAGTTACACGCGAGCCCGCAGTTTTGCCCCGCCACACAGGCTGCACCATGTTTATTGGCCAGGATCCAATGTAGGGATCCAGTAGTTACATAGATAATTGATGTCTCGCAGCTAGTGGGGTTTAGGCATCAGGTTTTTCAGCTGTGTTTGCCGGGTATTTGTGCAGAATGTAGGGGATTAAGGCAGCAGGTGATAGGAGCCGTTTCAGTTAGCAGCCATCTTTCCTGGTGGTTGGCCACGCCCCCTTTTTTGTACCTTGTTAGTGCTTATTGCCTATGAAGGTAAAATAAAAAAATGCAGGATGGCAAAGAACAGAGCTGTTGGCTTTGTCAATGCTTGCTTCCCAAAGGGTCTACAAACTTCAGTTCAGTTCAAGGCAAAAATTTAAGCTCCTCTTAGCCAATCAAATTGGCATCTGCTAAAACAGCCACTTATTTTTGCCCCTCGTGTTTTTTAAAACTGCTGAATGCATGTTTATTAAAACAAACAGATGTCGAGTTAATGCAATATGCATCTTGCAATCCTAATTTGGTGCGGATCCATTCAGCGCCTTGTACAATACATTGTGCCTCACAGCACCTTCCCATATAATGTTTAAATAGCAAATGCAGCTTTCGCATCCCCACTTTTACCCCTCTCCTCATTCCCCCCCCACCAAATCTGAATGAAGCCCACCTTTATGTATAGCATTTATGAAGATGTTAATGCTGATGTGTGAGTGAAAATGTGTCAATGATAAAGCAAAGAATCATGAAGAATTTAGTTCACAAACTGTTTGTGTTGAACTATCTGAAATTGGTCTTTACAGAGTTACACTTTTTAAGTCGCGAGCATACAACAAATATAAAGCCTTAAGAGAAAGTAGAACTGTGACAAAGAGTACCTGGTCAGCTCTGCGCATGTCTTTGCAGGAATGTTTTTCTGATTAAGCTTTTTATGTTTTTCTTTTGTTTCGCAGACAAAGTCTCTTTTCTTGTTTGCTTAGGAGTCTGCGGTTCTCGATTCTTGGAAAAAAAAAAATATGTTAGCCATTACAATTCATTTTAATTTAACGTCATTTTTCATTTAATCTTCTCTAAATATAAATTCCTTTCTTGTAATTATATCTTCCCAATACATAATTCACTATTGTCTAATGTCACAACATTGTGAATGCATTGTAAGTAAATAGACTGAATGGAAAAAACAGGTGGCAGAAGTACTAGAGAAGATATGAGTTGATATGCAGACTCCTACATGAATGACATTGAATGAATGATAGTCTTATAGAGCGCGAACTTTGCCCAAAGGCGTCAAGGTGCTGGGGATAGAACAATCGGTCAGGAATACTAGAGATGGAGCTTCAAATATTAAAGTGAGAAGAGCCATGTTTTTAAAGATTTCCGAAAGGGTAGATGAGACTCTTGACAAGAGATCAGTAGAGGAAGAGTGTTCCAGAGCTTAGAGGCGGCGACAGCAAAGGCTCTTCCATCCCACCTAGCTCTCCTAAACCTGGGGACTACCAGCCAATTTTTATTGGCAGACCACAGCTGTTTGGTGGGGACCTACCGATGGAAGAGTCTTTTGATCCCTTCAGGACCAGAACCATGAAGAGCCCGATGAACAATACATAGGGCTTTAAACAGAATTCTCTTTCCTAGAGGAAGCCAATGTAGTTTGTGAATTGCCGTGGAGACCGAGTGGAGTTTAGGAAGATCCCTCACGAGTCTTGCTACTGCATTCAGGACAAGTAGCAGTTTGTGAATCGATCCCTTGTTAATATCCAGATAGAGGGCATTACAATAATCCAGCCTGGACAAGATCAGGGCAACGACTGCCTGATTTCGAGAAGAGAGTGAAACCAATAGAAAAATCTTCCTCAAGATCCTGATGATCCCGAAACAGGTCGAAACAGTTCTATTGACCTGGGGGTCAAAAGAAAGTGAACTGTCGACTATAACACCCAGATTCTTTTCTGATACAGCAGGACAGGGGCACGCGGTCCACGTATTTCAGGCCACCAGGAATGTGGCCATATAGATTGTTGGCTGCCAAAAACCAGGACCTCGGTTTCATCACCATTGAGTCGTAAGTAGTTGTTTATCATCCAATCGGCCACGGCCCGCATGCAGTTTTTTAAATTTGCTGTGGACGCTTCAATGCTGTTTGTGATAGACACAATTATTTGTGTGTCATCAGCATAAGACAGAGCCTCGAGCACGAAAGTTCTGATTACCTTGGCCAACGGAGAGACATAAATGTTAAATAAAGTAGGACTCAATGAGGAACCCTGTGGAACTCCACAGAAGGTGGAAATGGAGTTGGAATAGAATTGGTCCATTTTTACTTTTTATGACCAATCTGAAATAAATGAGGACAACAGCTCCAAAGCGGAGCCAGATACCCCAATTTCTTGAAGACGGTTAATCAGTCTTGTTGGCGAGATGGTATCAAAAGCGGCAGATAGGTCCAAAAGTATTAACAGAAGTATGCCCAGCATCTACTTGAGTACGTATGTAGTTTACTGCGGATGTTAGGGCCATCTCAGAGCTGTGGCCACTCCTGAAACCATATTGGTAGCCATCAAGCAGGTGATGTTGTTCCAGGTAGGTGCTAGTTGGGTATTTAGGTGCAGGTCCAGAATTTTGGCAGGGACTGGTAGTAGCGAAATGGGCTGATAATTTTTAGGTTCCAAAGGGTACAGGTTGGTTTTCTTTAGTAAAGGCTTAACCACCGCTGTTTTCCAATTCCATTATATAAAACTGAGATACAAATCAATTTACAAATCAAATCAATCGAACCAAGACAGATGCACAAGGTTAATTCTACTGCATTATACGGAAGCCTGCCTGTTAGTGAATCTCATTTAAATAATTAGAGTTAATAATAATTTAATATGTTTAAATAATTAGAACAAAGTTAGACCTGTAGACTCCCTCTTCACCACGCTGTCTTTCCTGATCCCAGCACTGAATGTCATGGGTTGAACATGATGGACCACATTCTAGTTCCTATCAACCAATTTGTGAACTTTTACAGTGCTGAGATGACCATAACTTAGTGTTCACTCCATATGGCTTATCTTGAGCACTGATCATGACACCATTAGTGTATTCATCACTGCCTTTATAAATTGAATACAAGAAATAGTAACCGAACAGGTGACTGTGCTGTAGGCTTTAAAAGACAAAGGAAGTTTATAGTAAAGCCTTTTCAGACCTATCAATTGGGACTCCCAGATACAACAGGCACATAGATGCCCCATATGTAAAAGTCTCAATCGCAAACGGACGTAAACTGAAGAGCAATACTAATTACCATTGGTAATTTCATACTGCAACAAGAAATCTATTTCAAAGCAAAACCTGATTCCCCCACTACTGTTTATCAACTATCTTTTTTGTGAGGTCATATTCTGTAATCAAACAGTGGAAAAGCACTGGAAGATGTGAAAATACATGTCCCCACTCCAAGATCTTTATGTCACTGAATATATGCAAGCACCTTGTTGACTCAAATCATCATGAGAGGACAGATGCATTTAACAGCTAATGAGACCAAAACCCAAAACCCTTCTGAAAAAGTGGAGAGAATAGTCTTAAAACAGAGCTTTGTAGCAAGACGAACAAGGAACAACAAAACTATGTAAGGGTATAAAGTACATAAAAAGTGAACATAAATCTGACATGAAAGCGAGGAAATACATCAGGTTTGCACTAGTAAAAGATTAGGACTAGTTGGAATACAAGTATGGTTTTGGCTGATAACTGAATGGAACTAGGCTTTGGCATCTGGGAATGGATATTTAGATGAAAATGCACTGGTGTGAGCGGGTGGAGATATGGTTGATTTTCTCCAGCACACACTTCTAAAAAGGCAGAAAAGCAAGACAGGATCATCAGATGGGTGGGAGGTCACAAGGGTCTACGGTGCTTAAAACAAAGGAGAAGTAAAGTTCTGTACGTAACAAGGTAGAGAAAATCTTAAATAGACTATTCACCAAGGTCGTATTCTAAGATTTATACGAGGACGCGAGGGCGAGGCCCAGCAGAATAAAATTTCACATGTAATCTATTGTCAATTATGGCAGGTTTAATAGCAATAGTATGGAATGTACCTTGCCTTAACAACCCAGAAAAAAAGGATGACAATATGGCAAAATTTACAGGAATACAAAGAAGATCATGTGCATAACAAGATGGAACATCGCATATAAAGACATTGCGTGTCTAAGACAACTGGCCTGGGTACACGGTTATTACGCACACTGCACAACAAATATCACTAAGAGGGGTGTCTTATAGAGGCAGGACTAGTGCGACACTAAAGAGCTTTAAAACAAAAGCAGACACGCAGGGGATATGGGTGCAGATATTAGTAAAACAAGCACGTATTAACATTTGGGGAGTTTATGGGCCTAACAGGTTATGGAGTGATCTTGGTATGAAGTTAGTAGAGTGGAAGAGAGAGATAATTTTGCTGGGTGATTTGAATTGCATTATAGAATCTAAAATAGAACCTGCAAATAGCAAGGTACCTCTGTGAATGGTAAAAGTAAAAGAAGCTATTAAAAAGATCAGTACTGAATTTCGTCTAGTGGATGTTTGGAGACATGAATATCCCAAAGATCCAGGTCTTACATTTCACCCCAGCATCCACAAACAACATTCTGAGATAGACATGATCCTTGGCACCCGCAGAATATTAACAAGAATTCTAATTCAGATGATTCAAGATTATCTTGAATCACAATTTAGTTTTAATCCTGGTTGAAATTGAGAGTTTAGGGCAGGCAGCCAGCCAGTCCTTATAGATGGATGCTAGATGGGTCTCTTTTTAGCGCACTTGATTATAGAGAATTTATGACCCAATCTGTAATTGAGTTTACATAAAATAAAATTTAAAGTATACATGAGTGGATGTACTAGTCAATATTCAGCAAAAAAGACACAACAGAATGAACAAAGGGAGCTAGAAAAAGTGGATAGAATTTTGAGAATAGAAAGAGAACATGCCACAGCAATTCAAAATACTGCAGTGTAGGAAAGCGCTTCTTTTGACATGGTCACCCCCACTTTTTGCCCACTGGTGCGGGTGCTTTTTGATGGAAGTGCCCTAGGTCCCTGCTAACCAGGACCCAGGCCCCAGGCCCAGGGCCAGCGCTCTTTCCCTAAAACAAGACAAATGTTAATTGTAACCCAATGGGCAAGAGCTTTAGCACCCCTGTAAGTCACTAGTAAATAGTACCCCTAGTACCCAGAGCATGGGTACTAAAGAGCGTCCCTAAGGGCTGCAGAATGTATTATGCCACTCTAAGGGTCACATACACAAACTGCATGCAGACTGCCCTTGCAGGATACGTGACAAGGTGCAAACCATTCTGAAAACACGACATTGCCCACTTCCTGTGTGCAATGTCAAAGAACACTACATGTACGATATGTAAGTTGCCCCTACAGCAGCTCTTCAGAGTCCTAAGCCAGGGTGCATTATATTACATGTGAGGGCACATCTGTATGACCAGATATGGCCCTGTGATGCCTAGTTCCATTGCTGGCCATTGCAAGTGATCAGGAAGCCATTTTAAAGATATGTACAGGGCACTGGCAAATTTACAGGACTCATTGTCAGTGAAATTGCTCTCCCTCCCTCGCAGCTCCACCATCAAGTGAGGCCTTCCGGGGGCGTGGCTTGGACGCCGATGGAGACGGTCGCGTGAGCTGTGAGCTCCGCGCCGACCTCACTGTTTATCCTGACCGGAGCCCCGAACTAGGGCTCTGGTGACCCTGGGGGAGTTCCTTGGGCTGCTGAGACCAGTGCCGCCATTAATAGACGGCTCCGGTCCCCTCCGACATCGGACCGTGGCTCCGACCAGGGCGAGGCTCTGGAAATGAAGGCCTAAAATGGCGGCCGACCCTGCGAGCTGAACTGCGACGCACGCCAGAGGGCGGGCTACCAGCCGGTGGGCTTTCCCCCCGACGAGTGAAGGGTGCACAGCGTCTGCAGGGGGGACACTAAACTCCTGGAGCGCATCGTGGGCGCGTGTGGCAGTCTGCACCTGCGAGGGGCCTGGACGGCACGGAGAATGCCCGGTCATAGTGGAGAAGGGAGCAGTTGCCGTGGGACGCCCGGGTAACACGACGCCCGGCTCGGCTCCTGGTGGTGGCAATCGAGCGGCCTCGGTTCCTGAGGGCTGACGGTGGAAGCACTAACCCGGTGAGCGATTACCGAGGGCAGGGAGGGCTCGGGGCTCGACCAGAGGGGGTACTCGGCGGCCATCTGATCCCCGAACTGCATTGGCAGAGCCGCTCAGCATACGGGGGGCCCCACTCCGCCACACGAACTGGGGGCGAAGTTAGAGACCACTCTGGGGTACTGGGAGACCGTGGCGAGACGCAGGATCGCCGATGCCCTACTGACCACCCAGAGGAGGGGCTCGCTGACGCTCCGGAGAAGGTGCCCTATCGATTCTGGGGCTGGCCCCTAGAACTCACCGCGGCTGCCAAGTGGGCGGCGCAGGCCCGGGCCAGGGTATGCGGAGGGGCTTCATGACTGGAGAGCGGACCAGCTGGCTACTTTGTGGGACACTAGAGCGTGGTGCCATTGATGAACTGGATTGATCACCCCCTGTGGAGTATAACAACCCCGAGTGTCGACGGCTGCGGTTACTGGGTGGCGGCTGATCGGGCCCCGATTCGGTGGGTACCGGCTAGGGGACCTTTGAGCGGGGATCCCTGCTGGGTGCTGTTAAGAGCGAGATTTCCTGGCACGCTTACTGCGACACTGGTGACCTGGCCATTCCTTCGTTGGGCGATTGGAAGCCTTGTTCCCACATAGGCTAAACCATGGAGAGGCCCACGAGAGGCAGGGGCGGATGAAGAGCCCCTTCAGGGCACAGTGGGAGACGACAGGTGGCGACTGGGTGCACGTATACTTCCGCCTGAGGGAGGGCCTCAACTTGCTGAATTACAGGAGGAGCTGCGCGGTGAGTTCAAACCTGAGAGCCCAGTCACTGGACCCCCATGGGGAAAACACGAGGCAAGCAGGGGGAGCACCCCTGAACAGGAGGATGACGCAGCAGAACAGAAGACGCAGGGAGCGGTTGGCTCATCTCCGGAAGGGCTCATGCAACAGCAGGTGGACCAGATCCTACGAGCTATTACGGACACGAAAGAGGCACTCCAGCAGGACATAGCCCAGGTATCATTGGGACTGGGACTCCTGCGGGCGGACCATGTGAAGCTGGCTGACCGTGTGAGGCAGACTGAGACCACCTTGGGGGTCTTGGAACCTTCGCAGAGGGCACTGGAAGAGCAGATGGGAGACATCACTCGCAGGCTTCAAGTCTTAGAGAGACGAGCTGAAGACGCTGAAGGGCGTAATAGAAGGAACAACATAAGGGTGGTAGGCCTTCCTGAAGGAGTGGAAGGGGACAGTATGGTAGATTTCCTGGAGCAGTGGCTGCGCACCGAGGTAGCTCCGGAGGGCCTGACACCATTCTATACTCTGGAGAGGGCGCACAGAGTGCCTGCCCGCCCGTTGCAGCCTGGGAGGCCGACCAGGCCTGTGGTGGCCCGCTTGCTGCACTATAAGGATAGAGACTTCCTCTTACATAAAGCACGCACCGCTGGCCCATATAAAGTGGACAATAATAACGTGTCGCTGTTCCCGGATTACACCTTTGAAGTACAGCGCCAGTGATCTTCCTTTTTAGCGGTCAAGAAAGCACTCCGGGATGAAAGTATTCAGTATTCCCTGATGTTCCCAGCACGCCTGCGAGTGACACTGGATGGCACTACCTTCTTTCACAACTCCCCGGACGAGGCATGGAGCTGGTTGGAAACTTATCGCACAGGGTCAGGCGTGACAAAAGGCAACGGGGGACAGACAACGGTGGCACTGAGGTCGCTCCGGGCACGACGCAACAGGAGAAGGCGACCTGGTCCGCAGAAACCTTCCACGTCTCAGACGAAGAGAGAGAGGTCTGCAGCGTTGCAGGCCGTGACGGAGATATCGCAGGCGAGCGGCGCGACCCTACAAGGAGGGACCGAGTCAGAACGAGGGTCAGAAGGGACAGACACTGATGGGACGGATGCGGGGAGTGTTGTTCTCCCTCACATCACCCCAGGGACAGCGGACGAGATTGCAGATGCCTGATTGCATGCAGTGTCCCATGTAACTAGTAAGCAGGGCCGGCTGGTTCTGGAGCTGTAGCCCTTGGAGGGGGGTAGTTGGGGCAGTTGGAGGGGATCAGGAAGCCCAGATGAGGGGACAAGAAATCAGTATGGCCACTTGGGTGCCCGGGGGCTGTCCCAGGGGAACTGCAATCTTACTTATTGTGGGGTTCGGCGCTTGGCTGCAGTGAGACAGCTGGCCGGATCCTCTTGGTGCTGAGCTCCCCCCTTAGATTCGCTCTTAGAGTGAACCTCTGGTAGCTACCAGGGGAGTTGTTAGGGAATAGTTTGGATGGGTACTAGCTGTTTAGAGCCTGTTCTGGGGAAGGGAGGGGGGGTGGGTTTGGGGGATGATGTTGGGGTAGTTAGAACCACCGGTGTGCTACCGCGGGGAATGCTGATACGGAACAAAGTTTATTTACACAATGGGGTCAACACCTGAGATTAAATGCATTACGTGGAATGTACGGGGGATGCATACGATGCAGAGACGCCATAGGGTTCATGCATATTTAGTGCGTAGGGGAGCCCAGATAGCTTTTCTTCAAGAAACACACATAGACCGAGTTGAGGGCCGGGCACTGCAGCGCCGATGGAGGGGGCAGCTTTTTTATACAACGTATTCTGCCTTTGCTAGGGGGGTATTGGTCTGGGTGAGGGCAGGGATCCCTTTCCAGCCACTTCAGCAGGTAGTGGATCCTGAGGGGAGATTTGTGGCTGTTACGGGACGATTGGATGGACGATGTGTGACGTTGTGTAGTGTGTATGCTCCCAATGTGGACCAGAAATCCTTTTTTGCCAGCCTATCAGGGAAGTTATCATCCTTTTTGACCGGCTCACTGATTCTAGGCGGCGACTTTAATTCAGTCGCAGATACCGAAATGGATAGGTCTCACCCGCCGCTGCCGCAGGCGCCCATACATAAGCTCTCGAAGCTTCGGAGGGATTGGCAGGCTGAGTGGGGGCTCGTAGACACTTGGCGCGCGCACCATTTGGGAGAACGGGACTATTCTTATTATTCTGCTTTACATAACTTGCACGTGCGGTTGGATGCAGTATTGTGCTCACCGGATGTACATGCGATGGTTCGCCATAGTGAATATCTGACAAGGACATTATCGGACCATAATCCATTGCTATTGGCCCTGAGGTGGTCCCGAGTAAGGTCGGTAATTCCCACCTGGCGATTGCGTCCAGAGACTTTAGAGGACCCGGTGTTTCGTGCGGAGGTGCGAGAGGGTATTGAACATTATTTTCTAGAAAATACGGGAACGGCCTCGGACCTGGCGCTGGAGCGGGACGCATTTAAGGTGGTAGTGCGGGGATTATGTATTGCCAAGGCGACGGGAGTGCGAAAGACACTGTTGCAAGACATAGAGAGGGTGAAACTGCTGCTGCGACAGGCGGAGAGAGCGCTCCCTGAGAACCCGGAAGCGCAGGCTGACGTGTTGGCTGCAAGGGAGGAAGTGGCTAAACAGGTGGAGCGGTTGCGCTGTTTTGATCATAGGGAATATTTGGTGAGGGCACATGCGGAGCGGGATAAAGCGGGCGCCCTCCTGGCGTGGTTGGCTAACCCGATACCGAGGGGCACGCCCATATTGGCCTTGACCTCCCCAGCGGGCACGCCGGAGTTCACGCAGCAGGGGATTAATAAGATGTTCTTGGCCTACTACACGGATCTTTATGAGAGCAAACTGCAAAGTACGGGCGATGAGTTGACTGAATTCTTAGCTGAGATACAACTGCCGCAGCTTGAGGCTGACCAAAGGACCACGTTGGGACAGATGGTTACTGAAGGAGAGATACGCAGCGCGGTAAAACACATGGCGCGCAAGAAGTCCCCAGGTGCCGACGGTCTACCGATCGAATTTTATTCTGCATATATTGATCTCCTGGCCCCTAAACTGCTGGCGGTTTATCGAGAGGCCTGGGAATTGGGACGGTTGCCAATCTCCACTCGTGAGGCTATCATTATTCCGCTGCTGAAACCGGGCGGGGATTCACTGGCTAGGTCGGCCTATCGTCCTTTATCAATGTTAACTGCCGATTATAAGATATTGAGTAGAATTTTGGCGACCCGGCTCCTCCCCTATATGACGCAACTGGTCCATACTGACCAGGCGGGCTTTATCCCGAAGCGTGATACCGCAACTAATGTGCGACGCCTTTTGCGGATTTTGGGAGAGGATCATAGCGATACACCTACTGCAGTGGTTCTATCGGTAGATATAGAAAAGGCATTTGATAGCCTGGAGTGGTCGTATTTGTACCGGGTCCTTCGTGAGTTTGGATTAGGTGACGACTTTGTGGGGTGGACGGAACTTCTTTACAGATCGGCGTCGGCGCGTGTGCGGACGGGGGTGACGGTCTCCCCGGCCTGCCGGGTGGGCCGCGGTACGAGACAGGGTTGTCCACTCTCGCCGCTATTATTTGCCCTGGCCATTGAACCTTTAGCTGCCCATGCCCGGTTGGGGGAGCATTATTCTGGCTTACTCCATCGTGGGGATATGCACTATGTCTCTCTCTACGCGGATGATTTATTGCTCTTTCTCGCGAACGCGGATGCGGCATTGGAGGGAGCACAAAACTTGCTTTCAGCGTTTGGGCAATATTCGGGACTGCGGGTGAACTGGGCAAAGACCTGCTTATTTCCGGTTGCCCCGACTGAGGCGACCCCTCCGCAAGTGGCGGGTGTACGCTGGGAACCATATTGTCTGCCTTACTTAGGCACTTATATCTACCATTCTGTTGGAGATTTGTTGGAGGGCAATTTAGGCCGGGTTATCCGCGGGCTTAAAGGCAATTTCGCATTTTGGAGTACACTACCGTTATCGGTCGCCGGCCGAGTAGCACTCCTGAAGATGGTGGTGCTCCCACGTTTATTGTATTATTTTCGGACGTTGCCGATTTGGGTGGCGGGCTCCATCTTTCGACAGCTCCGTTCTATGGCTGGGGGTTTTCTTTGGGGGACGGGCAGGCGGCGAGTTGCAATGGCCACGATGATACGTCCTAGGGCTGATGGGGGCATGGCAGTGCCGGATTTCGAGGGGTACTATCTGGCGGCACAGCTGCAGTGGCTGACCCAGGCCATAGCTCGGGAGTTTAGAGGTCCTGATGGCCCTGGAGGACGATGGGTCCCAAGATATATATTGTCTTTCATAGTTTTGAACCAGAAGTTGTGCCTTGAACCGCTTACTGTGGAAGAGAGGACGCTAAGATTGTGCTGGAACCGGAGTCAGAAACGGGCTGGCTTCGCCCGCCCTTACGCCCCGGAGATACCGTTGGGCATGTGTACTGCCTTCCCGCATGGCGGGGACTGGTCGGCGTTGGCCCACTGGGAAGACCTAGGGATACAAGTATTAGGAGACCTATATGAAAATGAAACCTTGTTGTCCTTTCGGGCCTTGCAGGCTAAATATGATCTCCCGCGCGGGGATTATCTGCTGCATGCGGCACTCGTCTCGGCACTGCAGCGCCATTGGGGGCTGGGGTTGTCGGAGCCACGGACCTCCATGGCGTGTCAATACGTGGTGATGGCATCGGGGACTTTTAAGGCCGTTACGTGTCTGTATCGGCGCATGCTGACTGAAGGTCTAGGCCCGCTGAACACGCTGCAGGAGAAATGGGAGGGGGACCTTGGCAAGGAAATCCCTGAAAACACATGGGCCCAATTGGTTAGACGAGCCTGGAAGAGCACGAGAAATGCCAGATTCCAATTGGTGCAATTCTATGTTCTGCACAGAGCGTATTTGACGCCAGCTAAGCTTAAACAATACTTCCATACGGCGACTGCTCTATGCCCGAGATGTGGCTTGGAGGGGGCCGACTTCCGTCATATGTTCTGGGGGTGTGTGAATTTGGGGAATTATTGGGAAGAAGTGCTGGAACTGTTGAGTAGTGTGACTGAGCGCGTACTTGATCTAGACATGGGTGTTTGTATTCTGCATTGGTTCCCGCACACTAATAAAACGAAAACCACAAGTAAATTTCTAGACCTCGGCCTGATCTTAGCCAAAAGAGAGATAACGATGCATTGGAAGTCAGCGGGGGGACCAAGCGCGGGGAGATGGCGAGCGGAATTATTGAAGTGGGCGCGAAGCGAAGGCACTCTTAGGCTGCAGCAGGCTTGGCGTAGTAATAATGAAACTGCACTAGAGGCGGCGAGGGCTTGGGAGGCCTTGGTTACAATACTGCGGACCCCGGAGACGGGATCAGAGCAAGGGTCGGTCGGAGGGGACCAGGGAACTCCAATTACCAACTAAGTATACGAAACATGGGCCAAGAAGAGACCAGCGGACTGTATAGTGACCCCTAATGCCAATTTCTACACTGTATTGCTTTAATGATTGTTCATAATTGTTGCTATGATAAACTGTGGAGAACTGTATTGTTAGTAATAAGTGGTTGAAGGCACACCGGTGACGAGGGGGGGTGGGAGGGAGGGAGGGGACATAGAGAGAAACATTTTTCAAATATGCGTTATATGTATCTCTTTACTGATGCGATGCTTTCTTTTGTCACACGTTGGGATAAAATCAATAAAAAGAGATTTAAAAAAAAATCAAGTGAGGCCTTCCCCCGAGCCCCTGCACTCTCGAGTGTTGGTGTTCGAGGCCCTCCTCCACCCGCAGGTTTTACCTGCTCCTCATCCCTGGTGGTCCAGTGGACCTCTGTCTCCTTTCTCTTGCTCCGCTCTTTCTCTCCGTTTCACTCATTTTTCACTGATTTCAATCTCCCCCTTTTTACTCTCCTTCTGTCTTTCCTCCGTTTTCACTCGTTTTTCACTGATTTCAATATCCCCCTTTCACTCTCCCTCTGTGTCTTTCCTCCGTTTTCACTCGTTTTTTCACTGATTTAATCTCCCCCTCTCACTCTCCCTCTGTGTCTTTCCTCCGTTTTCACTCGTTTTTCACTGATTTCAATCTCCCCCTTTCACTCTCCCTCTGTCTTTCGTCCGTTTTCACTGATTTCAATCTCCCCCTTTCACTCTCCCTCTGTGTCTTTCCTCCGTTTTCACTTGTTTTTTCACTGATTTAATCTCCCCTCTCACTCTCCTTCTGTCTTTCCTCCACTTTTCTTGCACTTTTCACTGCCTTATTTCCACTCTTTTTGCCTTTTTCTGCCCGTTTTTCCCTGCCGCTGCTGCCCCTGCAGCCCCTCCCCCCCCAGCACGACCAACGTGACCGGCCCAATCCAGCTCCCCTCCCCGCTCCCACCTCCCAGCTGTCCAGCCCTCCCCGAACCCCTACTTACTGGCGGCCGCTGCGCAGCCACGCCGCTGGCGCGCCAAAGGCAAGCCCATCTGCGCCCGTCTGCGACCAGCACCAGAAACCCTGGACCTCCGCAACGCCAACGCTACGACCCAGCGGCACTCCACGCTCTCAACACAGGACGCAACAACAACTGCAAGCTAGCATCACGAGCCAACACCCACGGACCATTCAGCTGTCCCCGCTGCCGACACACCTGCAGCACCGCCAAGACCACGGACCCGGCGCAACCCACCCGCAAGACCACAACCGAACCAAAGACCCTGCAATGCATCCTTCTCAACGTCCGATCCCTCCACAAACACGCCACCGAAATCTGGGATCTCCTCGACAGCACCACCCTGGACGTAGCGTTCTTCACCGAAATATGGACCAACACCACCTCGGGACCGGACATCGCCATTCCCCAAGGATACAAGATCTCCAGGAAGGACCGCCCCACCCGCCCGGGAGGAGGAATTGCCATAGTCCACAAATCCACCCTCCGCCTGAGCACACTCCCCGACGAGCCCACAGACCTGATGGAACACCTTCACTTCAAGATACTGGCCAGCCCTACCACCAGCCTCCGAGGAACCCTCATCTACCGACCCCCTGGACCCCGCGGACTTTTCGCCAACTCCATCATGGACATCATCTCCCCGCATGCCATCGCGTCCACCAACTACACCCTACTGGGAGACCTCAACTTCCACCTCGACAACCAACTGGACCCCAGCACCACATCCCTCCTGGACAACCTCCACAACATTGGACTCCGCCAGATCGTGGCCGAACCCACACACTCAGCAGGACACACCCTCGACCCCCTCTTCACAACAGGAAACTCCATCACCTTCAGCCACACCACCGAACTCCCATGGACTGACCATCGATGCGTCCACTTCACCTTCAGAACACCCACCATCCACAGCCACCAGCACCTGCTCCCACGAAGAAACTGGACCAGAATCACCGACGACCAGCTAACCTCATCACTCAGCAACTCCACCCCAACCATCGCGGAAAACGACGACCCCAACACCGCAGCCCGAACCCTGCACAGATGGATCTCCTACAGCGCCAACACCATAGCCCCCCTCAAGAAAAACAACAACACCCACGCCAAGTAAGCCAGATGGTTTACCACCGAACTTCGAGAGTCCAGACGCACTTGCCGCCGCCTCGAAAAGGCCTGGAGGAACACCAAATCCACAGAAGCCCACAACAACTTCAGAGCCGCCACCAACGCCCACCACCAACTCATCAGAAAAACGAGGAAAAAGGCGATTGAAGACAGAATCTCCACTCACGCGCACAACAGCAAGGAACTCTTCAGCATCATCAAGGAGTTCGCCCAACCCACCAGCGAGTCCACCGACATCCCTCCCTCACAAGACCTCTGCGACAAACTCAGCACCTTTTTCCACCACAAAATCAAGAGCATCTACGACAACTTCGACGAAGACAACCAACACACTGAACCCTCACCAACCACACCCGACACCCTGAAGCCAGCGATCGACAACTGGACAGCCCTCACCACCGAAGACACACTGAAGACGATAAAGTCAATCCACTCCGGGGCCCCCACGGACCCCACCACATTTTCAACAGAGCCGCCGACACCATGGCACCCATGCTCTGCCACACCATCAACCGCTCCCTGGCAACCGCCTCGTTCCCCGATGACTGAAAACACGCCAAGGTCAACCCCCTCCTGAAGAAACCCTCGGCAGACCCCACCGACCTCAAAAACTACAGACCCATCTCCCTGCTCCTGTTCCCAGCGAATGTCATTGAGAAAGCCATCAACAGCCAACTCGCTACATTCATCGAAGAGCACAACATCCTCGACTCCTCCCAATCCGGCTTCAGAAAAAACCACAGTACGGAAATCGCCCTCCTCGCCGCAACAGATGACATCCGCACCCTACTGGACAAAGGAGAAACAGCAGCCCTCATCCTCCTCGACCTCTCAGCGGCGTTCGACACAGTCTCTCACTGCACCCTAATACGCAGACTCCACGACGCAGGGATCCAAGACAAGGCCCTCGACTGGATCCGCTCCTTCCTCTCCGGCAGAACGCAGCGGGTCAGACTCTCGGACCCTACACCAACCACCTGCGGAGTTCCCCAGGGGTCCTCCCTCAGCCCTACGCTCTTCAACGTCTACATGGCTCCGCTCGCCCCCATTGTCAGAACCTACGGACTCAACATTGTGTCATACGCAGACACCCAACTCATCCTCTCCCTATCCAACAAACCCAATTCTGCCAGACACAACTTTCGAGAAGGCATGGAAGCCGTCGCCAAATGGATGAAAAACAGCTGCCTTCAACTAAACACCAACAAAACAGAAGTACTCATCATGGGCCCAGACGCCTGGAACGACACCTGGTGGCCCCCCGCCCTCGAAAGCCCGCCCACCCCCACGGACCACGCACACAACCTGGGAATCATCCTGGACTCCGAGCTCAAAATGGACCGCCAGATCAACTCCGTTGCGTCCTCCTGCTTCCACACCCTCCGCCTCCTACGTAAGACCTTCAAATGGATCCCACCCGAACACAGAAAGAACGTCACTCACGCCCTGGTCACCAGCAGACTCGACTACGGCAATGCACTCTACGCTGGAATAAACAAAAACCTCACCCGCAAGCTACAGAACATCCAGAACGCCGCCGCAAGACTGTTCCTCGACCTGCCAAGACACTGCCACATCTCCCAGCACCTGCGCACACTCCACTGGCTCCCCATCGAAGCTAGAGTCACCTTCAAGATGCTCACCCATGCTCACAAGGCCCTCCACGACACCAAACCAGCATACCTGAACAGTCGACTCAAATTCCATGCACCCCAGAGGACCCTACGATCAGCCCAGCTCTCCTACGCCGTGGTCCCCCGCACCAGAAAGACCAGATCGGGAGGCCGCTCCTTCTCCTTCCTCGCGGCCAGAGCCTGGAACGCCCTTCCGCTCCACCTCAGACAGACAACATCGCTCCCCATCTTCGCAAGAAACCTCAAAAGCTGGCTCTTCGGCAGACCCCCCCCCCCCTTGATGGACTGGAACCTGCCAACCCCCCCCGCCAGCGCCTTGAGACCCTTATGGGTGAGTAGTCGCGCTTAACAAACGCCTGATTGATTGATTGACTGGTCATTGCGAGTTACCCAGCTACAGAATGGATTTACTGAAAGTAATGGTATTTGGTATCAAACACCTCACTTTAATAAATCCATACAGATGCCAGTATCGAATTCATGAAGGCATGCACCCAGAGGGCACTTTAGAGGTGTCCCCTGTAACCCTACTAGTCACTTAGGGCCAGATGTAGGACCCTATTTTGCATGCGCAAACGGGTTTGCGACCCGTTTACGCAGGCAAAATGTCACAGGGCCATGTACAATTCATAAATAACGAGTCGCAATTTATTTGCGACTCGCTATTTAGGAATTGCGAGTCGCTATTAGGAAGGGGCGTTCCCTTCCTAATAGCGACCCCAAAGCCATATATGAATGTTTTGCAACCGCAATTGCGGTCGCAAAACACTCGCAAATTACCACCCTCTTCAAGAGGGTGGTAATGCACTCACAAAAGGGAAGGGGTCCCCAGGGGAGCCCTTTCCCTTTGCAAATGCAGGGGAGAATATTTTTTAGGGGTAGGCAATGGTCCCAGGGACCACTGCCTGCCCTTAAAAAATGAAACTAAAACGTTTCATTTTTTTTTTTAAATGCATCCCGTTTTCCTTTAAGGAAAATGGGCTGCATTTAAAAAAAAAAAAAAAACCTGCTTTATTGAAAAGCAGTCCCAGACATGGTGGTCTGCTGAGCCCAGCAGGCCACCATCCCTGGGAGGGCCAGCCATTTCCAATGGGGTCGCAAATTGCAAGTGGCTCATTAATATTCATGAGCCTCGCATTTTGCGACTCCATTGGGAATTGCAATCAGTGTCTCCGACACTGTAGTACACTGTAAAGTGCGCCTCGCAATTTGCGGCTCGCAATCGAGGGCAAATTGCGAGGCGCAATGTACAAGGGGCGTACATCTGGCCCTTAGTGTGTTGGCTGGCTGGTACCTTTCAGCCTGCTGCCACAGATGGGGTCCTATCCCCGGGCAGGGAGAGCCTGCAGTTTAAGAGGTCCTAAACGATGCCTGCTTTCTAGAAGGTGTTCCCACCTCCTCCGGCAAGATGGCTCGTGATTTAGCATCTCAAGGCCAAGGGATTCAAAGCCCCTGCTGCCTTTAAAATGCAACCCTGGTCTCCCCTCAGACCACAGGTATGCCACCCCCTGCCTTGAGGCCCATTTGGCACCAGAGCAGGCGGGAAATTACATACTCAGAAGGTGTGTTTCACTCGCAGGCTAGTCATACCCCTAAAGTGGGTTACCTGAAGTGGACAGCCAGAGAGGGTTTCACCATCCTCTTTTTGGTGAACATAAGGACTTCTGGGTCAGGGATCTGCCCACTCCCCACGGGAAGTGGTCATATAGTGGGTGTAGTCACCCCAGTGGTAGGTAGCCCATTGGTTACTACCATATGCTCCCCTAAATTGAGTATTTAGGGGTCGTCCCCCCAACACCAGTGAGACAGATTTGAATACCTGGGAACAGAAGGACAAAGACGAACAGACACCGTGAGAACTGAGGACCTGCACTGAAACTGGCCCCAAACCCTGCCTGGCTGTTGGTACCTCGACAATTGCAAAGACCTGGCTCGTCGTGCAGCTGTGCATCCTCCCCAACACTTGGATGACTGTCCAGCACTTTGCCAACTATCTAGCATCTCCATTGGGGTGGAGGAGGCAACTCCCTTGGGGTGTAGGAGCCATCCACATGCATCCACAGGCAGCGACTGCACTTGCAGAGTACCCCGTTTTGTTGTCCATCGGGCCCACTGAGGAAGCAGCATAACAGGAGGAGGTCTTTGAGGATCTAAAAGGTCAGCCCTATCTCCCCACTGAGTTTCAGGAAACTAGACCCTTCAGGATCTTGCATCAGCCAAGGCTTGTTTTCCATTCAGCCAGACACCACCGCCTTGGAAGCCTTCCTGCTCAACAAACGACTTCAGATCTGATGATATCCATGACCAGAGTGGCCCTGTTGTCTTGTTTTCCTTCCCTCTGCAGGACCAACCGATGACCGTGAGAGCCTCAAACACAACTGTCAAGCCAGCCAAGAACCTCTGCACCCGAGCCCTACAGCCCGGGTTCGCGACTCCTGACTGCGTCAACCTTAGCCTAAGGGTCCTCATGACCTGAACCCCCTTTTGGGTTCTCCTGGACTTTTCCCCAAGTCCCCCATTGCAGCCTCTTTGTTTCAGGTACTATTGACTTGACCAGTGTAGCGCTCAAGGCTACCACCCAACCAGCACCTCTGCACCCGGACACCCCAGGGCAGTTAAGCCCATACTGCTGGTGGTTCTTTGGACCTTGGCCCCCTAGCACCTTAAGTCCAAAAGGACTTCTCTGAACATTTACTGCAAGTACTGTTTAGCTACCTGTGTTTTTCCTCCCACAGGTTAACATTGTAGGGTTCAAGGCTCATACCTCAAAAATCGCTATTCAAGTATTTTTGCTATTTCTTTGTAAAATCGATCTCTCCGAAAGTATGCAAGTTATTCTAAAGATCTTGATGTCCAAAATTATATTAAAAAATCTACTTTAATTTTACAAATTGGTCTCCGATTTCTTCTTGAGTGTGTGAACCATTTATTGACTGTGAGTGTACAACAAATGCTTAACATTCCTCTATGATAAGCCTAAGCTGCTCGAACACACTACCACAAATAGAGCACTTGGGATTATTAAAGTAAGCCCTGTAAACCAATAATGGTTGTCTGGACTTTTTACATGGTGTGCCCTTACATTGGCAATACTACATAAAAAGCCAGCTTCCTACATGCAAACAATGATAAAAGCATATATCAGAAACTAATAGCACTAAGGGCAGAAGTGGGAGGAGAAATAAGGAAGAAAAAATGCTGCCTGATTTGTACAACAAAAGGGCAAAGAATTAGAATATAAGGAGTCGATTGGGAGCCTACTAACATACAAGACAAGGGTCTCAAATAATATGAACACAATATTAAGATTAAAAGTATATATGAGAATGTGATTAAAGGATCTGACAAGATAATTACGCAATTTAGGTTATTCTATGAGAAGTTCTACACAGAAGACAGTCAGTACCCACAGAGTATTATTGATGAATATATATAAAATAGTGATTTGCCTTTGTTAAATTGCGAGATGCAGACTATATTGAATGAAGAATTAAACATAGATGAGATAAAAAAAAATACAGTAAGGGCATTTACCAGCTGGGAAAGCTCCAGGGGAAGATGGATAGCCTGTTGAATTTTAAACAACGTTTCCTGAATATTTGCTCCTTTGTTGGTGCAGATAGCTGCTGGGATTGAAACAGGAGAAGACATACCATCGACATGAACATAACTATATTTTGTCAGCAAGGACAACATGGATTTATTTCAGGCAGAGACATCTCTGAACACATTGACATAGAAATTGCTATGTTTGATGCTGCATATACACTTCAAAACTCCGCAGGACTGATGTTATTGGATGCTGAAAAGCATTTGGTCTACTCTTGAGGAATTTTTTATGGGCAGTGCTAGCTCAAATGTGATTTCTCAAAAAATCTAAAGAGCAATACAAGCTTTAGACAAATCCTCTAAGCTAGAATAGCAACTATGGAGCTGACCTCGCAATATATAAATATAGCCCGAGGAACTTGACAGGGATGTCCAATCTTGCTGCTCTTGTTTGTAATTTATTTGGAGCCATACATAAGACAGACACTTAGGAATGACAAGCTATAGCCGGTAGTATCAATTGGGATTCAATTTAAGATTTCAAACTATGCAGATGATGTAGTGATATTCTCAAACCTAGCACTAGCAAAAATTGAAGTAATACAAAAAATAGGTGAGCACTTCAGATATGGATCTGGATACAAGTTAAATACAGAGAAAACTCAAGTGACTATTGACTATATTGAGCTGAAAAAAGATCAATGCATCAAAAAGAAGCAACCTATCTGAGTACTACACTTAACCTCAGGTTTAAAAATGTATTAGAATAAATTATTAATATCTTCTGAAGGAGTGTATCAGACAGGTCCATAACTGGAAGAAGCTACCCTTAACATTGGTGGGCAGATGTAGTATAGTTAAATAACAATATTGCCAAAATGTTTATACTTATTCCGTTCAATCCCTCTCTTGGTACCAAACACATTTTTTTTTAAATTGGAGTCAACAATTAGCTAATTTGGAATTACCAAAAATCTGGCAAGGCTATTAGATATCTGAAGGTGTCATACGACAGTAGGGGCTGGACATTGCCATATTTGAAATCATATTACCGGGCAGCTATGCTACAAAAAATGTCTTCCCTAATCCTAGAGCACACTAACTGTGGATACCAATAAACATACCAGAAGAGATTTGGTGCAAATGTCAGCAATGCCCTACTGAGATATTTTAATCCAGGATACTTCAAAATGGGTTAAATTCCAGGTAGCCACTACAGCACAATAAATATGGAATGTTCTCAGAAAGAAATATCACATGACCCACTTCAATGCATGTAGCCTTTTATGGGGTAATTCATCATTCCTTGGAATCCTCAAAGATCACTATTGTGACATGTGGGCTCAGCATGGGGTCAACACATTGGGGCATATTATTGATGGCAGAACACTATGATCGTTGTGTGATCTACAAAGGGAGTTTTCAATTCCCAAATATAATTTTTTCAAATACTTACAAACCAGGGATTATTTTAGTAAAATTAGAGTAATCAAATTACTAACAAATTAAATACCCTTGATGTTTGGGAAGGCCAAACTCAAAGTAAGTGGAATATCTTCATTCTTTTCTGAAACATTTGAGAATGAGCTTGATAGACTATTAAGGGAATGGACCATTAAACGTAGACAAAATACAAATGCAGAAGGCATAGAAACGGTCATAAAAATGGGACATAATATATTCAAATGTTCATATTTTTAAGGACTGTCGGAGATTAGTAGAATATTGGACAGAAATTAAGAACGATGCCCAGAATGTTGGAATGTATTATACGGATTACAGGTCAATGTGTAATGCTTGGAATAGATATTGTCTCAAAACTATAGGGAGTTTGTATATGTTGCAATTGCAACATCTAGACTCTGCATTTAACAGTTTTGGAAGGAAAGAAATTCCCCACAAGCCACACAATGGTGGGAACATTTATGGCATTTCTATCAGCTTGAAGCTGCCTTTGTGGAACAAAAGGGAAAAAAGGCACGAGGTAGGTTTTAATAAGTATGGGGCACACTGAAACAATGTGGAATGGAATGCTGGTAACGTCAAATATGTAGTAATAGACTGTACTGTTACATCAGACTTTGGTGATTAATCAAATTTGAGAATTCTATGTCAGGACCAAATGCTCCAATTATGCTTCTCTTACTTTACTGCATCAACAAACAGTAGCCAATCAAAACGCTTTAAACATTACAAAAACTACATTTCCCATGACCATATCCAGTTTGTCAAGGCCCATCCACCAATCAGAAAGCCCCAGCCCCCATAAATACAGTGAACACCATGTCCATGTCTCTGTCTTTGATGCTGAGCAGCCAAGATAAGCCCAGAGTTGCAGCGTTATTTGTTTGTATTCACTGAGAGGATTGCTTCTGGGTGCTTGCAAGTCCACAGTTGAGCGTGGTACGATTGCGCTGTATTGGCGCTTGTGGGTGTCGTCCTCATGAGGATTTTATACACTTATTACTGTACTTCACTTTCCTTTTATTTTATTTCAGTTTATTTAATTTCTTTAAGTCATTGTGCCTTATTTGTTGTTGCGGACCGCTCTGAGGCCCCTATTACTGGAGGAGCAGGAGTGAGAGAGCAAGGACTACACCAGCTGGGCCTTGCTAATGGGCACAGTCCTCTTTCTATTGCCCTAGCGAGCGCTCATGTGTGTGCGACCACAGCAGGTTTTGGGCAACAAGTGGTCTATGTTTGGGTGAAATATGGCATTACTGCCCAAGATTTTCTGATTGGGCTATTTCTCCCCAACTCCTCCTTTCTGCACAGCGGAATTCAGTGCCCTTGCCCATATTGGCTCACTGTTGATGCTCTGTGATGATCTAGGGTTGAATAAATTGTAGAAAATGGCTTTGCCCTAGGAGAAGCGGGCTACTACCTCCACATTCCAACTTATTTTTCTCTTATTATCAGCCTGCTTGGGGCTATCTACCCTATCTACTATTTGGGTCTGGACAATAAAAGCTGGGCAAGCTCGGTAAAATAAAGATGGCAGGGTATCAGCCCTTTGAAGACACCTACTATTTTGAATACTATTAAAAGCCTTCGGGATCGCAGTTTGAAGAACAGCTGGAGGAAGCTCTTGCTTGCTCTGCTCAGGAATCCGTGAACCGGTCATTGATTATGGCTCTCAGACCTTTCACTAGACCACTGCAACAATACGGACACCATCTTTGGACAGAGGATCCAGCCACGCCCTTCTTTTAGGTAAGGGTGTCTGAAGATTGGGTGCCTTCCAATGCCAAAGCTAAGACCACGAACTGGCCACACTTGGAGGCCTTAGAACAAATTTCTAACTTTGTTAGATTGGCATAGCTGATGCTCCAGGACCTTCGGGTTTTAAATCCCCACCTAGAGTGGAAGGTAATGACGATTCTGACCATTCCTCACACTTGGATTCGTCTCAGGAAGATGGCGGGTCAGTGATAACATGTGACTAGTTCGGAGACCGCGAACCTTGGGGGCCATGACAAAATGTAAGTCCGTTTTTATACAGCGCAGCTACTCACCCTTACGGGTCTCAAGGCGCTGGGGGCCCGAGTGGAAATTAAGTGAGCTATTGCCCAGAGTCACATGGTGCTGAGCTGAGCTGCCGCCGGAGCCGGGGATCGAACCGTGAACCCTGTGCTCCGAAGTCAGCTGCCCTGGCCGCTGCACCACACCTCTCCACTGACACACCTCCATGACAGAGTATTAGATTTTGACCTGGATGAGTTTTTTTCACCCTCGTTCCTCCAAATGGTTCCGCATCTCAGAGGAAGCTGACTGCCCTACGAAACTCCTGTTATTCCCAGATCTTCTGCTGGCACCTGCGGGGTGGCCTCATCCTTTCCTTATGTCAGGCCAGCTATGCCTAATGGCATGAAGGGTTTCAGGGAACGCTGGAGCTTGTCAGAAATTTTGAAAAAAGTGAATTTCTACACTAGACAGTCTTGGTCGACCAATACTCAAACAAAATTCTGCGGCCTAACAAAGATGGTTTGGTTGGTGCGACAAAAGGGGTGTGAATCCCCTAAACACCAAATTGCATTTGGTCTTGAACTTTTTGTCACATTTAGCAGAGACTGGTTTGGCTTACAGGCCAGTAAACAA
The DNA here is from genome assembly GCA_963921515.1 of Calotriton arnoldi. Classification (NCBI taxonomy): domain Eukaryota; kingdom Metazoa; phylum Chordata; class Amphibia; order Caudata; family Salamandridae; genus Calotriton; species Calotriton arnoldi. The sequence continues at coordinate 2,511,995 of CAWUFW010000117.1, read as the reverse complement.
TTTTTGATCTGCCATCTCAGCTAGACATTGCCCTCGCTTCGTGAGAGGTTTGAGAAAGAAGTGAGGTACCACCATAGAGCAGAATGCCCTCAGCCCTCACTCCAGGGAAAGGTGGAGGACATCCCAGAAGTGGATCTGAATATGGCCACATTTATTAAAATGTTCACCAAAGAACCCAAGAAGGGAACCGATTAAGCCTCAGGCTCCTGCCAGGATAAGTTGCTGGACATCTCTGGCCCTCTGACAAAAAACCTAGAATTGGCTTATCCGGCCAAGGAGGAGGAGTCTACCATTGATCCAGAAGTACTAATGGGATGAACCCAACTTGCCATCTGCCAACTTAGCTACGCTAACTACGCAAAGTCAGCGCAATGACGCCGCTCCATTTTGTTTAGACTGGCCCCTAAACTTGCCGTCTTGGCCACAGCTGAAGCGTGCCTCTGAGCAAATGGTCTTTTATTCAAATCTGGGCAAATTTGTTAACACTTTCATGACCCTCAACAAGGAGCAATAGTCTCTCAAGAGGCAATGCCCAGGGATCTACCAACTCTGGCTTCACAGGTGAGTCTTATTCATACTTCCAGTGTAACAATGGAGGGCAAAATATGCCTTTTCTTTCACAATTGGCAAATGTTTGCTCGGGATCGTTGGGTACTGGATTCTGTTTAAGGTCACAAGTTGGACTTCCACAGGACTCCATCCCAGCTTCTTCTACCGACTCAGCTGCATTTTTCCCAACAAGAGCAGCAGTTCATAGATTCAGAGATACTCAAATTACTGAACAATCCTAGGGCTTTATCCACATGATTTTTCTAGTGAGCAAGAAAGGTCGGGGTTACAGACTAGTGTTAAATCTACGCAATCTAAATGACTATCATAGATAGGCATTTCAAGATGGAGGGAATCCATCTTTTGAGGGATTTGCTTCAAGAGCAGGATTGGATGGTGTGTCTTGACTTGAAAGACGCCTACCTTTCCATTCCCATAATTTTCCCTCAAAGACAGTTCCTTCAATTTCAATTGTGGACCAATTGATATGCGTTCAAAGTCCTCCCATTAAGAGTCTTGTCGGACCCCTGGTGCTTCACCGAAACTGATGCGTCCAGTGTGCGAGTCTTTCAGAGCGCACAGGGTTCGCCTGATCGTTTACTTGGATGATCTAATTATTATGGCTCAAGATTGAGCCACTGTTAAGCCACTGTTTTGCTACACCTCTCCTGGATGATACAGCTCTTACAGAAGTGGGTTTCATAATAAACTAGGTGAAATCAACATTGGTCCCAAGCCAGTGTATAGCGCTTCTGGGATTCCAGGTAGACTCGGTGAAGGCGCAGCTGCGACTGCCCAGACAGAAAGCAAAATCCATCAAGAAAGAGTTGAGGTCAGCATTATCCAACTAGGCTTTGTCCTTGAGATCCCTAGCCCAGATTGAGAGGCTGCATGCTAGCCTCCTCCATTCAAGATTGTTTTCCGTCCCCTTTCATTACAGGATCATACGGCGATTAAAGATTATGCATCTCGCAAAGGACTGTCTTATGCGGCGCAGATTTCCCTTATAACGGAAGCTAGAACAGAGCAAACTTGGTAGTTGGATCATAAGGAAGCTTGGAACGGCAGGGCTCCTTCCAGAGACTGTGATAGAATCCAAGGCCAGCAGGTGGGGCTGGGGCGCTAAATGCGCCACAGTTTCCATGGGGATAGGGTCAGTTGGTGACAGATGGAACTCCAGCTGAACATAAATTGCCTGGAGTTGTTGGTGGGTTCGTTTGCCATCAAGACTGCTTCCCCTCAACAGACCAATTGTTGCATTCTGCTGAGGATGGACAATATTTCCACAGTCCATACATCAATAAACTGGGTGTGACGAGATCTCGCTTGTTAGCAGAGATTGCCAAAGACCTTTCACGTTTCTGCCTACTCCACCATATTTAGCTGATTACGGAATATCAGCTAGTACCAAAGAACACAGTCGTCAATTGGAACTCAAGGCACCTGAGCAACAACAGTGAATGGAAGCTGTCCTATCAACGGCTCCAGACTCTCAATCAAATTTGGGGCCCTTGTTCAAGGGATCTGTTTCCATCCCAGCTGAACAAGCAGTTACCGATGTTTTTCAGTTGGAGACCGAACCCTTTGGCGCAGAGCAAGGATGCCTTTCTCCAGTCCTGGGACAAGGACCTGAATTATGCGTTTCCACCCTTTGTGATGATCCTGAGGGTGATCTCACATCTCAGATGTCAAGAAGCGGAGTTGGTTCTGGTGACTCTGTTGTAGAAGCTCAGCCGTAGTTCCCTGCTCTGTTGGAGATGGCATTATGACTGCCCGACGAAATGTCTGTTATTCCCGGAACTTCTGCCGGCTCCTGTGGGATGTCCTCATCCCTTCCTCATGTCGGGCCAGCTATCCCTAATGGCATGGAGGGTTTCAGAGAACGCTGAATCTTGTCAGGAATTTTGAAAAAAGCGAATTTCTACGCCAGACAGTCTTGGTCGACCAATACTCATAAACAATATTCTTCGGCCTGACAAATATGGGTTGGTTGGTACGACAAAAGGGGTGTGAATCCCCTAAACACCAAATTTGCATTTGGTCTTGAACTTTTTGTCACATTTAGCGATGACTGGTTTGGCTTACAGGTCAGTAAACAATTTTTGATCTGCCAGCTTATCACATTGCCCGCTGGAGGGTAAAAGGGTGGGCGAATATCCCTTGGTTTGCAAATTGATGAGAGGTCTCTCTTATCCACCCACTCCAAGGTACTTTGTGCTGTGGGATGTTACTGTGGTATCAATGTTTCTGGAAAGGTGGCCTGATAATGATGATCTGTCTAGAAAGCAGCAAAATTGACCATTTTATTATGCTTCATTTCATGCAGAAGAGTTTCGGATATAAGAGCTCTTGACTTAACAGGTAGAGTTTTTTCTCCAAACAGAGTTTCATTTACCATTACAAGACATAGACATATTCCCATTCTGTGTCATATCCAGCTTTTCCTTCCAAACCAAATTGTGTGTAGCTAGATATTTAAAATCTTATGAGAGTTGTATGAAAGACTTAAAACAGGATCCCATGGGTCAATTGTTAATTGCCCTTCAAAACCCTTTCAGACCAGTTACGGAAGCTACCTTGGCTCAATGGAAGCGATGTTTGTTAGCTGTGGCAGGGGTAGATTTGATACAATTCAGAGCACATTATGCCTGTGGTGCTATGGCATCTAAAGCATATGCTTTGGGGTTTGGATTAGACGATATAATGAATGCAGCCAACTGGTCATCAGAATCCATATTTTGTTTGTTTTATTATAAACCGATTGTTGATTTTGCTCCAATGGTTGTGGGACAGCTTTGAACAAGCATAATCGGAACCTCTAGTCCTGACTACAATTTTTAAAGCTAATGTGTCAAGAATTTTCAATTCTATTAAGGACACAGAGGCGAGCATTATCCCACCCTATTTGATACTGCACGTGCTATTGAAATGAGTCGTTATGATGCCTTTTTTGTGATTGCCCACCCTAATTGAGATAGAGTTTGATTAAATAAGATTGGGTTTATGGTGTAGTTTTCTTCTCCTCTTGCAGGAATGAAATTGGAAACACGAGAGACCTGCAGCATTAACCTCAGACTGGGTAAGGAGGACGTTGCCACATTTGGCACTAGTTCTTGCGGATTCCGGAACTGTTGATTCTTGGACATGGTGATCACTGTATTTATGGGGGTTATGGCTCTCTGACTGGCTGATGGGAAATAATGAACTGGACATGGTTATGGGAAATGTAGTTTTTTGGAATGTTTGAAATGTTTTGGTTGGCTGCTGTTTGTTGCTGCAGTAAAGTAAGAGAAGCATAATCCTCGCCTCAGTGTCCTTAATAGATTTAAAAATCTTGACGAGTTAGCTAGAATTTTTTTATTATTTATTTTGTTTAAGATTGATTATGATGTAATTTGTGCTCTTCTTTAAAATAATAAAAGAGACAATTCAGTCACCCCCGAACATACAATATGTCAAACTGCCTGTCAGTCATCAATGTTTCTTTTCTTAAACATCTGTGAGACCCCATTATCTAATTTCTGGCCATTTTTTTGTATCGTATCCAACATGAGAGGGACAGAGGGGCAAGTTTACCGAGGTCCAGCGTACATGCCCCAGAAGGCTGTGTACAACAAGAGTACGAAGTTCCTCTGTGATTAGGTTAGGGAAGCTGTAGAGATGAGTGAGTCACTGAAGACCACTGATGTGTATGCAAAGAAGGGGGGATTTCCCTTGTCGGAACTAGGGCTCTCACACACCCAGCAAGCTAGGTGTCATGCTTCATCATATGAGCCTGCCCCTCGTCAGGTCGGCGCTGCAATACCTGACGGGCACCCAGACCGGGGCTCTTTATCGGGGATCTTTTGTTCCTGCCGGTGGGTGCAGTGGGGGTAAGGGTCCTAGTGTGTGTAGATGTGAGGGGATGTGAGTCTAAAATAGGTCAGTTAGTCCTAGTCAACATTTTATTCCGAAGGTAAACTGCCTAATGTAAAAGAGCGAGAGGGGCAGAGGACTAGTAGCAATGTATCGAGTGGTGTATGCCCTGCTCTCGTGTGATCGACATCTTTCGTGCCTTAAGTGTCATTGAGATCATGGCACTTCCTCAGGATCAAAGAAATACTATCTACACTAAAAGGTAAGTAAATTCTACCTACCAAGTTCTCTGGTCGTTGACCTATAAGGTAGAAAAAAAAAAAGGGGGGGGTAACATATTGAAAATACATAATTCGTGCAAGCATACAGTGTCTCAACAATCCATAACCTATTGTCCATCAATGCGAACGTGTTGCTGAACCAAAAACATGAACACAAGATGTCATCACTGTGTCACTCAGTGCAGGACAGTGACCTCAGTAGTAGTTACCAATAGCGTGTGCTCAAAATATTAAAAGCCTTATTAATTAAGTCAATGGCAAACACAATAGCTGGTGGCGACAATAGCAGTCAGGGTAATGATGGGACTCACCTATACTGTCAACAAGTAATGCTTGCAACAGTAGCCGGCGGTTACAAAGGACACCGATTGGGTCCTGTCGGAGAAAGATGAAAGTTAAGACAAACCAGGAAATACAGGAAACTAAGTGGGCAATACTCAGTCAGTGACTTGGCAGGCAGCTCGAACACTGAAGGGGTGGTCGGTCAGGAGTACCGGTCAAACGCCGGTAACCCAACCCACGTGGAGGGTCCCATACAGTGTGCAACATGGGGCAAGGGGCCGCCCCCCAATGTCGTATGAGCCTCAGGGGGACATCGGTGAAACCAATGCGCCTTGAGAGCGTCACGTGACCCGGGTAAGCGACCACGGTGCCCAAAGCAACCCACAGATGTTAGGCGCCCCAGGGGGTAGATCAGCGTTAAGGGTCCGATCCAAGTAGAGCGCACTCACCTCCGAAAGCGGTAAAGTCAACCATCAAGTCAGGAAAATGCGGACACTCACCGGCGTGTGAACGCTCCAAGCGGCTGACCTACCCTGCCGCCGACACCGGGATGGTAGCTGGTTGCCGGCGGCCAGTGTAGATGTAGAGTGAATCTCAGTGACGTGGTAGTCACGTGGGTAATCAATTGTACGTGACTGCCGACGCTGTGTGTGACGTGCTGAATAATGGTTGGTTAGCGAGGCGGCCATCTTAGAGTGTAGCCAAATACCGGCGACTGAGATTGCTGTTTGTCGGCCGATATATGTAGAGAGCGGTGCAGGGAACAAATAGCCAAAAGCTCCAGTAAGTAATCTGGAAACACTTCGCAGGGGTCACAGGTGACTGTAATCTAATAGAGTAAAGCACTCGGTAACCTAAGAACAGACCCATGGGTAATCAGTGGTGCCTCAGTACCGGTTTTGTTAGTGACGCGCTGGCAGATAGGTGGTGAGCCCAGCGGCCATCTAAAAGTGTGGTAAGGTACCGGCCACTAGGCGGAATTGCCACTTGTCAGCACATATGTGTGGGGAGAGGTGTAGGCTGTCATTCAATATACGATCCCGTAAGTGGTGAAGAAACACTGGCAAGGGTCGTAGGAGCAGCAGTCTCTAATACAGTTGGGTGGTGTAGAACGGTCATAGTGTTCCTAAGCAACATCACTCAAAGAAGTGATCTGGAAATGACTGAAAGGGTTCAATGAGGACTACTCTGGTTGGCTGGGTAGCCGCAACCAAGGGTGTGAATAAGTTGTCAATCGCACCTTCAGTCATCTACGTAGTAGTCACTAAAGATACTGATGTGTGCATGGAGTGAACTTAATGGGGTGGATCCCAAGTAATCATGTTCTAAGTCAGTAAGCCCCATGGTATGTCATCATTTAGTCCAACTGTATGTGTGGAAAGTCTATGAACCCATCTTTGTTCGGCTTTGAACAATGCCGTCTTAGTGATCGGAGGGTAGGCTTCTAACACTATCCAGCGTAGAGTTTCAGGTGAGTGTTGTGCTTCCCTAAAGTGTGTATATAGTTTAGTGGTGACCCTTTGGCATCTAATATTGCTTTTATGTTCGGTTATCCTGGTCTTAACGGGTCGCATGGTCATCCCTATATACTTCAGGCCACAAGGGCAAGTGATCATGTAGATGCATTGCTTGGTGTTGCAATTGGTGTGTCTTTTCAGAGTCCATCTAAAGTTGGACTGCAGAGTTATTTCTTTGGTTATGGTGGTAAGTGGACACACTATGCAGGAGCCACAAGGGTAATGTCCAGTTATCGCCGGGAGACCCCACAGAGGCCTCTGTGTGTCGGTGTTAAGTTTCTTAGGTCTCGTGTGTATTAAGACATCTTTCAGGTTACGGGTTCTTTTGTACGCAAACCTCGGTTTAGGTAGTTGTAGACTTCAGGTGTTCAAGATATGCCAGTGTTTAAGGATGATTTTCTTAATTCTGGCGGAATCAGGGGTGAACGATGTAACACAAGTTAGAGTGTCAGTGATCGGTTTCTGATGTACTTCAAGGAGTGTCTCTCTCGAGTTATTCCTTGCTCTTTTCAAAGAATCCCTCACTTGTTTCTCTGGGTAGCCTCTGGCCTTGAGGTTGGATGCCAGGGTATTGGCTTCTGTTCTGTAGTCAGCGACCAGTTTACAATTACGTCTGATACGCAAAAATTGGCCAAAGGGCAAGTTGTCTCTTAGCGCTCTGGGGTGGTGGCTTTTGTATAAGAGTAAACTGTTGCGGTCAGTGGGTTTTTTGTACAGAGAGGTGTTAAGAGTACCTGAACTGAGTGTGATATTAATGTCAAGGAATGATACAGAGGCGTCAGAGATGGTGTGGGAGAATTTAAGGTAGTCATTTTGATCATTAATCCACCTCACAAAATCCTCACACGTAGTCGATGTCCCATGCCAAAAAATCAGGATATCGTCAACAAAGCGTTTCCAAAGTATCAGATTGTTGTGGTATGGGTTGGTGGTATTTTGGATGGTGTCCTTTTCAAATGCCGCCATGTAGAGGCACGCTAAGCTTGGAGCAAAGGTGCTCCCCATAGATGTACCCTGACTCTGATGAAATAGTTGTTGTTTGAACTCAAAGAAGTTTTCAGTCAGAGCCAGGGTGGCGCATTCCATGATGAAGTGTCACGACTCGCTCCCTGCATTCTCGTGTCCACCACCAGGGGGCCGAATTGTGGGGCTACCCAGTGTTCTAACAAGCTTCCAGACCCTCCCCTTCATGTACATACTGACTTCCAGCCATTTCGACACTACTTGGGAATTGACATCCATTCCCAATCCATGCCGGGTTTTGTGGAAGCCATCCTGCTCATGCCTGAAACTCCATTACCCAGAATTCCCTGCTCACTGCTTAGTCTCCACCCCTGCAGGCCAAGGATGGGTGGAGGAATTCAGCTCACCTGTGGCTGGCTGCTGCTAGCCTGCTCACACCTGATGCATGTGATTAATGTGAGCTCTTTTAAGCCCCAGCTCCCTTCATCCCAGTGTTGGTCATTGTAGCTGTTTACCGGTGTGACCGATCCTTGTTTCCAGTGCTCCCTGAGCTTTTGCTATTGTTTCCAGTGTTTCCTGAGCTTTAGTTCTGCCTTTTTCCTGACCTGCTGCTGTTTTCCTTGTTCCTGAATTAGCACTGCTTACAGTGCTACCTTGACCCCTGAGCCTTAGTATTCCTTGTTCCTGAACTGCAGCAGTTTCCTTCTTCCTGAATTAGCACTGCCTGCAGTGCTACCTTGTTTCCTGAGTTCCTGAGCTATAGCTATTCCTTGTACCTGAATTAGCACTGCCTGCAGTGCTACCTTGTTTCCAGAGGTCCTGAGCTATGGTTATTAGTTCCTATTCCTAGGCTTCAGCTATTTCTTGTTCCTGATTTGCACTGCTTTCAGTGCTCTCTTGACTCCTTGTTTCCTGAGCTGTAGCTATTTCCTGTTTCCTGAACCAGCACTGCCTGCAGTGCTACCTTGACTCCTGAAGCTTTAGTAATTCCCTGTTCCTGAACTAGCTCTGCCTGCAGTGCTACCTTGGCTCCTGAGCCTTAGCATTCCTTGTTCCTGACCTGCAGCAGTTTCCCTTCTCCTGAACTAGCACTGCCTGCAGTGCTACCTTGTTTCCTGAGTTCCTGAGCTATAGTTATTCTTTGTTCCTGTTCCTGGGCTTCAGCTATTTCTTGTTCCTGATTTGTACTGCTTGCAGTGCTCTCTTGACTCCTTGTTTCCCGAGCTGTAGCTATTTCCTGTTTCCTTGAACCAGCACTGCCTGCAGTGCTACCTTGACTCCTGAGCCTTAGCATTCCTTGTTCCTGACCTGCAGCAGTTTCCCTTCTCCTGACCTAGCACTGCCTGCAGTGCTACCTTGATTCCTGAGCCTTAGCATTCCTTGTTCCTGACCTGCAGCAGTTTCCCTTCTCCTGAACTAGCACTACCTGCAGTGCTACTTTGACTCCTGAGCTTTTGCTCAGTTCTTGCCCCAGCACTGCCTCCTATGCTACTTTGTTTTCTTGATTCCTGAACCTGCACTATTCTAGTATACCCTTGTAGCCTCCCCTTCTGTATATCCTTTTCCAGTCCCTGCCTGCCTTTCTTCCCATTTCCTTGGTTCCAGTTCTAGTTTGCTGTCTTTCTATTCTGCTGTCTTGCTTCTGTTACCTCGTATGTTTGTTACCTGCTTTCTGCCAAGTGTACCCTTTGATTTCCTTCCTTTCCTGTTAAGCACTCCTCCTTGCTAGCTCCTTGTCTATTGTGCTTGTGTTTAGTTCTACCCCTTTGCTGTTACTGCCTTGCGTGTTCCTGTTTGATCGCCAGGATCCGTGGGCACAGCTGACTACCTAGGTGGTGTTTCTCGTTCACTGTGAGATTGTCTTTGAGTTACTGTTATAACATCACCATAGGTATAAGCTCCACAGACCCTGCCTTTGCATACATATCCTATATGTGGGTATTTTCAGTCAGTATCTGTAACAGCAATTGTGGGTGAGGAACTTACTGAGCTTCAGTCTTACCGTGTGGAGCTCCTGAGTGCTTTACCCCACACCCCCTTTATTGTTAATGTTGTTTCATATATATGTCTTGCACATTCGTCCTGGGTGTAGTTATTCTGAATGCTAAATTGCCTCGTGAGTGCCCTTCCTTTCTGAGTCTTACCCATCTTGTTCACTTGTACAGGCTTCCCCTTTGGATCCCTTTTTCTCCTCTGACTCCCTGTATGATCCTGGGCAGCGCTGTACTCCTCTTTCTATGTACGTTTTCTACCCAGTTCCCAGTCCTTGCCCAAGTCCCTGACTGTGTTCCCCACATAGTCCCGGACAGTCCATGACAGAATGACCAACCTACATTCCCAGGGTCACTTGTGAGGTTTCTTTGCGTTCAGTTAGCTACCATTTTTTCTGTTACATTTGTGTGTGAAATTATTGAAGGTGTGTCCTAATGAGAGGTTTAAGAAAGAAACACACCAGTACACTATTTAGGTTTGTACAGGGCAATTCCCCAGTGCCCAACAACGAGAGGCATTTAGTGTCTACTTTACAGTTTGTTCACCCTAGTCCTGAAACAATGAATCCTCTTATGAAAAATGGACATTTACGTTCTGAATATTTTACTCATTGGCTCTCAAACTCCTCTTTGCCAGATCCGGACTTAATCTTCTGTTCTGATCCAGATTCAATGTCTGAGTCAGCATTGCATAAGGAGAATGCTACCTTACTCAGTTTGCTGAACAAGAATTCTGGTTCTAGCATGTCTGCTGCAAGTGGTTGTAAAATACAATATTCGATCACACAACCAAAGAAAGAGCAGGTGCATTTCATAACCTCTGTTTTCCATTCAGATAATGTTACCCAGTCTTGTAGTCCAGTGAAGATCTCAGTCCCGGATACTAAAGGGACCTTGTTAGATACCACATTCAAGTTAAACAATAATCAGTTTAAAAAAGAGAGAGAAGACCTACTAGAACACAGGTGGCTAATAGCCACTTTGAACAAAATCCAAGGTATAGCTCTGTTGCTTGTTGTGAAGTTGCCAAGTCTACCACTGTCCTTTTAGAGAAAGATTTGCAGTCTTCACAGGATACAAGTACGTCTAAGATTCTTGAATTACAACTAGAGAATAAAATATTTCAGACTCTGTTAAAAACGTATAACCCAGAGTTCAAGTGGGAATCTAAAACCCCTGTAGAAAACAACTTTTCTACCTCTATGTTAGCCTCCTTAGAAATGGAGAATGAAACCTTGCGCACTATTTTGCGGACCCCTCAGAGCTGGTCCAGTTATTGTGTAAATAATACTGTGGCTGATCACTCAGATTCCACGCAGAATAGCCATAGTACCGTGTCTCAAAGTGCAGTTAAGGAAAGTATTTGTTTGAATTCTGAATTTACTAACTCCTCTGTTTTGTCTTCTACTGCTAAATTACATCTAGGTGCTACATCTGAGATGTGTCCCTCCAGTTTTGAGGAACCCCACATTCCAGGCAAGACACAGAACATCTCTTTGCTTTCTTTTCCTGGTAGTGAGGTCAGTTCTATCTCAGAAATAACCCATAGACAGGCCATTGACATACAGACAAAACCTGAACCATTGACCCACATATTCCCTGATGTGACAATGTCCTGTGACTCAGACCATGCTCTTGATTTAACTGCTGCAACTGAAGTCAACCTCCTTGCTAAGAAGAAACAAAATCCTGACCCCTTCTTTGCTGTTTTGCCTTCAAACACACCACATATTGAAAAGTCAGGAAATTATAGTACTCTATGCTCTGTTGCATCTGTACCACCTTGTAATGCAGAAGGAAATGAAAAGATCTCCCATGGCCAAGGAATCTTTGGCCAATTTCCTCTGACTGTGCGGTGTGAACTGCCAAATTGTGAAAGAAGCCTGAGCATCAGGAACTCTAAGATAAACACTATTCTTAGCCATCTGGAAGAGAGTACTCCCGTGTGTTTTAATCTGACAAGGACCTGTGAAGATGTCACTACTGACAACAGCAAATCTACTGTTCACAAGCTACTACAATTCCCGGAGCTTAAAGTCTATGAACCATGTGTCACTCTGCCTTCAGCTTGTCTTCTGGCAGAGTCTTCAGAGACCTCAGCCGGCCCGCTGCCTTCAGAGCCGGAATCCTCAGCCGGCCTACCTACGGAACTTCAGCCTGCAGTCTGCCTGCCTACTGAGTCCACACCTCTGGCCTGCCTGCCTACTGAGCCTCCAACCAATTTGCTTATAGAGCCGGCGCCTCCTAAAAGTCTGTTAATGGAGCCAGAGCTTCCAAAGAGCATATCTACAGAGCCAGAACCTCCAGGCCGCCTGCCTCCAGCACCAGAGCTTCCAGGCTCCCTGCCTCCAGCACCAGAGCTTCCATGCTCCCTGCCTCCAGCACCAGAGCTTCCAGGCTCCCTGCCTCCAGCACCAGAGCTTCCAGGCTCCCTGCCTCCAGCACCAGAGCTTCCAGGCTCCCTGCCTCCACCACCAGAGCTTCCAGGCTCCCTGCCTCCAGCACCAGAGCTTCCAGGCACCCTGCCTCCAGCACCAGAGCTTCCAGGCTCCCTGCCTTCAGCACCAGAGCTTCCAGGCTCCCTGCCTTCTTGCCTTGAGCCTTTATTTTGCCACCTTTTTGACCCTGTGCTTCCAGTTTCCCAGCCTTCAGAGGTCTCAATACATATACATTCAGAGACTGAACCTCCAGCACCAGAGACAAAACTCTCAACATGTCAGCCTCCAGGGCCTGGGTCTCCTGCATACCTGCTTCCAGCGTCTCCTGCATGTGAGTCTTCTGTATGTTTTCCTCCAGGGCCAGAGCTTCAAGTCTGCTTCCTGTTACCTCCTTTGACTTCAGCCACCTTGCCTTTGACCTCTGTGCCTCCTGCCAATCCATTATCTGTTTTTGACCCTACAGTCAATCTGCCTTCGTTTCTAGAGTGCTACTCTAGACTGCCATCATCTGGACTTCAAACACCTTTGATTCGGGGTTCTAAGCCCCCGTTACTGGCTTTGGATGCTTCAGGTTCTGCCTCCAATACTCCTGTTAATTTACAGCCTAATATTCTACCCTCCAGACCATCACATTTTTTCCACAGTCCTCTGGTATCTTGTACTACATCTCTGATGGAAATGGACCTATTTCATAGGAGCAAAGGCGTTGAATCCAGTTCCAGATTCCGGGAGACGGTCTTTGGAGGGGGGTACTGTCACGACTCGCTCCCTGCATTCTCGTGTCCACCACCAGGGGGCCGAATTGTGGGGCTACCCAGTGTTCTAACAAGCTTCCAGACCCGCACCTTCATGTACATACTGACTTCCAGCCATTTCGACACTACTTGGGAATTGACATCCATTCCCAATCCATGCCGGGTTTTGTGGAAGCCATCCTGCTCATGCCTGAAACTCCATTACCCAGAATTCCCTGCTTCGTCTCCACCCCTGCAGGCCAAGGATGGGTGGAGGAATTCAGCTCACCTATGGCTGGCTGCTGCTAGCCTGCTCACACCTGATGCATGTGATTAATGTGAGCTCTTTTAAGCCCCAGCTCCCTTCAGCCCAGTGTTGGTCATTGTAGCTGTTTACCGGTGAGACCGATCCTTGTTTCCAGTGCTCCCTGAGCTTTTGCTATTGTTTCCAGTGTTTCCTAAGCTTTAGTTCTGCCTTTTTCCTGACCTGCTGCTGTTTTCCTTGTTCCTGAATTAGCACTGCTTACAGTGCTACCTTGACCCCTGAGCCTTAGTATTCCTTGTTCCTGAACTGCAGCAGTTTCCCTTCTCCTGAATTAGCACTGCCTGCAGTGCTACCTTGTTTCCTGAGTTCCTGAGCTATAGCTATTCCTTGTACCTGAATTAGCACTGCCTGCAGTGCTACCTTGTTTCCAGAGTTCCTGAGCTATGGTTATTAGTTCCTATTCCTGGGCTTCAGCTATTTCTTGTTCCTGATTTGCACTGCTTGCAGTGCTCTCTTGACTCCTTGTTTCCTGAGCTGTAGCTATTTCCTGTTTTCTGAACCAGCACTGCCTGCAGTGCTACCTTGACTCCTGAAGCTTTAGTAATTCCCTGTTCCTGAACTAGCTCTGCCTGCAGTGCTACCTTGACTCCTGAGCCTTAGCATTCCTTGTTCCTGACCTGCAGCAGTTTCCCTTCTCCTGAACTAGCACTGCCTGCAGTGCTACCTTGTTTCCTGAGTTCCTGAGCTATAGTTATTCTTTGTTCCTGTTCCTGGGCTTCAGCTATTTCTTGTTCCTGATTTGTACTGCTTGCAGTGCTCTCTTGACTCCTTGTTTCCCGAGCTGTAGCTATTTCCTGTTTCCTTGAAGCAGCACTGCCTGCAGTGCTACCTTGACTCCTGAGCCTTAGCATTCCTTGTTCCTGACCTGCAGCAGTTTCCCTTCTCCTGACCTAGCACTGCCTGCAGTGCTACCTTGATTCCTGAGCCTTAGCATTCCTTGTTCCTGACCTGCAGCAGTTTCCCTTCTCCTGAACTAGCAGTACCTGCAGTGCTACTTTGACTCCTGAGCTTTTGCTCAGTTCTTGCCCCAGCACTGCCTCCTATGCTACTTTGTTTTCTTGATTCCTGAACCTGCACTATTCTAGTATACCCTTGTAGCCTCCCCTTCTGTATATCCTTTTCCAGTCCCTGCCTTTCTTCCCATTTCCTTGGTTCCAGTTCTAGTTTGCTGTCTTTCTATTCTGCTGTCTTGCTTCTGTTACCTCGTATGTTTGTTACCTGCTTTCTGCCAAGTGTACCCTTTGATTTCCTTCCTTTCCTGTTAAGCACTCCTCCTTGCTAGCTCCTTGTCTATTGTGCTTGTGTTTAGTTCTACCCTTTGCTGTTACTGCCTTGCGTGTTCCTGTTTGATCGCCAGGATCCGTGGGCACAGCTGACTACCTAGGTGGTGTTTCTCGTTCACTGTGAGATTGTCTTTGAGTTACTGTTATAACATCACCATAGGTATAAGCTCCACAGACCCTGCCTTTGCATACATATCCTATATGTGGGTATTTTCAGTCAGTATCTGTAACAGCAATTGTGGGTGAGGAACTTACTGAGCTTCAGTCTTACCGTGTGGAGCTCCTGAGTGCTTTACCCCACACCCCTTTATTGTTAATGTTGTTTCATATATATGTCTTGCACATTCGTCCTGGGTGTAGTTATTCTGAATGCTAAATTGCCTCGTGAGTGCCCTTCCTTTCTGAGTCTTACCCATCTTGTTCACTTGTACAGGCTTCCCCTTTGGATCCCTTTTTCTCCTCTGACTCCCTGTATGATCCTGGGCAGCGCTGTACTCCTCTTTCTATGTACGTTTTCTACCCAGTTCCCAGTCCTTGCCCAAGTCCCTGACTGTGTTCCCCACATAGTCCCGGACAGTCCATGACATGAAGGAGATGGGGGTGGGTGATGACCACTCCCGGGTGTTCAGAGCGGTTTCAACAACTGCTAAGGTGGCCCTCTGAGGAATGTTCGTGTAGAGAGACTCCACATCAAGGGTAACTAGGAGGTCAATCTCTCCTGTGTTGGATGTTTCTTCAATGATCTTAAGGATGTCAGTGGTGTCTCTCACAAACAAAGGTGTGTCCCTGACTATCGGTTGTAAGAAGTGATCGCAGAAAATGGAGAGAGGCTCAAGGATGGAGCCAATCCCAGAGACGATTGGACGACCAGGAACCGGGGAAATACCTTTGTGTATTTTTGGTAGGGTGTAAAAATAAGGTATCCTCGGTTCCTTGGCGATCAGGAAATCAGCTTCTTTGCGGCTAATCCAACCATTGGACTCTGCCTCATAGACCAATGTGGAGATTGTGGTTGTCAGGTGTGCGGTGGGGTCGGTCATAATGGGAGTGTAGTATCTCTCATTGGAGAGTAGACGGTTGCATTCTGCATCGTAGTCAATGGTGGATTGTACTACAGTGGCCCCACCTTTGTCTGCTTGATTTATCGTAATGGTCACATCTTCTGCTAGGGCCCTTACTGTAGTCTCCTCCATCTTGGAGAGATTGTGGAAGGGTGCCTGTCTGTGCGGTAAGTCTATCTCCTTAAGAACAGCCTGTTCAAAGGCTAGAACTTCTACCGGAACCATATTGTTGTGTGGTGTAAAAGATGAAGGATTCCTCAGTCCTGAGTCATCCTGTTCCGTTGGGATTGTGTCCTTAAAGAAGGCTTTAAGACGTATTGTGTGGAACCAGTTGTGTATCTCGCAATGATCTCTGAATTTGTCTACCTACGCCCTAACCAATACTACAATGTACCTACATACCAGGGCCTCCCGTTGTATCACGGGCCACCACCGCCTTTCTGGCAGTTCCCCCAATACCAACAGGGCCCACCCCACTTCTTCAATAACAGTAACCCACCTTTTTTAGACAGAGGCTGGGGCAGAGGAAGAGGACGCAACAGAAGAGGAGCACAAAAACAAGTCCACTGGCCAGACCAACCGACCAGTGGCATGGACACTGGAGCAAAACACGAGACAAGAGGACCTAGTGGTTAACCTCTCCCATCGCATCCTCACTGAATCTGAGAGAGCGGTACTACAGATGGGCCTAGGCTTTGTCCCTACACCCAAGGTAGAAAAATTCAGAGATCATTGCGAGATACACAACTGGTTCCGCACAATACAACTTAAAGCCTTCTTTAAGGACACAATCCCAACGGAACAGGATGACTCAGGAGTGAGGAATCCTTCATCTTTTACACCACACAACAATATGGTTCCGGTAGAAGTTCTAGCCTTTGAACAGGCTGTTCTTAAGGAGCTAGACTTACCGCACAGACAGGCACCCTTCCACAATCTCTCCAAGATGGAGGAGACTACAGTAAGGGCCCTAGCAGAAGATGTGACCATTACGATAAAACAAGCTGACAAAGGTGGGGCCACTGTAGTACAACCCACCATTGACTACGATGCAGAATGCCACCGCCAACTCTCCAATGAGAGATACTACACTCCCATTATGACCGACCGCACCGCACGCCTGACAACCACAATCTCCACATTGGTCTATGAGGCAGAGTCCAATGGTTGGATTAGCCGCAAAGAAGCTGATTTCCTGATCGCCAAGGAACCAAGGATACCTTATTTTTACACCCTACCAAAAATACACAAAGGTATTTCCCCGGTTCCTGGTCGCCCAATCATCTCTGGGATTGGCTCCATCCTTGAGCCTCTCTCCATTTTCTGCGATCACTTCTTACAACCGATAGTCAGGGACACACCTTCGTTTGTGAGAGACACCACTGACATCCTTAGGATCATTGAAGAAACATCCAACACAGGAGAGATTGACCTCCTAGTTACCCTTGATGTGGAGTCTCTCTACACGAACATTCCTCAGAGGGCCACCTTAGCAGTTGTTGAAACCGCTCTGAACACCCGGGAGTGGTCATCACCCACCCCCATCTCCTTCATCATGGAATGCGCCACCCTGGCTCTGACTGAAAACTTCTTTGAGTTCAAACAACAACTATTTCATCAGAGTCAGGGTACATCTATGGGGAGCACCTTTGCTCCAAGCTTAGCATGCCTCTACATGGCGGCATTTGAAAAGGACACCATCCAAAATACCACCAACCCATACCACAACAATCTGATACTTTGAAACGCTTTGTTGACGATATCCTGATTTTTTGGCATGGGACATTGACTACCTGTGAGGATTTTGTGAGGTGGCTTAATGATCAAAATGACTACCTTAAATTCTCCCACACCATCTCTGACGCCTCTGTATCATTCCTTGATATTAATATCACACTCAGTTCAGGTACTCTTAACACCTCTCTGTACAAAAAACCCACTGACCGCAACAGTTTACTCTTATACAAAAGCCACCACCCCAGAGCGCTAAGAGACAACTTGCTCTTTGGCCAATTTTTGCGTATCAGACGTAATTGTAAACTGGTCGCTGACTACAGAACAGAAGCCAATACCCTGGCATCCAACCTCAAGGCCAGAGGCTACCCAGAGAAACAAGTGAGGGATTCTTTGAAAAGAGCAAGGAATAACCCGAGAGACACACTCCTTGAAGTACATCAGAAACCGATCACTGACACTCTAACTTGTGTTACATCGTTCACCCCTGATTCCGCCAGAATTAAGAAAATCATCCTTAAACACTGGCATATCTTGAACACCGGAAGTCTACAACTACCTAAACCGAGGTTTGCGTACAAAAGAACCCGTAACCTGAAATATGTCTTGATACACACGAGACCTAAGAAACTTAACACCAACACACAGAGGACTCTGTGGGGTCTCCCGGCGATAACTGGACATTACCCTTGTGGCTCCTGCATAGTGTGTCCACTTACCACCATATCCAAATAAATAACTCTGCCGTCCAACTTTGGATGGACTCTGAAAAGACACACCAATTGCAACACCAAGCAATGCATCTACATGATCACTTGCCCTTGTGGCCTGAAGTATATAGGGATGACCATGCGACCCGTTAAGACCAGGATAACGAACATAAAAGCAATATTAGATGCCAAAGGGTCACCACTAAACTATATACACACTTTAGGGAAGCACAACACTCACCTGAAACTCTACGCTGGATAGTGTTAGAAGCCTACCCTCAGATCACTAAGATGGCATTGTTCCAAGCCGAACAAAGATGGGTTCATAGACTTTCCACACATACAGTTGGACTAAATGATGACATACCATGGGGCTTACTGACTTAGAACATGACTACTTGGGATCCACCCCATTAAGTTCACTCCATGCACACATCAGTATCTTTAGTGACTACTACGTAGATGACTGAGGGTGCGATTGACAACTTATTCACACCCTTGGTTGCGGCTACCCAGCCAATCAGAGTAGTCCTCATTGAACCCTTTCAGTCATTTCCAGATCACTTCTTTGAGTGATGTTGCTTAGGAACACTATGACCTTCTACACCACCCAACTGTATTAGAGACTGCTGTTCCTACGACCCTTGCCAGTGTTTCTTCACCACTTACGGGATCGTATTTTGAATGACAGCCTACACCTCTCCCCACACATATGTGCTGACAAGTGGCAATTCCGCCTAGTGGCTGGTACCTTACCACACTTTTAGATGGCCGCTGGGCTCACCACCTATCTGCCAGCGCGTCACTAACAAAGCCGGTACTGAGGCACCACTGATTACCCATGGGTCTGTTCTTAGGTTACCGAGTGCTTTACTCTATTAGATTAGTCTCCTGTGACCCCTGCGAAGTGTTTCCAGATTACTTACTGGAGCTTTTGGCTATTTGTTCCCTGCACCGCTCTCTACATATATCGGCCGACAAACAGCAATCTCACTTAGTCGCCGGTATTTGGCTACACTCTAAGATGGCCGCCTCGCTAACCAGCCATTATTCAGCCCGTCACACACAGCGCCGGCAGTCACGTACAATTGATTACCCACGTGACTACCACGTCACTGAGATTCACTCTACATCTACACTGGCCGCCGGCAACCAGCTACCATCCCGGTGTCGGCGGCAGGGTAGGTCAGACGCTTGGAGCGTTCACACGCCAGTGAGTGTCCGCATTTTCCTGACTTGATGGTTGACTTTACCGCTTTCGGAGGTGAGTGCGCTCTACTTGGATCGGACCCTTAACGCTGATCTACCCCCTGGGGCGCCTAACATCTGTGGGTTGCTTTGGGCACCGTGGTCGCTTACCCGGGTCACGTGACGCTCTCAAGACGCATTGGTTTCACCGCTGTCCCCTTGAGGCTCATACGACGTTGGGGGGCGGCCTCTTGCCCCATGTTGCACACTGTATGGGACCCTCCACGTGGGTTGGGTTACCGGCGTTTGACCGGTTCTCCTGACCGACCACCCCTTCAGTGTTCGAGTTGCCTGCCAAGTCACTGACTGAGTATTGCCCACTTAGTTTCCTGTATTTCCTGGTTTGTCTTAACTTTCATCTTTCTCTGACAGGACCCAATCGGTGTCCTTTGTAACCGCCGGCTACTGTTGCAAGCATTACTTGTTGACAGTATAGGTGAGTCCCATTATTACCCTGACTGCTATTGTCGCCACCAGCTATTGTGTTTGCCATTGACTTAATTAATAAGGCTTTTAATATTTTGAGCACACGCTATTGGTAACTACTACTGAGGTCACTGTCCTGCACCGAGTGACACAGTGATGACATCTTGTGTTCATGTTTTTGGTGCACCAACACGTTCGCATTGACGGACAATAGGTTATGGATTGTTGAGACACTGTATGCTTGCACGAATTATGTATTTTCAATATGTTACCCCCCCCCCCTTTTTTTTTCTTTTTTTCTACCTTATAGGTCAACGACCAGAGAACTTGGTATGTAGAATTTACTTACCTTTTAGTGTAGATAGTATTTCTTTGATCCTGAGGAAGTGCCATGATCTCAATGACACTTAAGGCACGAAACATGTCGATCACACAAGAGCAGGGCATACACCACTAGATACATTGCTACTAGTCCTTTGCCCCTCTCGCTCTGTTACATTAGGCAGTTTACCTTCGGAATAAAATGTTGACTAGGACTAACTGACCTATTTTAGACTCACATCCCCTCACATCTACACACACTAGGACCCTTACCCCCACTGCACCCATCGGCAGGAACAAAAGATCCCCGATAAAGAGCCCCGGTCTGGGTGCCCGTCAGGTATTGCAGCGCCGACTTGACGAGGGGCAGGCTCATATGATGAAGCATGACACCTAGCTTCCTGGGTGTGTGAGAGCCCTAGTTCCGACAAGGGGAATCCCCCCTTCTTTGCATACACATCAGTGGTCTTCAGTGACTCACTCATCTCTACAGCTTCCCTAACCTAATCACAGAGGAACTTCGTACTCTTGTTGTACACATTTTTTTGTATTGCCATCCTTTTTAACATATGCTCTACTTCATGTAATATCATTCTGTACAACTATCCTATAGCACCTTGTGAAGGAGGAGACGAATCAGCAGAAAACCACTTCAAAACAAGACATTTTCTCCTCTAAATATGTTGCAAACCCCAACTGCCTAATGCAAAGTCAGTCGTTCCTTTCAAGAAAATACTAATTAAGCATATGACGAAATCCACCTAGGTGTTTTCTATAACGGGTTGTCTCCCTTTTAAAACTATCGGGGTCCAGGCATCAAAAGTATTTTAAAAAAAGAGGTGAAGAGAAGCCCAAGTCAACCGATATCCAAAGTGCCTGACACATCCGTTACTGCCCTTTTATCATGAGACAGAGTGTGTAGATGAAAACCACCTATCAAATTCTCCATTTTTAATCATCGGAAAGTGGACTGCTTAACAATAATACAGTGTCACCCAAGCTCCCTGATACATGGGCCTTTTGGACTGAAGGCACATCAACAGATGTCTCATAAGCAGATGTACATTAGGGATAAGGAAAGTGCGGGGTGACAAAACTAAGAAGAGAGGTGACCTGCCTGACAGATGATCTCTATTGTAGGAGAAGCTGGATTTTCTTCAACATGCCTTGCAGCTCCCCGGAGAAGGAAATATTTGATTTGCACAAGTTTCAAAACCACCACCATTAACTGGACTTACTGTGGAGGAATTAACAAAGACCTCTCCCAATACATGGATAACTTTAAATTGTTGAGAAATGTTGTAGTTACTTGCAGTCTGTTCTGAAAGTGGTCTTCCAAAGGAGTTTTGGTCTTTTCATCCAGATATGGCAGACTTGACATCCATGGGTCCAAATTTGGGCCACTACAACTGTCAGATACTTGATGAATACTTTTGCCATGGATAAGAATCTAAATAGAAGTGATCAGAATTGGAACTGGTAGGAACCATTCACATACAGAGGAAACATCCAGTGATAGATTCACACTGGAGTTTTCAAGCAAGCATTCTATAGTCCAGAATAATCACAAAATCCATTGTTTTGACACAAAGCCCCTAAGGTCCGACTTCATTTTAAGTAGGTCCCGATTCCATCTTAGGTAATGGAAGTCACCATTTTCTCAATTTTAGACAAAGGCAGCCGCCATCTTTCCCTATTTATGCAGAATCATTGTCATGTCTGCCATTTGATACAGATATCACCTGGCCTCATCTTTCTAAGAACTGTGAAAGTGTCAAGTCTTTCAGTTAATGGTGTAGATATAACAGCTTATGCAACATCAGTCTGGGACAAGTGTCTACTTATCCCCATGTCGACGTTAAATAAGAACAAATACAGACATATAGCCAAAACAGAGTAGTCTGAATTGACGCCCTCTCACCTTATATGTTCATAAGGAAATGTTTGCAATGCACACCTTGATGCACATAATCTATGTCATGCATTCTTAAATTTATGTCAGAAATTCAAATCACTGATAAGATGAAGTATATAGGGAATGACACTTGACTATTAGTCAGGAGAGGTCCTTCGCCCAGATTATCGTACAAGATTCTGCCAGAAGACTGTCTCACTTACTGCCAGCTCACTATGAAGATGCTCCATCTCACCTGATGCTGATAAAGCCAAGTCCCGGAGGAATGTCGCAGGCACAGCGTGTTTGTCCTTCGCAGGGAACACTGTCTTCACGCCTCCCTGATAACAACAGGTCTTGCTGTCAAAGGTATGCAGTGCACCTCTTCTCCCTAAGACACTCTAGATCGCAAGTTGCTCTACATTCCATGCTCTCTCAGTGTAGCGCTGTAGGAGGCTGGCTTAGTATATGATGCACACTTATTCAAGTGGTGCACCTTGCACTAATCCAGACAAACCTTATTGTGATTTTAGTGGTCTCTGATAACCATAGAAAGATCTCAAAGTGGTAGCTGTGGAAAGCAGCCTTCAGGCTTATCTTGAAGGTGTGTAAAGCAGCTTGTTTTACCACATTTAATCAACAGTGTAGTTTAGATGAAAAAGAACCACACACTGTTTTATAAAAATAAGTCTATGTTTTACACAATCACTAACACATTGGTATATCTCCTACCCGGAGATATTGTAGCAGGTTGGCTTGGTACATGGTGCACACTTATTTATGTGATGCACCTTTCACTAATCCAGACAAGCTTTATGTTGATTTTAGTGGTCTCTAATAACCTATGAAAGCTCTCAAAGTGGTAGCTGTGGAGAGCAGCCTTCAGGCTTATCTTGAAGGAGTGTAAAGCAGCTTGTTTTACCAACTTTAATCTGTATTGTAGATTAGATGAAAAGAAACCACACAGTATTTATAAAAATAGTTCTTATTTGTTACACACACTATCACTAACACATTGCTATATCTTCTACCCAGAGATATCAACACAATACACAAGAATAATTAGAAAGCAATCAGGTAAGTAGCACACAATACAGTGGTTTCCAGGGGGAGACCAAACCATATATTAATAAAGTGGACGGCGAACTTCAAAGTAGAACGGGACTTAGACCAGAAGACCCAGAGGAGCTGGGGACACACGGAACCACCCAAGGAAAGTACCCAGGAACCCCACAGAGGCTGTGAGCAGAGTGGAAACACAGCCGCGTGCCCAATGGAAGTAAAAAGAGAACTTGCTGTTGCAGTTTTAAAGAAGAAGAACCCTTCCCGGAGGACCCCAAAGAAACCCTTTGGAAGACAGAAGGTTGGAGAGCCGTCCCACCCATGGGTGCCCCAGGAACCAGGTTACATGCACCAGGGAAGCCGGGTGCATAGGGGTGAAGTGATGTCAGAACCTGACGTAGACGACAATGGGAGACTTCGAAGAAGATGCCTCTGGAGAAGACTGTGGAGGAGTCCGATGGAATCCAAGGGTGAAGTCTGGAAGTGGAGAACCTGCAAGCAGAGGGCACAGAGTCTACGCCACTCGAACATGACCAGGAGGGACGGACGCATAATGCACACTGACGTCAAGAGGTTCAGGAGAGACGACGGTGACCTTGTCACTGCAGCTGTGAGGACCAGGTGACACTGAGGAAGACCAGGAGCTGTGCACAAGCTATCCCAGATCGGATGTTGGTGTCTAGGTGGTCGGTGTCTGGAGGGAAACACCAACAAGCCTTGGTAGAAGCAACTGGCATGGAGAGCGAAGAGATGCTGTCGTTGAGATCAGCAAGGTCCAAGGGACTTGCCACAAGCAGGAGAGTCAGAGCAGGTTCTGAGAAAGCAGGGGAACCCACTGAAACAAAGGAAGACCCTCAAGAGGACCCACAGGACAGCGGCACAGGAGTCGCAAGAGGACCTCAGGCAGCTCATCCAAGATGGAGGCCCATGGTGCAGAGGATGCAGTGAGGACGCCAATCTTCGGAAGATGATGTGCTGGAGGCTGGAGCTTCTTGAAGCCCGAAGATCTCTGGAGTGCAGAGCCAACAAGCCTTGGGATACTGTACTCAAAATGGCTGAGAAGACAATCTGGCCTCTGGGGAGCTGCAGAACCACCACCTGTGTTGCTGGGTGTTGAGAAGCCAGTGGGATGTCAGGAGCAGCAGATTGGTCAGCTTCATTGCAGTGCCTGCAGATGCAGAGGAGCGACTCCTTCACTCCAAGGCAGATTACTTTGGATGTCCTTGATGCCCACAGGCCTTCTGGAGAACCTGGATTAAGCACAGACAATGCAGAAGACTTGAAAAGGCGAGACCAGGAGCAGCAGGAGTCTTACTTGATGTAATCTTTGTTCCAGTCAAAGTCCAACGAAGTCCAAGTTTCCAGACGGTCGAAGAGTGTCTTGGTTTCAGAGGTGAGTCTTGTTGCACGATGAATCTAAGGACCCACCTACAGGGGAGCCCTTAAGTACCCTAGGGAAAGGGTTGGAATGACTCAGGGGTCCCTCCCAGAGGAGGGGCTGGAAGGAGGGGAGGATACTCCCCTGTCCGATGTCCAGTTTCACGCCAGAGAAGGAACCAAAGTTTCCTGAACTGGCTCAAACCAGAGAATGCAAGGAGGGCACCAAATGTGCCCTTCAAATCAGTCTGGTGAAGCTGGCAAGCACCCCCACCCCAGCCCAATACATTAAGTCCTGTCCGGAAGGTGGTTACACCTCCCAGTGACAGTAAACCTATTGTTCTGTCTTCTCCTGCTCGAGCTCAGCTCAACAGCAGGTGGGCAGAATCATGCCTGTGGTCGGCAGCAGACGCTGAAAGGCTGTTACAGAGAGTACAGGGGTTTCCCCTAAGGAGACCCCCAGTACATGGGATCATACTTTCAGCACCGGAATCGGTGTTGGGGTATGATTCCAACATGTTTGATACCAAACATGACCAGTTTGGTGCAGTCCACTGTATATCTTAAAATGCCTGACAGCACTTACAAAGCCTGGAGAATCGGGTTTGGTAGAGATGTCCTGCTCATGCAAGGGCACCCTCTCACTAGTAACCAAGCACCCTCCCCTCAGGACTGAAGAGCCTTCCATAGGGTGATTTATAGGTTTTAAGTGAAGTGACTTCAGATATGAGAAAACATATATCTGTCGTGAGGGGTGCAAGCACCAACTATGCCAACTATGCCTATGCGCTGGGTACCTTGGGACCATATACTAGGGACTTATAAGGGTATTGTGGAGGTACCAAAGTACTTACCAAGCCAAGTTAGGGGAGAAAGCACAGATGCTGGGGTCCTGGTTAGCAGGAACCCAGCAGACTAAGTCAAAAACACACTTACACCAGGCAAAAAGTGGGGGTAACCATGAAAGCAGATCTTACTTTCCTACAAGCGCATAGAAGTAGGTTTTAGAGGACATTTTAACTGTGTTAGAAATGTTCATTTTATTGTTGCTCACAACATGTCTTCTTGCTGCTATTTTGATATCCTGTGTAGCTATTTTAGATGTAGTGAGAAACAGAGTCATCCTGTTGTAATAAATGCTTTTTGTTAAAGGTCTATGGGGCACATGCATCTGTAAGGAGGACGGTGTCGGCAGCGAGGTAGACCGGAAGGGGACAGGGAACGAGCCGGACCCTCCTGCGCGACCGGAAACGAGCTGCGGTCTAGTGTCTGCCGGAGTATGTGGGGAGGGGCCTTTGACGACGGAGGAAGGGGAGGAAAATAAAAGCGAGAGCGGAAGGAGGCAGAAAAAAGAACCCGGAGGAGAACAGCGAGAGCGGAAGGAGGCAGACGGCAAAATCGGAGGAGAAGAGCGAGAAGGAGGACGGAGACAGAGAGGAGTGGAGAAGACTGACCCAGAGGAGTGTGTTGTGTACGGCGTCCAAACCCGGTGGGCTGCAGGAAGGAGAAGACGCCCCGGGTCCCTACGCCACGGTCCCGGAGACAGACCGTGGCTCAAGGCGAGTACCACTCAGGGGATAGTTTTGGTGGGGGTGGTGGGGAGGCACGGGGAGGTAGAACACTCGGGTGGGAGCCACTGTTTATATCCCTCACGTCCCCTTTCCCCACTACGATAGCATTGGTGACGGTAGCACTACCAGGATCATACCCACAAGTCCAGTACTGATCCCGGTCTGTTTTCTTTTTCCTTCCCGCCCCATCGAGAGAGAGAGAGGGGAAACCGAAAGACCCAGACCTAAACCTGACAACCCGGAGCAGAACCTAGGGGGAGGAGCTATCCCCTGCGCCAGTTGTGTTGTTTGTTTTGTTGTTCCACGCCCAGAACTTTGGATTTTCACCAGCTTACTGCCCATAAAGAACACAATAAAACACACGTGTCTCGAATTACGTCGGCCTGTGGTCCCTTACATCCTCCCAGCATTCCTCCTCCCCACAAAGTGGTGTCAGAAGTGGGATTTCATCCCGAAGTGTCAAATCATGACACAGCCCGTGCCTATCGAGAGTATAATCAATCAGCTTGCGGAAGGGCAAAGGCACCTGCAACTGGTGTTTGAGCAACAGGTCCAAACCGCCCAAAAAGATAGAGAAACCCTGCAGGACGCATTGAGGGAACAAGCCGCCCTGCTTACAACAAACCAACAGGTACAGGATACCGCAATCCTAAGACTCACAGACGCCATAGTGAGCACCAAAGTACGCCCAAACGTTCCGGGGTCCGTTTTGCAAAAGTTTCAAGAGGGAGAAGACCCCGACTACTTCTTCATAAACTTCGAAAGAGTAGCGACCACCGCTGCCTGGCCCCAGGAAAGGTGGAGTCAATATATCACCCCTCTCCTGTCAGGAGAGCTTCAAGCAGCCTACCAGGCTGCCAACCCTAACGGTACCACTGCCTATGAGGAGGTCAAGAAGGCAATACTTGAGCGTTTGGGTTGCGACCAGGAGTTTTACAGAACCAAGTTCCGGAAGGAGAAGTGGACAACCGGAGACAACCCACGCGCTCTTTACTACAGAATCAAGGATCTGGGGAAGCGCTGGCTGACACCCCACACCTCCAGTATGGAAGAAGTCACAGAAAGGGTGTATCTGGAACAATTCCTAGAAGCCTTGCCAGCGAATACCCGTTCGTGGGTTAAACAACACCCCAACCTGTCTTCCACAATGGCGGTGGAGTTGGCCTGCGCCTTTCACAGGTCCCCGGAGTTCAAGGCTGGTATACCACGGGCCCCTTTCGTTGCCCCGAGAAGCACACCCCGACCCGACTCAAAACCCCAGACGATTCCCTGTGTGTCCCTTAAACCCGTTTATCCCCCTCCTGGGCCAAGCGGGCAAGGGCCCCAATGTTACCACTGCGCAGAGTGGGGACACATAGCCAGACAGTGTCCCCACCGGGCCCCACCCGCCGAACCCATATAGGTGGGGTATTCCAGGGGGCGGATATTCATAACCGGGAGAGGCCCCCACCAATACAGGAAGAACGTCCTGGTATACGGGAAGAAGCAACAAGCTCTATTAGACACCGGGTGTCATGTGACTGTGATAGACCGGGCCCTAGTTCCCCGACTACAAATAAGGGAGACTGAGCACATACACGTTACATGTGTCCACGGGGATACCAAATCATACCCGGTAGCAGAGGTCTTGTTGGACGTAGCTAACGACCCACACCTGCGGAAGGTAGGGGTCATTCCCTCTATGCCTGAGGCTGTCATCATTGGCACCGACCACCCCAGGTTTGAACAGTATCTAGATGAGACCAAAGGGAACACCACGGCTTGGTTACATGAGGCTCCTTTCAGCGACAGTGACTTAGAAAGCACAAGGGGAAGAGACAAAAAGAGCAGAAGAGAAAGGCGAAGGGAAAAGAAGGATTACAGACAGTCCCATGCAACAAACCATGTTTTTCCTCTCTCCCTTGCAGACCCGGGAGGGATGGCCCCGGTTAGCTTCCGTACAGCCCAGCGGGAAGACAACACCCTTATCCATGCTTGGGACAGGTCCAGGAACAAGAGCCAGACCAGGTAGGACCCTATTTTCTGTTAAAGAAGGGTTGTTATACAGAGCTGTGAAAGGGGGGGCCCACCCCACTACCCAGTTGGTTGTTCCCCTTCTCTTTCGGGAGCATGTCCTGCAACTGGCCCACAACCAAATGGGGGGAGGGCACTATGGTAAGGAAAACATCCTCAAATACCTGTTGGGTAGGTTTTACTGGCCAGGGGTGTACAGGGACGTGGCAAAACATTGTGCAGCCTGTGTGCGATGCCAATACACAAACCCAGAAGGAATAAAGAAAGCCCCCCTGTTCCCCTTGCCCATCATTGACATCCCGTTTAAGCGGGTCGGTATGGATCTGGTTGGTCCCCTGCCTCCCTCAGCCCAGGGACATAAGTACATCTTGGTTATTGATGATTATGCGAGTAGGTATCCAGAGGCTTTTCCTTTATCTAGCATGACAACTCCTGCTGTAGCCCAGGCCATGATATCTTTTTTCTCCAGGGTAGGTTTCCCATCCGAAATACTCACCGATCAAGGGACTCCCTTCATGTCCCGTCCAATGGCACAGGTCTGTGAGATACTGGGCATTAAGCAAATCCGAACCTCGGTCTACCACCCCCAAACAGATGGCCTTGTGGAGCATTACAACAAGACCATCAAACTCATGCTACGCAAGGTCATCTCAGAGACAGGAAGGGACTGGGACCAAAAGCTACCCCTGGTCCTCTTTGCTATAAGAACACACGAGCAGAGATCCACAGGCTACTCCCCGTTTGAGCTTTTGTTCGGCAGGAAGCCCAGGACACTACTGGAGATGGCAGCAGAGCAATGGGAGGGGGAGGATGAGGAGGGACAAGCCCTGACGCGATATGCAGCTGATTTGAAATCAGCAGTGACCAGGATATGGGGTCTAGTACATGACAACATGGAAAAAGCACAAAACACACAAAAGACATACCATGATCGAAACAGCCAGTTGAGGGAATTTAAACCAGGGGAGAAAGTGCTCCTCCTACTCCCATCCACGGAGAACAAGCTATTGACGAAATGGCAGGGCCACTACGTTATTGAAAAAAAGGTAACCCCAGTCACCTATAGCGTTCTGTTACCATTGCGGGTTGGGGGAAAACAAATCTACCATGTCAATCTCTTAAAAAAGTGGAAGAGCCCACAGTACCTACTGGGATAGGAACACTGGTCCTTCTTGTGAGTACCGAAAAACAACTTGACATTTCCACAACAAACACCCAGGAAACCCAGACCGAAACGGTTCCGAACGGGGACATCCTCACCCCAGCACAAAAAGCACAGCTGTCTGGTCTGTTAGACGATTTTCCTGGTCTTTTTTCTTCCACGCCCGGGTTGACCACCATGATGCAACATGATATCATATCCCTAGATCAGACCATCATAAAACAGAAGCCGTACCGCATGCCAGCGGCGAGAAGAGAGGCAGTAGAAAAAGAGGTGACCGCCATGTTACAGGCCCACATTATAGAACCCTCCCAAAGCAATTAGTGCTCCCCGATCGTGATCGTGCCAAAACCAGACGGTAGTCTGCGCTTCTGTATTGACTTCCGACAGGTAAACGGGATCAGCAAGTTTGATTCCTATCCTATGCCCAGAATTGATGAACTGATCGAACGACTAGGAAACGCCAAGTATATGTCAACCCTTGATCTTACCAAGGGGTATTGGCAAATACCCCTAACCCCACAGGCTAGAGAAAAGACGGCCTTTTCAACCCCCTCGGGACTGTACCAGTTCAGAGTACTCCCCTTTGGTCTACATGGCGACCCAGCGACGTTCCAACGGTTGATGGACCGCTTGCTGAGACCCCATACAGAATACACCGCGGCTTACTTGGACGACATCGTCGTCTTCAGCCCATCCTGGGGGGACCATCTGAAGCACTTGGCCGCAGTGTTTTCGGCTATCAAAGCAGCCAGCCTCACAATAAACCCCAAAAAATCAATGTTGGTCACTGATTCCATCCAATACTTGGGGTACACAATACAGGCAGGTGTGTTCAAACCCCAAATGAGCAAAATAGAAGCCATCAAAGCTCTCCCTGTTCCCACTACCAAACGTGACATACGCACCTTCCTTGGGTTCATAGGGTATTATCGGAGGTTCATCCCGAACTTCACCTCCCTGGCCAGTCCCCTAACCGACCTCCTGACAAAGACATACCCCTCCCGTATAACCACCTGGAACACCAAACATGAACACAGTTTCCAGGCCCTGAAAGATGCCATCTGCACAGCCCCCGTATTACACTGTCCTGACTTCCACAAACAGTTCTTCCTCCAGACGGATGCATCCGGTCTTGGACTGGGTGCCGTGCTATATCAGCCTGACTCTAACGGTGACCTTAGGCCTCTTCTCTACATCAGCCGGAAACTGTTTTCCCGAGAGGCGCATTATTCCACCATAGAAAAGGAGTGCCTAGCGATTAAATGGGCCATTGAAGCGCTGCAGTATTACCTATTGGGACGCCCTTTTACTGTACTAACGGATCATGCCCCTCTTACCTGGCTTGTACACAACAAGGACACGAACTCCAGCATCCTTAGATGGTTTTTAGCGTTGCAACCCTTTTCGTTTCAGGCAATGCACATACCCGGAGCCCATCAAGTGAGTGCGGATTACCTATCCAGACACCCGTCCACTGAATGGCCCCAACGTCCATTCCTGGGAAGGGAGATCTGTAAGGAGGACGGCGTCGGCAGCGAGGTAGACCGGAAGGGGACAGGGAACAAGGGGGACCCTCCTGTGCGACCGGAAACGAGCTGCGGTCTAGTGTCTGCCGGAGTATGTGGGGAGGGGCCTTTGACGGCGGAAGGGAAGGAAAATAAAAGCGAGAGCAGAAGGAGGCAGAAAAAAGAACCCAGAGGAGAACAGCGAGAGCGGGAGGAGGCAGACGGCGAAATCGGAGGAGAAGAGCGAGAAGGAGGAGGAGGACGGAGACAGAGAGGAGCGGAGGAGACTGACCCAGAGGAGTGTGTTGTGTACGGCGTCCAAACCTGGTGGGCTGCAGGAAGGAGAAGACGCCCGGGTCCCTACGCCACGGTCCCGGAGACGGACCGTGGCTCAAGGCGAGTACCACTCAGGGGATAGTTTTGGTGGGGGTGGTGGGGAGGCACGGGGAGGTAGAACACTTGGGTGGGAGCCACTGTTTATATCCCTCACGTCCCCTTTCCCCACTATGATAGCATTGGTGACGGTTGCACTACCAGGATCATACACACAAGTCCAGTACTGACCCCGGTCTGTTTTCTTTTTCCTTCCTGCCCCATCGAGAGAGAGAGAGGGGAATCCGAAAGACCCGGACCTAACCCTGACGACCCGGAGCAGAACCCAGGGGGAGGAGTTATCCCCTGCGCCAGTTGTGTTGTTTGTTTTGTTGTTCCACGCCCAGAACTTTGGATTTTCACCAGCTTACTGCCCATAAAGAACACAATAAAACACACGTGTCTCGTATTACGTCGTCCTGTGGTCCCTTACGTCCTCCCAGCATCCCTCCTCCACACAGCATCAATGTAGGCAATTGCAATTCCATAATTGCGATTATTAAGGAATCGCAATTATGGAATCGCTATTGCCTATGCATGTAGATTTCGCTAAAATATTAGCGATTCCTACATATTGCTTAATTGCGAATTGCCAATTGTGATTTGCAATTAAGGAATAGCTTCCCATTCATTTCTATGGGCCTAGAGGCCCATAGGAATGAATGGGAATTGCATGTGCAATTTGCGAGTACCAAATAGGTACTCGCAAATTGCGCATGCAATTTTAAGGGTGCAAGGGGGCCAAAAGGCCAACCTGATGCACCCCTGAAATTGGCATGTGATCACATGTTGCGCACACACATGCCCCAAGGGGATGTTTGTGCGCAACATGGCACTTTGAAAAATGCACTTTTGTGCATTTTTCAAAGTTTTCGCAAATTACCATCAACTTGAAATTGATGGTAATTTTCGATTCCAAATTGC
This sequence comes from Calotriton arnoldi, assembly GCA_963921515.1. Lineage (NCBI taxonomy): Eukaryota > Metazoa > Chordata > Amphibia > Caudata > Salamandridae > Calotriton > Calotriton arnoldi. The sequence goes on along the minus strand of CAWUFW010000117.1, from coordinate 2,480,394 downwards.
GAAATGGCAATTTTGAAGTGCATCATGCATTGCATTTAGGGAATCTCAATTTGCGATTCCCTAAATGCAGTCGCAATTTAGGTAATCGCAAAATTTGCGATTCCCTAAATTGCGAAATTGCATTTGGGTTGATGCATCCCAAATGCAAAAATACTGGTCGCAAAGGGGCAGATTCTGCGAATCTGCCCCTTTGCGACCGGTATTTTCAATGATGCATGTGCCTCTATATTCTTCTTAGCGCATTGTGTGTGTGATATTGTGAATAATGAAATGTTTCTTTCTTTTACCTCGGTGCCCCAACCCGTTTCAGGTGTCGTTAGTAACTCAAAAGTTATGGCTCTACTTCAACAATGTATTGGGTAGGGTTCTGCAGGGCTACAATAAATTGTCTTTCACATTAGTGATGAATAATTGAACCGAGTTCACTTGTGTCACCCCTTGAGTGGGAAAGCAAACCTCCTAGAACTAAACCAAAGTCATAATCTATGGAACAGTTTGACAATGGTGCAAATGTTTCAAGGTCATCTTTTTGAATTTTTCTTTTGCAATGAGATCCTTGAGAAGAAAAGGTTTCTAGTCCTAGTCCTGCATCGTAGGAATCTTCATGGAAGTCATAAATGCTTGAACAATTCTACGCGGCCTGTCTGGACCCCAGAGCACTTTTCTATATGTATATATTACCCATGAATATAAACACACAGGGTGCTAATGTCCTTATGTCCATCAGCTGAGCAGCACCCTTTGGGGGCTATCAGAGGTGAACTTTTTTCTGCATGTAGTCCTTAATAGTGAAAAAACATCAATTTCAATAAAGACTACATTGTAGCATTTTAGTTGCAAAAAAAGGTCTGAAAATGTCTAACTTGAAGGAAAAATGTAGCCTGAAAGACCTATGAAAGCAGTGGAAAAAGCATCCTGTCCCTTTAAAATTCCAGGAGCTTCCCCTGCCTATGATGCAGTATACTGGCTATTGTGTCACAGAGCCAGTTCTTTGTTACGGATAAAATATTATGGATATTTTACAATGCCCAACCCTACCCAGCCGGTGAAGTTAGTGACTTCAATAAAGATTCCCACAATGCAGTACTAGGTAAAATTAGTACCCTTTTCTTCTCATAGTAAGTTCTTCAATGACCGTTACAAATGCTTAAACAGATTATCAAGCTAACTGAAATTACAGAAAAATCAGCTGTTGGGCAGCAGCAAAAACTTATATCTGAAACTAAGGTTAAGACTGCCTGGTTGAATTGACATTTATCACTTGAATACATTTCAAAGTGTTTCCTGACCTAGCCCAGCATCTGCTTCAGTATCTAGGTAGTAGTGTCTAACAAAAGCGTGTATGTACTCACTTCTATTTTGCTGCATGTTGGAGACAGTGGCAGCTGGTGACTTTTGAAAGAGGTGGGGTGTAAAAGTCATCTTTGAATTTCAAAAAGTGAGCAAAGCAAGTGCACCAATGGACTGTAGGAGGCTTCATGCTGAAGGTCAATGTCTCCACATTCATTATGCAGGCAAATGTATGGAAATAGTCTTTACAGCACCATAAACCCACAACATAACTCTGACATTTTGGGAAGAGCAATATTGAACAGCTTAAATAGGTAAATGATGGATAACTTCTACGCCTTTATCATAATTCACTCATTTACTACACATCTAGGGTAGTGTTCTTCCATTTGCATAACCTTTCAATACCCGTTTCAATAATAGTGGGAGCAGCTTGTGCATACTCTAAAATACGGTGTACTCAGCAAAAGAACCAGTGTGCTCTAAATCTTAAGCACATAGACTGTCAGCTACAGCTAGAAAAAGTCTGTGACATGTTTATGATTTAAAATGCACACAGCCTCAGACTGAAATGTAAAATGGCAGTCCTTACCTCTGAAATGAGTAGCTTATGTTGACTCTGCTGCAGAGATCCACAGGAATCGTGTTTCCTTCAGCAGTGTGCACAATATTTTCTCGCCCTTGGTACGAAATACTTTAGCTAAATGAAGACGTTCCGACTCTGTGAGCTACAAACATCTCGTTTTTGATGTTGCTCATCGTTATTGCTAAGTTTCAGACTACAATATATTCAACGTTTATGAAATAATTGATTTAAAATAATGTGGACACGTTAATATAAAAGGGATTTCTCACCGTGTCTGCTTTATACGCTGTTTTTTGTAATTAGAGCAGTCCGAGTCAGCTATGTAAAAACCCACGTTGTGCTTCCTTAGTACTACGGCTGCAGCCTCCTTGTCTGTACTGCCACTTTAATTTAGCATTAAACTAAGGAAACCAAACCAAAGCCTGCATGAGTGCTCGGGGACACACACACAGCTCAGCTGCCTGCACGGTCCTCCTAACAGGTATCTTCCCGGCTCACGCACACTGGCTAAAGGAAGAAATCCCTGCAAAACAATAAAGAAAGTGTCCAATCATTGTGGACTTCAAAAAAAAGCCACAGCTATAAATGTGCTCTTCCCACTCTCGTGCTGCTTGCCTCCACATTGCTCGAGCTTGGTAAGGTTGCTTTGTGCAAAGAGCCAATGTCGACGCAGCTCATATGAAGTTAATTATTTGAAATAGCACGAGAGCTGCTTTGGGATTGGCAGGATGGAGCAACCCATCGCCCAGGCGAAGTAAGGAGAGCTGCATTTGATGCCCCAACCCCCCACCCTAGACACACAGTGGATTCGAACTCCTAGTCCTGAAGTACGCATGTCAGGCTGGGCGAATCCAGAGACCAGTCAGTTTGTCATGCATACTTTAATTACACAGTACCGAAGAGCTCTGGGACATCAGCCATGACCTCTCCCTCCACGATAGCAATACAAGTAATTGCAACTCAGGCTTCAAGCGATACGAATGTTTGCCAAATGTGCATTTTATATATGCACTTAAAATTTAAATGCACAAAGAAGATTGCTTTATTGTCAAGGTGGGTGGGGGATCAAAGTATTGGATCAATGTCACTTGGCCCCTCGGGAGGAACCGCCTCTGGTTGTAGATATCACCCAAAGGGACATTTTAAAGCCATGCTGTGGTGGTTGCTTTTCCCTAGTAGAGTGTGCATTTGGTTTGCCTGGAAGGGGTTTGCTTGCTAAGTGATTACAAACAGTAATGCAAGCTCCTATCCATCTAGCATTGGATTATTTAGAGGTTGGTAAACCTCGTCTGAGATGGCCATAATTTATAAATAGCTGATTCAATATTGTCAGGTTCATTAGTTTTATCTAGATAGAAGCGAAGAACCCTTCTAATGTCCAAGGATTGCAAAGAACGCTCTGCTGGAGTGGTTAGAATGGGCAAGAACATGGGAAGTGTTATAGTTTGGTTAATATGGAAATCAGAGACTACCTTCAGAATGAAGGTTGCGTGCTCATCACTACCCTATTCAAATGACAAACTGTGCAGGGTTATATGGAAGATAAGCCTGTAATGCGCTCACTCTCTAGGCAGAGGTGATGGTTAGTACAAAGACTACTTTCCAAGAAAGATGCTGTAATGTAGCCTTATAGATAGGCTCAAATGGAGGTCCCATTAATTTTGATAAAACAAGATTCACTTCCATGAAGAAGGGTGGTTAGTGGGTGAGAACGTTCTTGAGTCCCTCCCTCAAAGGATTTTGAAAAAGGATATTTTTTTCAGAGATTTTCTGTACACAGTAATTGCTGATAGATGAACCTTTATTAATGAAAGATTGCAGTTTCGACTAAGCTAGGAGCAGTAGATATGTAATAATGATGTCTTCCTGACAACAAATCCGATCCTGTCCATTCCCGAGGCACCAGAAGCAGAAACGTTTCCATTTAATGGAATAACATGTTCTCGTGGAAGGGCTTTCACCTCTTTTAAAATGTCCATGCATGCAGGAGGGAGATTCAAATGTCCATACTGTCTGACTTCAGGAGCCATGCTGCCAAATTCAAGGATGTTAGGTTTGGTTGTTTAATTTGCCCTGAAATCTGGATAGCAGATTGGGTCTGCAAGGAACCCTCCTGTGCAATTAGGTTAACATCTGTAGAAGGTCTGGGTACTACCACTGCTTCAGCAAGTCTGGGGCTATTACAATCATTTTCACTGAGGACTTTCACAGATTCACCATTACCGAGAGGATTAGGGATACGGCAGGAAAAGTATTTGAAAATCTCCTGACCAGTTCATCAAAAGGGCATTGACCAGTGATCCCCGTTCTAATCGCATGGATTTGAAGTTTTGGCATTTTCTATTTTGAGCCATTATAAAGAGGTCTAGAAAAGGTTTTTCCCACTCTTCAAAGATGTCATCTAAAATATCGCCATCCAGGACCCATCCATGATTCTTCCTCTAAAACAGACTGCGAACCTCACTTGTGGATTCATTGTACATGGGATGTGTACTTTTGTCTATGACAGAAGTACCCTGGTACTGTCTAATGCCAAATCGACTGCACTTCCCTGGATAGCGGTCTTGACCCTGTACCTCCTTGCATGTTTATGGAGTGCAAGGTGGTGGTGGTGTCTATTTGGAACAGAATTGTGGTTCCTTTCTGAAGTGAAGGGAGAAAGGTTTTTAGAGCTAGATGAATTGGTCTCCGCTCCAATTAAAACATGTGGTATGTTTTCTCATGTTCAGTCCATTGTCCCTTAACTGCTAGGTGATTCAGATGAGTGCCCCATCTTGATAGGGATGCATTGTGATTACTAGTTGTGAGGGTGTCTCTTTCTAGAAAAGAACTCATTGAGGAAGATTCTGATTGTTGTGTTACCATGTTAGAGATTTTTTTTAAGGCCATGGTTAGCAGCAATTTGTTTTTCCATGGGTCATCTAGGCACTGATATAGAGGTCTCATGCAATCTTGCATATGGAACAATGTAGTTGATGGCATAGAACCTACAAGAGAGGAGATTTATTTTGCTGAAACATTAATAGTGTTGTGCAACAGATGGCATTTGTTCTGAATAGATGCCAATCTCTCCTCCGAAGGAAACAATTTTCATTTCATGATGCCGATTGTCGCTCCCAGATAAGTCACTTTTTGATTTGGAGTGAGAGTTGACTTCTGGATGTTGACCTGAAGACCTAGTTTTTTATTAAGATCGGAGGTTGCAAGAAAATCTTGTTTAACATTCTGCTGAGCCTGGGTTTCAGTAGCCAATTGTTCAGATAGGGGTAGATGAAAATACTCTTTTCCATAAATGGACATTTATCACTGCCATGCATTTTGAAAACATGCATGGAGCTGATTTCAGACTAATTTGCAAGAAAGTAAATTGGTATTTATTTTTACCAACCAAAAATCATAAGTATTTTTAGTGGTGAGATGCTATTAGAATGTAAATGTATGCGTCCTGAAAATCTATAGCACAAATCCCAGTCACAGCATCTTAAGTGTGGAATAGTTTAATGTAGGGTGAGCATTCTGAATATCGGTATGTGCTCCATTTTTTACCGTTTCTTTTGTACCAGAAAAATACCTAGAATAAACTTCCTGGCCTCTCTGTCGGTGTGGTACCAGTCTATATCAAATCTTGACTGAAGGATTGATATTCTGTTCCTCAGGAAGGTAAGTTGGTGCATTGATGACAGTGCATTGATGAAGCAACTGGTGGTGGAGTGACCTTAAAGAATAGGCAGTATCCCCAAGATACAATATTAAGCACCCAGATGTCTTTTGTAATTGCTATCGAGTCTGCCGAATGCAGAGATACCACTCTCCATTTGGAGTGGGTAATGGAGGAGGGTATTAGAGTATCAATGTCTTCATCCTGATTAAAGTCTTTTTCTGGGGAATTCTTTGTTTTGAGGTGTCTAGGATCTAGATGCTGTTCTGATATATGTCCTAGATTTCTCTCCAGAACATGGTCCGGAATTGGGTTTTATAGACCTTCTGGAACTAAGGACTTGGTCAATGTACAAAAATGAGAATGAGAACCTGATGAACTGCAACTACCCCGCAACCCACTGAGCATTTCTCGAGTGAGGTGTGTTTTAGGCAACAATCAGACTTTTAAGACTTCACAGGTATAGTTAGTTGAACTGAGACTCATCATGAAGAGACACACTCAAAAACACTAAGAAGCTAGGAATATATTTTCAATATTTATTAAAGTTAAAATCCTATACTAGTGAACACACTATAAATAGTAAGGATTATAAAAATAAATAAGATAGTGGAAACAGTACTAATTAAGCTAAACATAGCGCCAAAAGGGCCTTCTCAAGCTTCATGGATGGTTCATACCCACACGCCTTTTCTGAACAACTGAAGCAATAAAGAAACAGCTTTTATTCCTGTCTGCATCTAAGCAGCTATCTCTTTAAATTGGCAGATAAGCCAAATGGAGGACTTGATGTGCCTTCCCAGTAGCTGTCACCAAGGAAAGGTAGTTGTGGCTACTGGATGACCCTCAGTCTTGAATCCCTGGAGCAAAGTTCCTCTGTATATAATAATGCTTTGCTCCAGTTTATATACTGTGTCTGAACATTTTCAAAATAAACTATAGTAAAACTCTTCTTTTCTTTCTCATACTCATATTCAGCGAAATGTTGCTTATTGTTTAAAGACAATAACTGAGAAATCAAGATATACATTTCTTTGAAGTCTTGTTCATTAATTAAAAACAATAATTGGAAAAGCAATTTAAACTGCGCAAAAATAAACATGAATGTATTCGATTGAGTTGCACTCAATAACGAGAATAATAAATATGCATTTACATTACAAACATAAACCTAAATAAATAAACATTTATAATTCAAAACGGGGATTCGCTAAAACAGAAGATATATGAAGTTTATAATACCTCTTTTGTATGGGTATCTCTGGTCCTCAGAATATTATTATTGTTGAGGGTGAGCTAGGGGGTTGAACCCTCTGTTGATAATACAGCCGTTTATATTGTGTGAAGAACTTCTTCTCTTCTACACCTACTGCCTATAAGGGTTTCTGCTTTGTTTTTCATTTTCAACATTTCATTGTCGGTGTGCTGACCAAATTCTGCAGAACCCGAGAAAAGGAGATTCTTTACCTTTAGTTGTGCTTTGAGCTTCAGGGTTGTGAGGTGAAGTCAGAAAGATCTTCTAACAGAAAGACAATGGCAGTTGCTAGTGGTATCCAATTCTGCAGAAACTACAGCAGAGTTGATTACTTGATTGGCCACTAGAGAACTTTCATTGAGTTTCTCTAATAGGTCTTGTTAGCGGTGTTTCAGCAGATCATCAATGAAAGACGTCATACTATCCATGATATCTTTTTGTTATCTCCCCAGGAGAGTTGTGACACGTGCATTCTTCAAGTGTGCCGCAGCCGTTCCACAAACATTCCTGCCTCTCATGTCTAGTAGTTTGCTTTCTCTCTCTGGGATGCGGTGGTTTCAGGTGCAGAGGCATACCTTCACCTAACTGATATTAAAATTATAGAGTCCAGTTTGGGATAATTTCTCAAAAAATTAGGATCCTATTGAGAAGTCCTGAATTTGTTACAAAGGCGAGAAGTTGCTACATACACTGTAGCCTGGTTAGGAATTTGATCTCCAGAATGTCAAATAAACCTTGAACCAAACAAAGCAATGGTTTTGGAGCTGCCCTTGATTGTATAGTGTCTAAAATAACTGCAACAGTAAGTTTCCAATGGTATGTTCAGCTTTGTTTCCCCTCGGACCAAAACGTCATGAAAAGGTGAAATATCATCAAAGGCGAGACATGAGAGGGAGAAGCCACAGATGCTGTAGGAGGATATGAGGAACTTCTTTACGAGCAAGGCCTTTGGACCTTTCAGAAGTTCTGTATCAATTGCTTCTCTCTGAGGTTTGCGTGCGCCCCATGAGGAGGATGGAGGTCTTACTGGATAAGATGGCAGTCTCTCACTTCACCCCACTGGAGGCATAGATGTTGTTTTGGATACCATCCTAGATGGAGACAACTGCAGAGGCTGTAAAGGCTCTTGCAAAGGATCCTCAAAAGGCATGATGGGTCTTAAAGGCCTTACTAACAAAGAATGGGTATCCGGTTTTCTAGGTGTCAGGGATGCATGACGATGTCTTTCAAGAAATAGCTGGTGCAGATCACCTTTTCTTGGGAGTTGGTAAGAACAGAAGCCAAAAGACTTTGGGGTGAAATACTTTGAAATAGAGTTTACATGAGGTGAAGTCAGTCTAGGAGAATGTAGAAGTCACACTTATGCTATAGATACATGAGGCAGTGTCACTGTCATATGCATTGACCGTCACAGTGACAACCCCAGTCTGGATCACTTTGATGCCTACGATGAATTGAGTGCCTCCAGTCGACGATGTCTCTTCAATGGTGATGAAGGCTTTTCTAGCGTGAAAGGGTGACATTGCTTCAACATTGAGAATGAAGAGCGTTTTCCCACCGGGAAACGTCCCCCGGTTGCACTGCTAGACTCCCAGAGGGAGTTTAATCCAAAAATTAATCAGCAAGAGTGTAATGGTATAGAATAGTATTTAATTATCTTTCAACATAAGGAAATTGTGAGCACATATAGTTTCCTTCAGAATATCACATCATCATGGAAATAGGCGAGTCAAAATCTTCTAGACCCAATGCATTTCGGGCGAGCCCTTCGTCAGGGGAAATTACATCTGTGAATAATGAAGCGGAAAGCATGAGGATAAGTAGGATGTCCCAAGGGTCAATCAGGACAATAGTAAAACTGTATGAAGTGTGACATAGGTCTAAGAAAATAAAACCAAATAATCAGGTGAATTACATGCATAGAAAGGTTAGACCACAGTAAAAAATAAGAAACACGGTTAAAAAGAACTGGAAAGTGCGCCCCAAGACAAAAGCTGAATACTGATAAGTCTCACCAGTGAGTTGGCAACAAGAGAGTAATCAACCGAAAAAATATGTAGCTGAGAAACCGTTGGTAGTTTAACAAATATCTCCCAGGGGTGAGGTGTAAAAGCAAAATAACGAGTGTGAAAATAAATAAAGTGCAATGCCACAAATATGAATGAATGATGTAAAGTAGCGAAATAGTCTAGGAAAGTAAAGAATGGAGCGGTCAACCGAAAAAGGGTGCCATCTTGAAATGGGTCATTAAAAACCAAGGAAACAGAGAAAGAATGAATGAACATAGAAGTAGGTCCAAAAGAAACCCAGCTCCGCAGGGGCCATGATGGAGAGGTTAGAGAGATAGCTTGGAGACAAAAATATGGATATAAGAATAGAGAACAGTTAGGGATAATTAACGAAGTGACCTGGGAAAATTTTAAAGTGAGTGAGAAAATGAAGAGAAAAGTAAACTAGAGTAGGAAAAGAACAGGAAAATGAACAAGAAAGCAGAGTAAGGAGACTTAAGGAATATAGGAAACATTTGAGAAAAGACTACCATGCAGGCAGTGTTAGAGAAAACAACTGAATTCAATACGGTCGTTAAGACCATACGGTATGATGGTGTCCAACAGTCTAATCCAAAAGGTTTCTCTCTGGAGTAGGAATTTGTGGTTGTTGCGGCCTTCACGGATGTCAAAGTTCTCCAATACCATAAACCGAAGTTGGCTGATGTTGTGTTTGAATTCCAAGAAAGGTGAAGCAACGGATGACTTTAGATTCATGGTCCTGATATTACTCTTATGTTCATTGAGTCTGATTTTTATTTTCCATTCAGTTTTGCCAATGTATGCCAGTCCACATGGGCATTTAAGTAGGTATATTACGTTCTTGGTGTCACAAGTGGCAGTGACCTTGAGCTTGATTTTATTGCCTTTCTGGGGATGGGTGATGTAATTGCCTTTAATTACATTGTTACAATTGTTGCAGTTGTGGCAAGGAATGGTCCCAGATGTTGGTGAATAGTATGAGTCAATTTCGGCGCAGAGAGTAGCTCTTTGATGTTTCTGCTCTGTTCATAAGCGAAAAGAGGAGGTTCAGTGAAAATTCCCTTTAAGTCTGGTTCAAGCTGTATCATGGGCCAATGTTTCAATATAATTCGCTTGAATTTAGGACTCTGTTTGGAAAATGTGGTGACGAGAACAGTGAGAGGCACACAAGGTACCCGTAAATACAAGATTTTCTCTGAATCATCTTATTCAAGTGGTCCCGATAGTGACTACGAACAAACCAGTGCCAGCACGGCCAGACAACAACACTACCAGGGACCTAACTACCAAGACCTCTTCTCAGGACCTTTTTTAGGGGACGCAAGATGGTCGTCACCCAGGGGTGGAGGGCCATCCCAGGGGTGGTCACAAGACAGGGGCCAGAACAGGAACTGGAACAGGGGCAGAGGGAGGGGTCGGAAGTCAGTGAGATTTTACCCCCAAGTGACACACGGGGAGATCCAAACTAGACGACAAACATACGGATGGTAAATCCATTACCTGTTACATCAAGCCAGCGGGCAAAGGGGGTGCTCTTGTAGTCCAGGACAGAGAGGATTAAGTAGCTGAGATCATGACACAGTTACAAGTAACTGATAACTACAAGAAAATTCAGGGAGACCCCACCAAAGAGGTGGCTAAGCTTATACATCAGCTCACAACTCATGGATTCAAAAAGAGCTACCTTAGTGACTTGGAATTTGGCTATCTGAATAAAAAAGAACCCCGAAGTCCCACTATCTATACTCTCCCCAAGGTGCAGAAAAACAAGGAGAAGCCACCAGGGAGACCTATTGTTTCAGGTTGCGGTTCTGTCCTCGAACCGTTTTGTTGCTATGTAGATCTTTTTTTGCAGCCTTGGGTGACCAAAACGCGATCTTACATTCGCAATACTATGGAAGTCATTAATTGCATCGAGAACTTCCCTTTTGACAGAAACAAACAGCTATTAGTGACTTTAGACGTAGCTTCTCTCTACACGAGTATCTCCCAAGAAGAAGCTTTGGTTGTAGTCCGTGAAGTCCTAGAATGAAGAGAGAGGCCCCACTTTGCCCCCACAGATTTCATAATAAGTCTTCTGGAAATTGCAATGACCAAAAAAAATAATTATATTCCGGAATGATTTCTTTTATCAAATCAAGGGAGTAGCTATGGGAGCCGGATTTGCCCCAGATGTAGCCAATCTCTTTATGGATTGTTATGAGGACAAATATATGTACAGTGTTGATAATCCTTTTTCTGATAATATCACCCTGTGGAAAAGATATATTGACGATGCCCTCATGGTTTGGACAGGAAAGCCTGACGTATTACAAACCTTTTGTGTATGGTTGAACAGCAGATCAGGTGACATCCAATTCACCATGACATCTAGTCAGGATCAAATAGACTTTCTGGACTTAAGTATCAAGATTAATGAGAACGCCTTATACACTACACTCTTTAGGAAGCCACTGCAACGCAATACTTTACTGGGGTACTCTAACCATCACTCTAGAAACCTGCAGGACAACCTTCCCTATGGTCAGTTTTTGAGGCTCTGTTGGAATTGTACACACAGGGCAGACTTCTTCAAGGAGTCAGACTTACTGGGTTTTGGAAAAAGTTCTTCTGAACCCAAGGGGTGGTGATTTGACATCTACACTAAACCTCCGTGAGTGTAAGTGGATACATCTCCTTGACTCAGTAAATAAGGAATTAAGTGAATCTGAAGAGATCTCGAGACAAGTTTCCCTACTATGCACAGGCTAAATGCCGGTTGACATATACTGTTTTCCAACTAAGACACTGTTTCTCCAGTTGTGACAATAATTGTTACTGATATGACAGTTCTGTTTTGGATATTTATTGGAAATCTTTGAATACAATATAAAATGTAAACATTATAGGGTATTCTAATAATGTTAACAGGCATGTTTTCATATTTAATGATGATGCACTACGTAGCCTGCGTAACCCATGTACAATGAGATTCATATCAGTCTGTCATTTTCCCAACAATTCTTCCGCATTCACAGAAAGTTCATTTTAAGTTTGAATGTAAATGTGATGTTTAATTACCACCATTTATCAACTTTTTGAATAATAATGAGTTTTCCAGGCTGGTGATTTGTTCGGTGGCACCGCAAGGGAACGTTCATCTGCATTTAGTATAGACATTGGCCGTATAACTATACATATGCATTCCTCCAGGCTTGAGTTTTTAATTCAACAATGAATGGGGACCTACACTATCGCTTGATGTGCCACACTCACCATTGAAATATAGCGTGATAATATAGTAAAATACAGTCCAAATCGACATGCTGAACATATTTGATTATTTTACATCTTTTCTCTATATCATTTTTTCACCCTAAACTATCTTTCGATTCCTTGTCTCTAGACATAGGTCCATTTTGCTGACACCAACTAGAAGACAATGTAATTTTACATCCTTTTAAGACATGCCTTCGAGCCTATGCCCGATTCCACATCGAGCTGGGGAAGATGCCTCCTCCGAAGTGCATCGGAATTATTGATATGCGAAATGTGAGCAATTTTTTGTTCTTTTTTTAAACTGACATGCGCCTTTCTCAATTTGTGCCTTTTTACCTTTTTCTCCAATGCCTCGTTTGTTTTTTTTCATGACCATGCCTCGGAGGCCTGGGACGGTTGCCGGGACAACCACCACCCGGTAGACCACACTCTGCATTCCGCACGTTCATGGCATGCACGCGGACGCAGCGTCTGTTTCTCTACTTGTATTCGCACTCCTCTGCAGGTCGAGAGGACCGCTGCTGTATTTCTCCGAGCTAGACATGCCGGAGGTTAGTTTCCATTCTCCATACTTTCTCGTGTATACCTTGTAACAAGCAAGCATGTGTCTTGGCAATCCGCTTGATACAATGGTTTTTTTCCCACGATAGGATACAAGGAAGCACTGACTGCTCCTTGTAACATCATTGTCAAGCAGAAAACGCCTGCAGTAAAGGAATGCCTTTGAGTGGCTCCTTTCTTGTTTTTACCATGGTCTAACGAATCCAGGCTCTGAGGTAAGAACCTCAGTTCTTCATGCATGTTCAAATAATCAGTGAAGATGTATCGACATGCATATTTACAAATCAGTTCTTCATGCAGGTTACCTTGATTGATTGATTTCAGAGGCAGAGTGTGATATCCAATATCAGCATCTCTCCAAGAGATATTTTCTCTTAAAAGGTGAGCAAGACCACATGTTTCTCACCTTCCTATTGCATCCCCTCTTTCTACACACTGACTTTGCAATACCTATTTTTTACTCACACAGGCTGTACCCTACTGGTCTATAGTCCTGATGAAGACCCTACGGTGATGTTACTCAACTACACACGTATATAGGGGGTCGAAACGTCAACGTTAAATGCACAAGCGTTGTTGCCCAAGTAGACATATTTATGTTTGGAATGATAAATCGCATGCCTATTTAGGGTGATTCATTGTAAAATTGACGCTGCAAACAAATTCTTGTTATACGTGTTGTATATGTATAATATATTTTGGAGTTTTTGTATTGTTGATATGCGCACTATTTTTCAGTTACTCTTTATGTTACGACCATTATAATTTTTGTTGTTTTGTTCTGAATATGTACATTGTGTATTAGTCCTGTTGTTCATTATAAATCACATATGATATATGATTTTCTAAATATATCAGACACTATTTTCCAATTCAGTTGAGTTTTTGTCTATGTTTATGGTCAGTTGTTTGTGTATATGGATCATTAATCGATAGTCCTACCTCTGTGAGGACAAAGTGATACATAAAACGGTCTTCTTCGTGGCAGAACCTCTGTCCATATACCGTAACTATCCCCAGGTTCTGCACGTGACTGGGATACCCCATTGTTATTATTGAGCTTTTCGCTAGGGGGCTGCATATAAATGTCTGGAGGGCTGCATACAGCCCAGGGCCGTACTTTGAGTAACCCAGCATTAGATAGCGCTTAGCCTACATATAAAGGTGCAGTGTTAGGTTTATGAAAGAATGAACACTATGCTCCCCACAACAAGCCGCGTAATGTAGGGGTAGAAAAATAATCAGGATAGAAGAAACATGAAGGATATATATGACAGTTTGAAAGTACTACCCCATATGAATGCTGTCATGCCAAAACATCAAACCAGGTTCTGAAGCTGAACAGTATCTTGGTGTGAACAAGGTGAGAGACAGATCTCCTGATCAAAAATTTTCAAAAAAGGTACACCATTTCAGAGTCAAGCAAATGGCAGGGGCTGCTACTAATGTGTATCGCATATCTTGGAACCCTTTATCAGGTAATATTATTTGTTTATTTCATCTATACTGGGCACTTTATAAAATGCGATTGCTTCTAGGCACAGAAGAAAAGAGCTAGAATACATAGTTGCATAGAACAGTCAGGCAGTAAAGAAGAGCAAGGTGCACTGCTACTTAAGATACATAGGATACATAGTTCCACGTTGCTCCACTTACTAACAATGATTGTGGCTTGATGAATATCATACATTGGTTATAACTAGACATGGACATAATGTAAAATACAATATGGAGGTGAGGCATATTATACTAGCAAAGGGGAGGGTGGGTGAGGGGGAGAATGTCTGACTCATGTAATTACAACAGGAGGGACTTCAGTCTTAATATGTACTGCATTGTGATTGGGAGTGGCAGGTCTGCCTCAGTAGGATTTTCCAGAGGCAAGTTGCCCCACTAAGAGTCAGTCACCTATTTGTTTGCATCTGGATATGGCGATGGCCAAGAGATAATATTCAGCTGAGCACAGGCTGTGTGTGGGTGAAGTTTGCTGTTGTTGGTTCTGGTCTCTCAAAAGAATTTTGTACCTTCTGGGCTACTTTTATTCAATAGATAAGAAACTATAGTATACATTGTTACCATAGTCTACTGTTGAGCAATCCATTGACCCTGCTACTATGGAGTGAAACTGGGAGGGGATAAGGATAGGTGTCTTTCTTTTGAGTTTGAACTTGCAAGGTCAGACTGAGGTCTGTGTTTTAGACCACTGTCAGGTTTCGTGTTTTTTATTTGATAGGCTCCTGTTCTCAAACAAAAGGTACATGGTAGGCACAGTGTGTCAATGTATTTGAAAAGAAGTGTTGGGCCAAGGCTTAATATTCCTGTTTTGGAGTGTTTAAATTTGAGGTGGCTATCCCCTCACAAGCCTCGGTGCTTGTGAGGCATTGAGTAACCCTTTTGTAGCTTGGAACAAAAGCAGTCAGGCTTAACTTCGAGGCAATATATAAAGTATTTACCCGCCAATAAAGGGTATGCTGTTCCTGTCAAGAGGGGTTCAAAGGATGCCAGAAGGGAGGAAGGGGGGAGGAGGGCTCCCTTAGGAGCAAGGGCCCTCACACACCCCAAGGGGTGTTCTGCTTCATCATTGGGCAGCTGCTCATTGAGCCAGCGCTGCAATGGCCAACAGGCCCCGCAGGGGGGGATCTTTGCCGGAGCTCTTTTGTTTTAGCCGATGTGAAGGGTGAGATGTGATGGTGTGTGTGAGAAATGTGAGTAGATTGGTAAAAAAGATGTGAGTAATACAAATAAAACTACCTAAAATACTATTTAATGGCTGGGTTCCTTTGTTATGGTTAAAAATGCAAAGTCTGGTGGGAGGTGGATATAATGATCCACTCCTGCGCTAGGTGATATTTTTAAAGCAATAGAGGGTCAACATGTTTCATGCCTGTTACTGTCATATAGATCATGGCATTTCTTCAGGACCGAAATCCTTATCTACTTGTGTTGGAATGGGAGTGCATTTAGATAATACCATACCCTAGACAGTTCACACTGATATATAGTATACCTTCAGGGGGAAAGGGGGGATAACCTAGAGAGAAAAAGGTAATAAAGAAACATAGTATTAAAATACTGTGTAGTAATGCTGTGCAATTGCAAACAGAGGCATGCAGGTGGATATCACCATCATTGCAATGTTGATGTGGGATGTCCACCACAGTAATAAAAAAACACATAGGACTTTTGGTACGCCAGTGAGCGTCCGTTTGGCTAATACGACTGGGGCTCTCTTCCCCCAGGAGTCGGTAAGTCCCAAAGGCTGGACTAAGGCAGTTGCCTTCACCTACTTTGTGCTCTATCTGAGTGCCACAGCCAGCCCTCACTGAAACTTTAGGAAGAAAAACCTTGTTTTTTTAAAGAAAATATTGGGATCCTTTAAAAAAATAATAGGTTTTCTTTCTTCAAAAGCAATCGCATGCATAGTGATGTGGTGACTCTTAACATCAGTGTGATTGTGACCAATCTGACTGAGTCACAATTTGTGACCTACCTAATAGTATACATTAGGTAGGTCAGACTGCGACCCAATCAGATTCTGAATTTTGCGAACCTATTAGTACTTAGATTGGTTTACAAACTTAGATACTGGTCACAAAAAGACAGATCGCAAATTGCGACCACTATTTGGGACCATTACCATCATGTTTCTGGCCCTTGGTCCCCTTTAGAGGACACCAACTGTTCCAAATCAAGTTTCAGCATCAAAGTCTGTCCAAAGAAGTCTACAAAGAATAAGCCTGCAGGTCACAATAGCCAACAGTTTTTAAATTCCTCTAAAAAAACAATAGGAGCTGAAGAAACCATACACAATATTACTTCAGTAAAATACACCCATAGATACTAGTAGAAGAACTCAATATATGGACAACTGTGGTACATAACCTTTTTCTTTCTCGATTTATATTCCCATTCTGTTGGTGACATTATGCGATGATATGAAATGTACGTTATTAGTTGATTTAAATTGTAATCTAATACCAAATTAACTGAATTACTAACAGATGCACTTTTATGTATTGCACAGCTTTCTTAAACATATCACATTTGGAAGTAATAAATAATATATATATATATACCTTTTGGTACTCAACTAGTGCTGCAGTGTACCTCTTAAATGCTTCACCGGATACTGTAACTTCACCAATCTCCTTTCCAAGATTTTTTTTGTTGCCGAGGAGAAACTCATTTCTCCTTTTTAAATAAAGAAAAAAAGGGTTATAATTACTATGTAATAGATGTATGTAATCAAGAGGTTAGCATACTCTGTACCTATCATGAGTTTAAAATTAGATGCAGAAGTTGCACTTTAGTAGACCTAATTCGTATTTATATTCGCCATAAAATGGAGGACATCTGTAAACTAAGCACATTCAATGCTTGCTAAAACGTAGGTACTCAATCACTTAGCCAAATGATAATCTGAACCTGTCTTGTCAAATATGCGTGATGAACAAGTTACTTACCTTCGGTAACGATATATCTGTAATAAACATTAGTTAGTTATAGATTCCTTACTTTAGAATTACCCCCAGGCGTCAGACTGGATCCGGAAAGTTTTTTCATCAGCAGTACCTCTGCGCGTCGGAAGGTGGCGTCGGTCGACCGCGTCCGTCGTCGGCGTCGTGGTCGCCGGGATGACGTCGTGGCAGCTACTTAGACGCCGCCCTCGTGTGCTGACGTCAGTTCTGTACACGACTTTCCGCGCCAGAAACGCAGAGCCATGCAAGACACTGACCATTGGTGCACAAAACTAGGGCCCTGAAAGGATGTCCTTAACCCTAGAAATCAGTTTGCAGAACGGGGAGGATGGGTGGGGCGGTAAGGAATCTATAACTAACTAATGTTTCTTACAGATATATTGTTACCGAAGGTAAGTAACTTGTTCATCTGAAAGAAACACGTTAGTTATAGATTCCTTACCTTAGAATAGAAATCCCAGCAATACCAACCCCGGTGGTGGGTCTGCGAACCAAGATCACACCAGAAAGTCCTGGAGAACAGAATGGCCAAAGAAGCCGTCTCTCTGGACTTGGCTGTCCAGACAGTAGTGTTTCGTAAACGTGTGCAGTGATGCCTACGTAGCTGCCTGACAGATGTCATTTAGAGGAACTCCTCTTCCCAAGGCAGTAGTGGCTGCCGTCACCCTGGTGGAGTGAGCGCGTAGCCCTACTAGAGGCTCTTTTTTAGCCAGAGAGTTACAGGCTTTAATACACAACACGACCCATCGTGAAATGGTGCGTTTGTTGTCGGCCCGACCCTTCTTTTTCGCCCACGTAGCCAACAAAAAGTTGATCATCCACCCGGAACTGTTTGGTGCGATCCAGATAGAAGGAGAGCACACATTTTGGGTCCAGACGGTGGAGCCTCTCTTCCTCCTTCAAAGGATGCAGAGGCGGAAAGAAGGTGGGCAAGGTAATGGTCTGCCCAATGTGGAAGGCAGTGACCACCTTAGGAAGGAAGGATGGACGGGTTCGGAGAACCACCTTATCCGGATGAACAGAGAGGAAAGGAGGTTTTGAAGAAAGGGCCTGGAGCTCGCTCACCCTTCTAGCAGAAGTGATGGCTACCAGGAAAGCAGTCTTAAGAGTTAAGAGCCGTAAAGGACAGCTATGAAGCGGCTCAAAGGGAGCGCACATTAGATAAGTTAGCACAAGATTCAAGTCCCACTGAGGCATAACGAAGGGGATTGGAGGAAAAAGATGTGTTAAGCCTTTTAAAAAACGGTTAACTACCGGGGACTTGAAAAGAGAAGGCTGATCTGGCAGCCGAAGGAAAGCAGAGATGGCCGACAGATAGCCCTTGACAGTGCCCAGAGCAGAGCCTTGCTGGACTAAAGAGAGAAGGAACAAGAGTACTTCAGAAAGGGGGGCAGAAAGGGGATCCACAGCCTTTGCTGTGCACGATGCCACAAATTTGTTCCACCGGCAGGCGTATACCGTCTTAGTGGAGGGACGCCTGACTGCCAAGATTACATCACAGACTTCAGGAGGCAGGTCGAAAGACGTTAACTGCTGCCGCTCAATCTCCACGCAAGGAGGTGGAGACTGGACAGGTTCAGGTGGAGGACCGTCCCCTGCTGCTGCGACAGAAGATCCTCCCAAAGAGGCAGTCTGATCGGAGGATCGATGGCCATGCTGAGCAGCTCGGGATACCAGACTCTTCGTGCCCAATCCGGAGCCACATGGATGACTTGGGCCCGGTCGCGCTTGATCTTCTTCAGCACTCTGGGCAGAAGTGGTATAGGCGGAAAGGCGTACAACAGACCGCAACTCCACTCGCGACGAAAGGCGTCGCCTAGCGAGTGCCGCCTTGGAAATTCCAACGCGCAGAACTGCTGACATTGCGCATTCTATTCGGTGGCGAATAGATTTAATCAAGGCTCTCCCCATTGTTGAAAGAGACCTTGCACCACCTCCGAGTTCAGACGCCATTCGTGATCCATCATGCACCTGCGACTGAGTTCGTCCGCCCTGGCGTTCAAGGAACCTGCCAGGTGTTGAACCACCAGGGATATGCCCTGATGTTCCAGCTATGTCCAGAGGCGAGGGCCTCTTGACATAGGGTCCACGACCTCACCCTGCCCTGTTTGTTGCAGTACCACATGGCGGTGGTGTTGTCCGTGAACACCTGCAATACTTTTCCCCGGACAGAGGGAAGGAATGCCTTGAGTGCAGAACGAATCGTCCGGAGCTCCAGAAGGTTGATGTGGAGCCCGGACTCCACCGGAGACCAGAGGCCTCTGATCTCCGCCTCTCCCATGTGGCCGCCCCATCCCAGAAGGGACGCGTCCATCACCATAGTGTGGTCTGGTTGGGGAAGGGAGAGGGATCTGCCATTGACCCAATCTTGATTCGTGAGCCACCACTGCAGTTGACGTGCAGTGCCCTCCGAGATCTGGATGCAATCGGATAGATTCCCCTGATGCTGCGCACACTGGAACTTCAGGTCCCACTGCAGAGCCTGCATATGCCACCTGGCATGATCGACCAGCAGGATGCAGGATGCAGGATGCCATGAGGCCCAGCAGCCTCAGAGTCACTCTGACCGAAACCCGGGATAGAGGCTGAAAGATCGGAATCATAGCCTGAATACCCCAGACTCGCTGCTCGGGAGGATAGACTCGAAACCGCGTCGTGTCCAGAACCGCTCCGATGAAGAGGAGCTTCTGAGAGGGAATCAGGTGTGACTTCGGCACATCGATGGAAAACCCCAGCGAATGCAGGAGGTCGGCCATAGTCTGGAGGTGGGAGACGACTGCCTGGGGCGAGCCCGCCTTCAACAGCCAGTCGTCGCGATAGGGGAAGACTGAAACCCCTGATCTGCGCAGATGAGCTGCGACCACCGCCATCACTTTCGTGAACACCCGAGGGGCGCTGGTAAGACCAAAGGGGAGCACGGTAAATTGAAAATGCTCATGGCCTACCGTGAACCGTAGGTAACGCCGGTGGGCCGGCAGGACGGGGATGTGAAAATAAGCGTCCTGCTAGTCCAACGCTACCAACCAGTCTTGCGGGTCGAGGGCAGACAAGACCTGAGCAAGCGTCAACATCTTGAACTTCTCTTTCCGGAGGAAGCGGTTGACGTCCCTGAGATCCAAGATAGGACGCAGGCCCTTGACCTTCTTGAGGACCAGAAAGTAGTGGGAGTAACAACCACAACCTACTTCTGGGACAGGAACGCGCTCAATGGCTCCCTTGGCCAAGAGAGCCGTAACTTCCTGCTGGAGAAGGGTCAGATGATGCTCTGACATGCAGTGGTATCTTGGTGGCATGGCTGGAGGGGTAGTCTCAAAGGGGAGGGAGTAGCCCCTTCGGACTATCTGCAAAACCCACCTGTCCGACGTGATGGCGCGCCAGTGGGGGAGGTGATGGTGAATCCTGCTGCCCACTGGCGTTTGATGGGCCTGAAAGGTCGGACTAGGAGGGTTTGGAGGCTGCTGCGGAGGGGGGGTTGGTAGACTGGCCCGCCCGCTGGCCCCCGGAACCACGACGGTTGTTTCCACGTCCCCGTGAAGGCTGGGTAACTTGCTGTGGCCTGTGGTTCTGGGTGGGACGTAGCGGGACACCCCTTCCGTAGCCACGAAAGGGACGAAAAGCAGACTGCGCAGGGCGGGTGGAGAGGCCCAAGGACTTGGCCGTAGCCCGTGAGTCCTTGAAACGCTCTAGAGCATTGTCTGCTTTGTCGCCAAAATGGCGACGGCCATCAAAGGGCATGTCCATCAAGGTGTTCTGGACATCCCCTGAAAAGCCAGTTGACCTCATCCAGGCATAGCGACGAAGCGCTACCGACGTTGAAATGGTTCTGCCCAGAGAGTCGGCGGTGTCCAGCCCACAACGTATGGCAAACTTTGCTGCATCTCTCCTGGCGGCCACAGCCTGAGAGAGCACTGCCCGGGCCTCCTCCGGACACTGAGGCAGCACCTGCGCCACTGTATCCCACACGGAGTGGGAATAACGGCCCAAGAGACATGCGGTGTTTACCGACCGCAGTCCTAAGTTGGCGGAAGAGAAAATCTTCTTCACCAGGTGGTCCAGCTTCTTGGTTTCCCTTTCCGGGGGAGCGGTAGGGAATGCGCTTTTGGAAGTGGAGGCTTGGACAGCCAAGCTCTCCGGGGTGGGGTGTTGGGAGAGGAAAGTGGGGTCGCCCGGAGGTGGAGTCGGGCAATCATCCTGTCCACGGGAGCCCCCGTGTTGGGCCTGGACCAGGTGCCCAAAAGGACGTCGGTGAGGGTCTCATTGAACAGTAGCAAGGGCTCCGAAGAGCTCGCAGCCGGCTGAAGCACCTCCATCAGGAAGCTAGTGCTGACCGCCACCGTAGGAAGCTCGAGGTTGAGAGCCTCGGCCGCCCTCCGCAACACCACTGCGTATGACGCTCCCTCCTCCGTAGCCACGGTAGGAGGAGACAACATGCCAAGATCAGGGGTGGTGTCCAAACCACTGGCATCCCCCAGTTCCTCTCTCCAGTCCTGTTCACTTTCCAACTGGTCAGTTAAAGGGTCACCTGACCCCTCCCAGTCCTCCTCATCATCCTCTGGGTGCCACTGTGGTTGAAAAGGGACCCCAGGAGTGAACAGGGGCATGAAAACCCCACCCGGCGCCAGATCCGGCGTCGGACGACGCCGGTCCGGCTCCGTGTCCATGTCAGGATGGTGGCCGGGGTAGACACCGGCCAGGGGGTCAACCGGCGTCAGATGCGGTAGTGGTGCCGTCGGAAGTGGCGCCGGTGGAGGCATAACGAGGTCAACCGGACCGGCGCCGATCCGGATCCAGGCCTGGATCCAAGGGGGGCCTGCGGCACCGGGGCCGGAGCCGCCGGCAACGAAGACCTAGGCCCCCCAACAGAGTCCGTGGGGCCCGAAGGCACGCCGGCAGGTTCGGTTCGCCCAAAGATGGCATGCATCGCCTCGTAGAACGCACAAAGCTGGGCGGGAGTCGCTCCGGGTCCCGGAAAGGGAGGGAAACTCTTCTTCGACTTCTTCTTGTGCTTCGATTTACCCGACCCCGAGTGCGAAGACTTCGATGATTTCGAACCGGAATGGTGGTGGCTCCGCGAGCGGTCCCTCGACCTCCCTCTCGACCGGGACCTCGAACGGCGCGGAGCCGACTGCCGATGTTCAAGAAGCTTTCGGGACCGCTCCCGCAAAGCCTTCGGTGCCATCGACCGGCAGTCGGAGCACAACTTGGGGTCGTGGTTGCGCTCCAGGCAGAAAAGACACACGCAGTGCGGATCCGTCACCGACATCAGTCGGTTACAGGAACTGCAAGCCTTGAAGCCGGGCATCCCTTGTGCACCTTCTCGGAGTTGGAGACTCGAAAGAAGTCGACAAAAGTCGAGAAAAAGTTAGTCAAAAAATGACTGAGGTACCGCTCTTCCCGGATCTGCGCTGGCTGGAGCGGAAAAAGAAAGAACTGACGTCAGCGCGCGAGGGCGGCGTCTAAGTAGCCGCCGTGACGTCATCCCGGCGACCACGACGACGGACGCGGAGTCGACCGACGCCACCTTCCGACGCGCAGAGGTACTGCTGTCGAAAAAACTTTCCGGATCCAGTCTGACGCCTGGGGGTAATTCTAAGGTAAGGAATCTATAACTAACGTGTTTCTTTCAGATACATGGTCTCGGAATTGTTCAGATTATTCTTTATTTGTAACATAAATGGATTACCCTCCCTTCCCAATAGCCATTGATTCTCCAATTCATATTAACGTGTTAATTTATACATGTGGTTAAAAGTACTTCACCTATCTATTGACTCGTATGTTGTGTTTCGGATTAAGACATGGATATGCTACAAATCCCGGCCTTTAAGGAGTAGCCAATGCTGAAGCTCATTTAGTAAGAAACAATAAAATAATAGTAACTTTAGCTGTCTTAGTAGAGAAGTGTTGGGGTATGGATAAATAATGTAAAGGGAAATGAGCAAGGTGTCATGTAGTTCCCCACTTCTGCACGTAGGGATGGTGCCAGACTGATTTCGTGCACCCCACAGTATTTGTTGTCCTGGTGATCCGCTAGCCCACAGTGCCACCATATGCACCCCGAAACCTCCCAGGGATCATGGTAACTGATTTAGAACCATTTCACTCAGTAACTCATGCTCTCTTTATCTCAGAAAAGGATACAAGGAATACACTGTAGGAAGGTAGGATCCTTGAAACATGGTTACCCCCACTTCTTGCCTGGTGTCAGTGTGTTTTGGACTAGTCTGACTGGGATACTGCAAATCAGGACCCCAATCCCTGTGCATTCTCCCTAAATTTGACAATGGTAAGTACTTTGGTACCTTCCTAATTGGCTACTGGTGTACCCTTCTAAGTCCCTAGTATATGGGACTAAGGTACCCAGGGCACAGGTCTCCCATGGGCTGCAGCAGGTATTATGTTACCCATGAGAGACCACTAAAACTGTGACCTCCGGCCTGCCATTGCAGCCTGTGTGAGCCGGTGCTAGCATCCCTCACAACAGATATACGTTTCCTTATATCTGAGGTCACTGCACTTAAACCAAATAAGTCACCCCTAAGGTAGGCCTTTCAATCCTGAAGGCAGGGTGCTTGGTTATAAGTGTGAGGGTGCCCTGCATGAGCAGGACACCCCCTACAAACTTAGGAGTCGATTCTCCCAGCTTTGTAAGTGCGGTCAGACATTTTATACATATAGTGGACATCAAGTCAATCACGAGATGTCTAACTATATATTGGCTGCACCGAAACGGGTCTTGTTTGGCATCAAACAAGTTGGAATCCTACCCCAACACTGATTCCAGTATTGGATGTAGGATCCCATGTACTGGGGGGCTCCCCTAGGGAGCCCCCCTGTATTCCCAGTACCAGCCCTTTCAGTGTCTAACAGCAAGCTAGTGCTGCTGCCGACCACAGACACGATTCTGCCCTCATGCTGCAGAGCCAGGCTTGAGCAGGGGAAGGTAGAACAATAGGTTTCCTGTCTCAGGGAGGTGTGACCACCTCCCAGACAGGACTTAGCATATTGGGCTAGGGTGAGGGCGCTTGCCAGCACCACCAAACTGCTTTGAAGGGCACATTTGGTGCCCTCCTTGCATGCCCCAGTTAGAACCAGTTCAGGGAGTCATTGGCTCCCACTCTGGTGCGAAACTGGACAAATAACATGGGAGTATCTTCCCCTCTGTCCAGCCCCTCCGCTGGGAGGGATTCCTGAATCGTCCCAACCCTTTCCCTAGGGTACTTAAGGGCTTACCTGTGGGTGGCTCTTCAGATTTTTCGTGGGACAAGATTCAGATCCGAAACCACTTCATCTTTAACTGTCTGGGCACTTTGGACTTCATTGGACTTCGCTTTGGGAACTGAGACTGCATCTGGAAGACTCTTGCTGCTCCTGGTCTCATCGTCCTGCCAGTCTTCTGCATTGTCTGTGCCTGTGCTTCATCCAGGTTCTTCTCCAGGCCTGTGGGCATCCAATACACAGAAGGAATCTCCCTTGGAGTGAAGGAGTTACTCACCTGCATCTGCAGGCACCATAACTAAGCTGACCGGTCTGCTGCTCCTGAAGTCCCACGGACTCCGAGAGGCTCAACTACACATGTGGTGGTTCTGCAACTCCCTTGAGGCCTGCACTGTCTTCTCAGCAAGATTGAAGCCAGTATCCCTCGTCTGAACCGCTGAAACAGCACCCCTGTGCACTGCATCGACTTGCTGTTGCCAAGGCTTGTTGACTCTCTTCTCCAGAGATCTTCGGGCTCCAAGAAGCTCCCACCCCAAGCAATTCCTACAGCCAAGATCTTTGCCCTCACCACTTTCTCTGCACCGTGGGCCTTCTTCATTGGTGAGCTGCCTGTGGTCCTCTTGTGACTCCTGTGCCTTTGGTCTGTGGGTCCTCTTAACGGTCTTATTTGGCTCCAGTAGGCTCCCCTGCTTGCTCGGGGCCTACTCTGACTCTCCTGCACTTGGTGAGTCCTTTGGACCTTGCTGGTCCCGACACTTCACCTTCTTTGCTTTCCTCTTCTGTTGCTGCTGCCAAGGCTTGTTGGTGCTCCTGACGGACACTGACCTCCTGGTTCTCGACTACCGACATGGGACAGCTTCTAAACAGCTCCTGGTCTTCAACAACGTCGCCTGGTCTTCACAACTGCAGCGAAAAGGTCACAGTCAACTCTCCTGCATCTTCGTTCATCGGTGGTCATTGGTCTTCCATGCCTCCTGGTCACTCCTGAGTGGCATAGACTCTGTCCCTTCTGCTTGCAGGTACTCCTCTTCTAGAATCCACCCTTTGATTCCACTGGACTCTTTCACCTTCTTTGCCAGCTGCATCTTTACTGAAGTCCTCCATTGTGGTCTACCGCGGTTTCCGACGTCACTTCACACCTATGCACCCGGCTTCCCTGCTGTAGGTATCCTGGTTCCTGGGGTATCCACAGGTGGGGTGACTCTCCAACCTTCCATCTTCCACGGGGTTTCTTCAGGGTCCTCTGGGAAGGGCCCTTCTTCTTGACAACAGCAACCGCGACTTCGCCATTGACTTGTATTGAGCCCGTGGTCATGTTTCCACTCTGCACACGCCTCCATGGGGTTCCTGGGTAGTTGCCTTGGGTGGTTCCTTGGGTCCCCGACACTTCTAAGTCTGCTGGATCAAGTCTCGACTTCGGTTGTGGATCGCATTCCACTTTATTAGTATATGGTTTGGTCTTCCCCTGGAGACCACTGTGTATTTGTGCTACTTACCTGTTCTATTATTAAAGTATTGTGTGTATTGTGATTATATCTAGGGGGTAGGAGATAATACATTGTGCTAATGAGTGTTTATCATAAATACATATTTTTATACCTGCACTGTTGTTCTTTTTCACTTAACCTACACTATATGATTAGTACTGGTAAAACAAGCTGCTTTACACTCCTTCTGGACTAAGCCTGAAGGCTGCTCTCCACAGCTACCACTTAGAGGGCTTTCTATGGTTGTCTAAGACCACTAAAATCCCCTTAAGGGCTGTCTGGATTAGTGCAAGGTGCTTCACTTAAATAAGTGTGCACCATATACTAAGCCAGCCTCCTACATACACAGTGAGGCGTTTTGAATATTTATTGAACCTTTGTGATTCTTGTATAAAATATATGTTCTGCAATGATCAATAGACAGAAGCAGGTGAAAGTGATTAGCAATATAAGGACAGTGGACAGAATGAAAAGTTCCACCATCTTGCTAAGACAATGTATATATGGAGGCATATAAAACAATATATAGATATGTGTATTAGCATACTCCTACTATGCGTTCCCTAACCTAGATGCCTAGGGTGTATATATGTGTTCTGCCAGATATCCCCATTGGATGATCCAACCCCATTACCTGAAAGGAAAGAATGAAGGTCCCCGTTTTGGTCTCAAGTTGGACATCACTCGTCAAGCGATCAGCTAACCACTGGGCTGAGGTTTCAGCATGTAGCGACCTCGCAAATGACAGCAAGTGCTTCTATGCCTAAACCCGGAAATGCTTGTTTATCTATAACAGAAAGAATCCTTGCCTTGGGCCGAGATTCTAGTCAGGCTGACATTGTTTATGTACTATTGATAGCTGTATCGCCGAATGGATAAAAACAAAATCACATTTGCACAGTGTATGTATAGACCTTGTATGTGATGTTCAAGGTATTATGATAGTGTTCTTGCGAAGTTGATTTTGTAAGCAAGTATAGTTTCATGGAACCTAATCCATACTGTTATGGTCACAAATGTGTATCAAAAGTCATTGTGTGAGACTGAAGGCCACTTAGGAGAAACCCATGTGTATATAAAATGGCAGTGTTTCCCTCTAGGACTACCCGGGACACATAACAAAGGAAGGACTGAAAGTGAAAATGGATGCCAGAGTATTTCTCAGAATGTGCTACTGAAAAAGAGAGGTTTCCAAATCCAGGGAAAATGGAAGGTGAGACTTTTCTTTGATTTCCCCAATAACTATTCCAAGGACTGGGCGTGGAGTATGTGGTTATAGTGAGACCTAACAAACTTTGGGGTGGTGAAGAGATTTGACTAGCAATGAAAATGTCTGTCTGATACGGTTTGAATCATTTTCTGGAGGGGATTCTCAGCAGAGTCAATGTATAACAATTTGCCTGGTTAACTGTCAAGTTTTGGATTGAGATATGGTCTTGCTGTGAATCCCATCCTTCCATGAGTCTCTCTAGAGATTTTGAACACTTACCCACCTCAGCAGAGAAAGAGGGGGTAACTGGGGATGGAGAATAGAAACACTGGAGTGCTTCCTTTTGCAGGATGGTGCTGGAAAACTCCGTACTGGACTGGTGTTAGCTTCCAGACAAGTATGTTGCCTGTCTTTCATGCACGATGGGGGAGTGCCTTTTGATTTAAGAGTGTAAGCATTAGAGACTTGGGAACCAGGCAGGTATGAGGTACTATAACAACTTTTAATAATATTGCAATAATTTTACTCTTCTGAAAGATGGTAGGAGCTGTGTTGAGATTAGATCTCGACCAAGATACCATCACCGAGCTTCAGGTTATCAGAGAGCAGTAAGTCTTCAACAGCACCAGCAACAAGCAGACACTCAAATAAGGACAAATAATGGAGGCAAAACCGCAAGCATTAGGTAAAGAGGTTGGACCAACAGGGGACCGAGTAGGAAAGACGCAACAAAAGTGGTGAGATGCAAAGCCAAGTGAACAAACTGCACACGTGCAGAGAGCAATACAACTAAGAGATGTTGGCAGTCACATTCGTTTTTGTAGAGGTGTTAAAAATGCTCTGCTTGTGGTAATCCAGAAGTGAAACTTACACTCAAAAGTTCCCTCACCCAGAGTGGTTAGCAGTCTAACTGTTCTTAGGTGCTATTGTCCCGTCTTCCATAGCCTTCAACCCCAGTCTTTCTATATTGGATAGTTATATATTTTGCTTCTGGAAATAATGATATGATAACTAGTTTTCCCAGCTCTCTTCCTATGCGAGGTAACAAGGAACCCCTTCCCTGCTTGCTTTTGTGCTGAAATCCTAACATGCAAGTCTGGAGAAACCTGTTATATATTTCACATGTCCGCTGATGTTAATAAACATGGAAAAAGGCTGCATGATAAGGCGCTAAAGCCCCTTACTTGACCAGGACAGAGTTCTAGAGCAGTTAGATTAGATACATTCAAAGACATACCTTTGGCTATGTCACTCATTTGTTGCAGAAAATGTGATTGAATGATAAGTATTGTATTCTGAGATGCACATAAGTCTTATACTTTAATTGTAGTGTCCTGCTTGAATGCAACTTGTTGCCAGATGGAATAAACAGATCTGTCTGTTACAGCTCCTTTGATAGCTAAGCAAGCTTTGAGTTCTTAATACGTTGCTGTGATGCAGTGGTGTTTTGAATTTGAAGTAAAAATGTAAATAAAGGCTTTTAAGAAGTACTAAAGTGAGAGAGTCGCAACAAGAGTTAGGGGAGAGGTGTTAATGCTGGTTGTCAGATCATCTTGGATAATCTGCATTTGCAACTGGGTGAGGTTCAGATATGTCAGAGCTCACTGGGTATGACAAAGAGCTTTTTTCATAGTCAGGCAAAAAGACTTTCTGGACAGTTAAAAAGAGTTTTCTGGATTTGGGGATGCTCCCTAGCAATTAGCTTGAAAGGAAAACATGTTTGTCCTTAAAAGGTTGCCTCTGGCAGGTGGAAAGGTAATGTCTTAAAGGCAATGAGGTCATTTTTTGAAAGATAAAATACCTCCAATGGGATTCCAGGAACAGTCAATGTATTTTAGCTATTTAAGATCAGCGGTGAATGAGCTTGACTTGGAGGAGTGTCTCTCAATACCATTGAGATATCATCAGTCTCAATAAGAATGACTAAAAAACTCAGAGAATTGCATGTGGAGAGAGGGGGAGGTCCAGCAGATTGTACCAGATGATGGTCCTGAATACAGATGAGAAATGTTTGAATTTATGACTAATGCAGACTGTGAGATAGTGATGGGGTTTTGTGTTAGCAAATACAGTCAGGTTGTATTAAGATACGTAAATTGACTAAAGGAGAGGAAAAGAGTCAGTGGACCAGATGTGGAAAAGTGAGATTAAGGAAGTGGCCCTCTGAAATGCAAAGTGGAAAAAAAGAAATGGAAGAGATGGCGGTGGTGAAAACTGTTGCAGCATTCAAAGGTGTGGTAGAAGGATAGGCAGTGAAGTCATGCAAAAAATCACATCAAATTTGGATTTGTTTAAAAGCAGGGATTCAGGCCCTAAAAATTAATAACGGAGTTGGCAAATGCATAGGGGCTTGGAGAGGCCCTAAAAATTAATAAAGGAGTTGGCAAATGCATAGGGGCTTGGGGAGGCCAGTAGATGAGCTAACTTGTGAGATTATGACACAAAAAGGAGGATGTTGCGGAAAAGGCAATCAGCATCAGGGATAAGGGGACAACAACAGATAAATAAAGAGTATTTTGGAATATGACCATGCCTCAATCTCCAGTTTTGATGTTGGTCCTTACGCTCTATATAAAAACTGATTGAAGGACAAAAAAAACAAATTCAACAGAACCTAGTGTGGAACAATTCTGTGATGTAAGGGTGCCCTTGATTTCCCCAACATTACTTTATTTTACACATGGTACGCTCTTATAACTTAACTTGTCTAGATGACATCCGAAAGCGGTTCAAAGAGGCACTAAGAAAGAAAAAGGAGATGGAGGAAAAAAAGGAAAGGAAGGGAAGAAGAAACAAAGGCCTTACTAACCAGTTTGGTGGTGAATACAACCAAATTTGCACTTTGGGTAAATAAGGATACCACGGGGTTCGGTAAATGACACGTGTTAAATAACACGGATTATGAGGTTTTACTGTGGAATCATTTTTTAGCACATGTGTTAAATACCGTATGAACATTGCCTCAGATGACTTCACCTGGCATTGGCCCGTCTGATGAGCTCCGGGAGGGGGCGGCGTTGCTCTTAGTTGACATCGAACGAACATTAGACTCAGTGCACTAGCCTCCCCAAAGTACACTAAAAACTCCTTCCTGTGTGGGAGTGTGCAGACATTCACTTTGTGTGGACAAAGCACCTTGAAACAAGACAAACAGAATCCACTGCTATCCTCTGATATCACTCAGTCATCACAAGTAGAAACCTGCCAAACCTTTCCATCATGGACCCAGGCAAGGAAAAAAAGTACAAGTTTACAGATCTTGAGTGGGAGGTCTTGGCCAAAGATGTGGTAAAGCACCATGACTGTCTAATGTGCCTTTTTAAGCTGAAGATGGCACTAAAAACAAATAAAAACATGCTTGTCGAAGGAGATAATGGCCAAAGTCAACAATGAATCAACATATCCACATGATGTTGAGAACATTAAAAACAGGTTCCAAACCTTGAACCTCTAGGTACTTATGGAAGTTGCTAAGCCCAGGCACTAAAGCATGGCAACTGGTGGAAGTTCTCCACCTCAGCTCTACCTCAAGGTGTTGGAAGAACCAACCATGACCATCCTCAACATATCTGGAGTGGAAGTCATGAATGAAGGTCTCGAGGTCAGAGACCTTCATGAGAGTCGTAGTGGAAACACATGTGGTTGTTAGAAAGTTGACTTGGCTGAGAATCATCACCATTGTGAAGAGTGGCCAATGATCCATGTAAATGTCATAGGGGCCAACAACTCTCTAATGGTACTGCTGGCGAATAGAGATTGGTGTACAACAGTCATAATGCACTCTAATCTTGATGATGAAGGGTTGATTTGTCTGCCCACTACCTTAAGGGTGATGTGTTACCTTAGTATGACTTATGTTGCTTCTCATCAGGATCATAACATTGTGGGGTTTTGTACAGAGCACCTAACACACCAGTTCAGTATACACAGATCCGTATCACACAGCATTTGCACATAAATACTGTATTTCATTGTGTGGTTTCAGCATACTTGTTTGTATCTACCTGAGATCACCAAGTGTACCTGATAGCAGCTAATTGACCCTAGGATATCAGGAACTCCTGCTGCAGCACCAATGTTTGCTTTGCTCGGCATTAGCTGTGTGGGTGCCCAAAGGGAACTGCATATGCTTCCAACTCACTGTCTGCAATCCATCCTTCACTTAGCAAAATACTCTGCTAAAGGTTGACTGGGAAATGCCATGCACCGAGCCAACTGTCTTGCTGTATGGCACCTGTTGTAAAGAATTCTTGTGCTTCTAGCATTTTCAGGAAAGGGAAATGGTAGTGGATCCCTATGTGGGGCTTCAGGGTATCCGTAATGGTGAAAATAATTTTTGCATGGTGCCCATATCGAGCCTGTGTATCCTCTGGATCTCAAACTGACTCATAGTTATGGGCTCCAGCCTTCATTTGTCAATCCAGTCTCTTATGCTGTGTTGCAGCACTATTTTTGGTCATTGATAGGTGGCCTGGTTTCCATCCTCATGCTGCATCATTTGTTGTAGCAGAACATGGATCTGGCATAGCATGATCTAGGGGCCTAACAATGCTGCAATTGGGGGCGGAGCTAGCGCGCGGCTAAGATGGCCGCCTAAGTGAGAAGCACGACCTCCGCAAAATTCATCACTTATCCGCCATAAGAAGCGCGCTACGAGCTCCGTTGGAGCGATATTAGATCCCGCCAGAGCTCCGGTGCTGAGGGAACCGACTCTAACCCCTCCGGCAACCCAGACGACATAACTAGAGCCTGCAGCCTATGCGAGATTGAGGGCAGACGTGATCCCCGGATTTGCATACGGAACGTGTGCGGCCCGGGGTATCGAACGGCCACACAGACCGGTCCCGCTGCATTTCGTTTCAGGGAGACGAGGTTATCCTGCTGCGGAGACACCCTGCGCCGATCGCTTCTCTCTATATGTAGCACCGGCGGGGATCCACCAACGAGCGACGGCAAGCAGATCGCTGCGATTTGTTGAGCCCGCGCTGGAGTCGGCGGCTGTGGTGAGTGCGCCGGCTGAGAACTGGAGCTGGGACGCGGCGACTCCCACGCGAGGACTGCTCTGTCTGGCTGACTCCGGAGGCAGAGTTCCGGCGAGGCTGCGGCCCTATGCCAGCTGATACGGCTTGGGGCCCCGCTACCTTAAGCCCGGGACTGCCGAACTTGGCGCTGGGGTGACGGCGCGAATCGCCATTTTGCAAGTGAGTGTGAAGACCCACCCTGTATGCTCTGAGCAGTGACTGTGAGACGGCTGACAGGCGGCACCCAATTACCTTGGCGTGCGGATCTCTAGTGGAACACCCACGTGACTATTTCTGAGGGGCATACTAAGCACCTTCTGATGGTTGAGCTTGTTGGCATCTTCAGTGTGACGAAGGTCGCGGGGTCCCTGTATATCCATGGACGGACGACGTAAGATACACTAACCCAACGATCCGCGAACGCGCCGAGCCCACGTGTGAAAGAACATAGGGGTCCCTGCCCCCCCCCAGTGCCACCTAGCGCTCGGTGATCAGAGCGCTACCCTGGTTATTGCTGCCAGTGCAGCGTCCCTGGCGCATACATCGCATTAGATCCTTGGGCACGGATCGTCCCAGCCTACTTGCTGCCTACACAGGAACCTGCGCCTTAGTTTTGGAGTACATTTGATCTGAGCGTGGGTGCCCTGGGCTCTGAGAGAAATCCTGCAGGACACACCTACCCAGCCTGCGCCCCTCTGCACATCTGGTACTACAGGGTCTCGTGGTGGTGGCTACTACGGCACTGTACGACTAACCTGACCTGGCTGCGGCACCTGGCACGGAAATACCCCTACAGCGACAATGGGCAAAGTAGACAGGGCGCAGCCGAAACTGTCATTTGACCAGCGGAAGCCTAGGGGACGTGATGCTGCTACAGACAACGGGGATAACGTGCAGGACCCTCCCCAGGAGAACGCGGACTGAGATATCTGCACTCTGCTCGCTGCTATGGAAAAAGGTTTGCAAAGCAGCCTCTCAGTCCTGAGCTCCAAAATGGATTCCCTTTCCTATCGTATGGATCGGATGTCGGAAAGACTAGACAAGCATGTGGAAAGGTTAGATATGTCAGAGCGCCGCGTTACGGAGGTAGAGGAGGCTCAGACAACGCCGGACGCTGACCACAAACAAATGGGGAGAGTGATGCAGATCCTTCAAGATAAGACAGAGGACCTGGAGGCGCGGTCTCGGCGATGCAACCTGCGGATCACGGGGCTGCCAGAATCGACCCCTACTGGTAACATGGAGCACTTTGTGGAACAATTGTTGGTCACACTCCTTGGCAGTGATACCTTTTCTCAGCTGTTCATTGTAGAGAGGGCGCACCGGTCCCTGGGCCCACGCCCCCCTCCGGGCACTGCCCCGAGGCCAATTATAGCTAAGCTACTTAACTATCGTGACCGCGATGCGGCGTTGAAAGTCGCCAGGAACAGGCATCCTCTACAGTATGAGGGCTCCACCATCTCTCTGTTCCCTGACTTCACGCTGTGTGTCCAAGAGGCCCGTCGACAATTTGTTCCCTTGAAGAAGCAACTCGGAGACCAAGGTATCGACTATGCGATGTTATATCCTGCTAGACTACGGGTAAACCGACAAGGCCAGTCGAAAATCTTCACAGACCCTAAGACCCTGCAAAAAGCCCTGAAAGACTGGTCCAAGGATAAACGGCGCAGCCCGGAGAGACTCTCCAGTGAAGGGGCAGAAGGCGGACAACTGAGCGAGCAAGACTGAACTTTTCGACCTTCCTTGCATACAGATAAGCTTAATTTACAAGAGGTTACCTATGTACGGTCTCTTAGAAATGTGGTTGAAGTTCAATACATTGCAATGTTTTTCCTGGTTCTTTAATATACGTCATGCATAGGTTGTGTTCGCCATATGGGGTTTTGGCTGAGGGCGGAGTCGGTTACTGTAAATTGACCAAACTGATGATCTCTGTCGCAATTTTACCTATGATCACTGGAGGGATCGGATGTTATTCTATCTGATACAAATGCTTCAAAGCAAATTGGTGGCGTGCGGGGCAGTGGACTGATTCCAACTTAACAGCTCAATCTCTTGTAATGCGGAAGTGCGAGCTACCTCTGCCCACGCGTGAATCACACACTTGGGGTGTTGTTTTGGGGGTTAGGGAGGGGGGATGGCTTCTACTGGATTCTCATTACAATGTTTGTGTTTACAGTTTTTCTTGATGTCATTTATGGGAGCGATACCAAAGGGGATGATGGACGGAGCGCCTGAGCAAATCAAACACTCACCCCCAGTCAACTGATCTGGGTTTAATCCATCATCATTCTTTAGCTCACTCCACCACCCCAGTTCAGACATGGCCATATGCAAATCAGTCTGACCCTGTGCCTCATGGGAACAGTCCAGCCCGAACTGCCAAGCCATGTCTTCCCTGGACCGGAAACAAGCATCCTGGGACCGGTTTCTGGCTATTCAGCCGTCATCAGCCAGGCTAGCTTGAATCCAGTGGCAAAGTGAGCAAGGGACCCACGTCTGGGCATACCCTGCCAACTTAGGGCGAACAAAGCGATACCAAAGGGGATGATGGACGGAGCGCCTGAGCAAATCAAACACTCACCCCCAGTCAACTGATCTGGGTTTAATCCATCATCATTCTTTAGCTCACTCCACCACCCCAGTTCAGACATGGCCATATGCAAATCAGTCTGACCCTGTGCCTCATGGGAACAGTCCAGCCCGAACTGCCAAGCCATGTCTTCCCTGGACCGGAAACAAGCATCCTGGGACCGGTTTCTGGCTATTCAGCCGTCATCAGCCAGGCTAGCTTGAATCCAGTGGCAAAGTGAGCAAGGGACCCACGTCTGGGCATACCCTGCCAACTTAGGGCGAACAAAGCGATACCAAAGGGGATGATGGACGGAGCGCCTGAGCAAATCAAACACTCACCCCCAGTCAACTGATCTGGGTTTAATCCATCATCATTCTTTAGCTCACTCCACCACCCCAGTTCAGACATGGCCATATGCAAATCAGTCTGACCCTGTGCCTCATGGGAACAGTCCAGCCCGAACTGCCAAGCCATGTCTTCCCTGGACCGGAAACAAGCATCCTGGGACCGGTTTCTGGCTATTCAGCCGTCATCAGCCAGGCTAGCTTGAATCCAGTGGCAAAGTGAGCAAGGGACCCACGTCTGGGCATACCCTGCCAACTTAGGGCGAACAAAGCGATACCAAAGGGGATGATGGACGGAGCGCCTGAGCAAATCAAACACTCACCCCCAGTCAACTGATCTGGGTTTAATCCATCATCATTCTTTAGCTCACTCCACCACCCCAGTTCAGACATGGCCATATGCAAATCAGTCTGACCCTGTGCCTCATGGGAACAGTCCAGCCCGAACTGCCAAGCCATGTCTTCCCTGGACCGGAAACAAGCATCCTGGGACCGGTTTCTGGCTATTCAGCCGTCATCAGCCAGGCTAGCTTGAATCCAGTGGCAAAGTGAGCAAGGGACCCACGTCTGGGCATACCCTGCCAACTTAGGGCGAACAAAGCGATACCAAAGGGGATGATGGACGGAGCGCCTGAGCAAATCAAACACTCACCCCCAGTCAACTGATCTGGGTTTAATCCATCATCATTCTTTAGCTCACTCCACCACCCCAGTTCAGACATGGCCATATGCAAATCAGTCTGACCTTGTGCCTCATGGGAACAGTCCAGCCCGAACTGCCAAGCCATGTCATTTATGGGAGGGCTGATACTTAGTCGCCCGGGCAGGGTTGGGGATGGCCTGGCGTGGGTGGGGGGTGGGAAAGTTCTGGGGATTGTTAGGAACATTACATATTGGAGACACTATGCTGGGCACATGATGTATGTACACATTGACAGACCAAATAGCAGAAATACATAGATTGGCAGCACCTTCCCCTGATCCGGCTAGTGGATCGTCACATCGCTCAACAGCACAGTTGACAATACGTGCCCTCACATGGAATGTGAGAGGGCTTAACAATCATAGAAAACTGCGGAAAGTACTGGCGTACTTAACAAGACATAAAATAGACATTGCGCTGCTTCAGGAGACGCATCTCCCCCTTGACAGTCCCATGCTTCGCGCTCGGGGCTAGCACGGCTCCATCCATGCTGCGGGGTTTACTACGCACGCTCGCGGTGTGCTTACCTGGGTCAGACCTAGATCATCCCTTTCACTAGAGCCTTTGGCCACTGATGTGGACGGCCGATATGTAGTATCCAGATGCCGTGGACACGGTCTGGACGTCCTGGTAATTAATGTGTACGGACCAAATTATGACAACCCTGACTTTTATACGGCACTGCACAATAGGGTTGCTAGCAGCGGCATAGAACAACAACTTTGGGGTGGTGACCTTAACCTGGTGTTAGACCCTACTCGTGACCGCTCGGGGGGGGACCAGAAAGACGAATCACTGCTTCTGCTAGAACACTTATGGATGTTATGACGCAAGAGGGCTTACATGACGTATGGAGGCAGAGATTTCCTGACAAAGGGGGGTTCACACATTATTCAGCATTTCACGACTTGCATACACGCATAGACTACTGGCTGGCCTCTGGCCAATTGTACTATCACACGCGGGCGTGTGAGGTCCTTCCCCGCACACTTTCCGATCATTCCTCTGTTTTGTTGGTCTTGGATGCCCCCCAGAAAATTATTCCCCCATTTACTTGGCGGTTCCCTCCGTACTCCTTGCTGGATCCGCTTTTCAAGGAAGAGCTAGCTGAAGCGATTGCACTGTATTTTGATAAAAATGTGGGTTCGGTGGAGAGCTTTCAGATTGTATGGGAAGCTTTCAAGGTTTATATACGGGGTGTTGCTATGTCCAAACATTCTGGAATCCTTAGAGCATTGCGCAAGAAGCTTGCCGATTTGGAAAAAGCGCTGGCTAGTTTAGAGGAGCGCTTAATAGCAGGGCACGACGAAGGGTTATTGCGGGAATTCAAGACCCAGCTAGAGGAATATCACGGAGTCGCGGACACTGAGATTAAACATCTTGGTAAATACGCAATGGCTCGCTCTTATAGAGAGGGTGGACGTCCGGGCGCAGTGCTAGCCCGCCTGTTAAAAAAACGGCGGGACTATGCTGCCATCTCTGAAATTAAATCCGCAGAAGGGGTGCCACTCACTGCTAACACAGAAATAGCTGAAAGGTTTAGGCAATTTTATTCGAACCTATATACCTCTCGGAGTTCAGGTTTGGAAGAAGACATACTGGATTATTTGTCTCATGTTAAACTACCCTGGCTTACTAATACTCACCATGAGTTCTAGATGCGGCCTATAGAGAAAGATGAAATCATTTAGCGATATCAAGCATGAAACCAGGTAGTGCACCGGGGTCGGATGGCCTGACTGTTGCCTTTTACAAGGCTTACTTAGACTTGCTCTTGCCACATTTGACCTCTCTCTTTGAGGATATGTGCATCTCGGGCACGATGCCTCCTTCTATGAGAGAAGCAATTATCGTTGCCATACTGAAGCCGAAGAAACCCCCTGAGGAGTGTTCGTCGTACCGACCCCTCTCCTTGCTTAATGTAGACACTAAAATATATGCAAAGATATTGGCAAACAGACTTCTGCCCTTGGTACCAACACTCATTGCTCCGGAACAAGCAGGATTTGTCCCGGGCCTCAACCTCACTTATAATATACGTACGGTGTTCGGAACGCTCCAACACGTCAAGCCTGAGGTCCCGGCAGTTGCGGTCTTTCTGGATATGGAAAAGGCCTTTGACTCTGTCGAATGGCCCTTCATGAGGCAAGTTTTGTCGAGAATGGGGCTGGGCGAAGTCTACTTGCAGCTACTGGGTACCCTGTAGTATAAACCCACAGCAAGAATAAAACTAGGTGACTTAGTGACTAATCCGATAAACATTACTAGAGGCACGAGACAGGGATGTCCGCTCTCCCCGATTCTCTACGCCTTAGTGGCAGAACCCTTAGCCTGTGCGCTTCGCGAATACCACAGGTACAAAGGCATTCGCATCCCTGGCTATGAAATCATAGTCTCGACTTACGCAGACGATACCCTCCTATACGTCCGCGACCCTGAACGCCATCTTTCTTCCGTACTTCGCAAGCTTGTGCGTTATGGAGGTGTATCTGGACTGCATGTCAATTGGCCGAAATCGATTATTTTCCCCCTTACTCCTGCCACGACCCAGTTCAATCCCGACTATCCGCTGCAATGGACAACGGACCCGTGAGATATTTAGGGATCCAAATTCATTCTGACGCAGACGTGGTCTTCAAAGAAAATTATGATGTTCTGATTAGCAAACTGGAGGACGAGGTAGAGCTCTGGATCCGCCTCCCACTGTCCCTCCTGGGCAGGATTTCAATTATGAAAATGATTGTCCTGCCCCGCTTCCTGTTCCTCTTCACCAACATCCCAATGGTTCTACCGGGCGTATTTTTCACGAAACTCACCTCACTAATCGTCAAGTTGGCCTGGGCGGGCAAACAACCTAGGGTCAAATGGCATATACTTACACTGCCTTACCGTATGGGAGGACTGGGCGCACCTGACTTCGATATGTATTACAGGGCAGCACAATGCGCACACGCTTATCACTGGATACATGGCCCACCTGACACTCCCCACTTGCGCATTGAGAGAGCGGTGTCCTCCCCTCGCCCATTGCCCATGATGCTCTTTTCCCCACCTGACCGAAGGACCTGTATACTGGACTCAATCAACACAACAACTCATGCGTGGCACCACAAGCTACAGGCTGGAGCTCTTATGTATTCTCCCCTAGCCCCGTTGGAATGGTGCCAATGGTTACCTCCATGCAGGGATACGGGTGTGGTGTATGCGCTCAGCTCTATGGGGGTCAAAACCATGGGTGACCTTTTTGTAGAGGGCACAGCGAGGAGTTGGGACAGCCTGGTTAGTGAGGACGATAGGCCCACACTACTCACCAAATTCCAGTTCCACAGGACCAGGCATGCGCTGGTTCAACTTCTGGGGAGTGATCTGGCGGAACCGCCGGAACTTGATACCCTTACGCTCATCATAAAGGCTACCGAACCTACGAGACTAGTATCTAGAATTTGCCAACCTTACGCTGTCCTATAAAGAGAACTTTTTTACTAAGGCCCGCCTGGCATGGCAGAGAGACCTAAACAGAGATATTGATGACGAGACATGGACGTACTGCTGTACCAACACCAAACGTGTCTCCCTTAATGGGCGACACCGGTTGACCCACTTCAAATACCTAAACAGGGTTTATTATACCCCGGAGAGACTCCACCGATATGGCCTTAGAGGTGACCCCAAATGCGAGCGCTGTGCCGAACGAATAGCTGACTTTATGCACTTGGCGTGGCGCTGCCCTGGCATTGCAAGGTTCTGGGACAACGTTTTCTCAGAGGTGGCAGCGATAATAGGGCAGGATCTAGAGCCGGAACCGGCACTGGCGTTACTTGGCTACTCTAAATTACTGCCAAAGGGGCTCCGTAGAGTGGTAGACATGGGATTGCTAATGGCCAAGCGCAGAGTTGCGATTTGCTGGATGCGGGGGCCGCTTCCCACGATCCCCCAATGGTCGAGGGACATGTTATATTGCTGCACTCAATCGGAGCACTACAGTGAACTCCTCCCCCCTCGGAATCGCCCCAAAAACTTCTGGGCCCTGTACAGTGCTTATAGAAACATGGGAGGAGGTGGGGAAGGGAGTGCTAGTACCGAGAACCGCACTGCGAATGATGATAATACTGTTTGATGGTGGGGCTGAAACTAGATCTGGTGAAATCCGTATAGGCATATTGCACCACATGGATGTATCAGTTTCTGAAGTATGCAGGTAGATTCCAGGCTGACCTGAGACAGAATGTGCATTGAGCTCCTTACTCCTACGCTGTGGGGAAGTATATGATGCTGCCTCAATACGATAGGAAACTGTTTATTTACTGTATCATTTCTGCTTTGTAATGTTAACTTGCTAAATGCACTTGTATCTGTACAGTGCTGCGCCTGTGCTAGTGCCATATTTCGTCATTTTTGTGTTATGTAACTTTTTTTAAATCAAATAAATAAATAAAAAATAAAAAAAAACACAATGCTGCAATCACTTCAGTGGACTGCAATCAACTGGTGAGAGCTTGCCCTATCCCTGGTTGTTAATGTAGGTCTGGCCCCGTGTGCAAGTGTATGTGGTATTTTATTATGTTCAGCTCAAACAGTGCATGTACTGTTTTTTTTTTGGCATTATCGTGTTGTTCTTTGAAATGTTCTTTCATTTTACAGCTTTTCTTTCATTCCGTACACACTCATTAACTTTTACCAACTGCTTTTTACTGGTGCTATCTTCAGGTGGTATTTTCCACTGATTTGCAAAGACCTCTTATACTTGTAATTGGGTGTTATTTACCACATGCGTTATTTTTCACATGTGGTAAATAGCACATTCTTTAAAAAGTATATGTGTTATATAGAGCATGTAGACTACAGATATGCAGTATTGAGCACATGTACTCATGCAGTTTTTAACTTGTGCTTAGATGATTTGTTACAATTATGTGCTATTTAGCCCTGCATGCAGTAATTACCACTATGCCTAACTCATAATCAGCGCCAAAGAGAGAAGACAGAAGAAAATGGAGAAGGTTCCTCATTTGGCCTGGTGACATGACATTTTCATACTCCTTAACTAACAAGTTACTTACCGTCAGTAAAGTATTATCTGGTAGAGACACAGTCTAGCTGCAGATTCCTTAACTTTTGAATTCTCCCCAGGTGTCAGACTGGATCTGGAAATTTTTCAGCAGTACCTCTTCGCACCGGAGGACGTTGCCGTACGACTCCGTGATGGCGTCGACTCCGGTTGTGACGTCAGTGGAGTCACATAAGTCGCCTCCGGTGTTCGGACGTCAGTTTCTTCTGTGAAACCTTCCGCGCCAGAATGTGGAGCCACTATAGAAACTGGCTGTGGAAACAGTGTGCCAAAAAAGATAAAAATATCTTTAAAAACATAAATAGAAAATAAAAATAAATGGTATGACAATACCCAGGTCAAGCCCATAAGGAAAGACTGAAAGAAATGGCGAAGCAATCATAAACAAAAGGTATGGCAATACCAAGTCAAGATAAAGGAGTAAGATCCAATGGTCCGTTGAATCACACAATTACGTGAAACAGTGATCACTGGTACATAAAACCAGTACTGAAAAGGGGTATAACCCTTAAACTACAGATCGTTCGCAGAGTGGGGAGGATGGGCAGGGCGTTAAGGAATCTGTGGCTAGAATGTGTCTCTACCAGATAGTATGTTACCAAACAAAAGTAACTTGTTCATCTGATAGAGACATCTAGCCGCAGATTCCTTAACTTTTGAATTAAATACCATAGCTATACCCACCCGGAGGAGGGTCTGTGAACCAATCCTACAAAAGTTCCCAAAGAGAACTAGCTGGTCAAAATTAAACACAGACCAGACATACGTAGGAAATAGATGAAAAAGAGCATGGCCACTTTTAAAACCCGTGACAATGACCACAGACAATGTATATAAAAAACAACGCCGCAGGCACGGAAAAAACAAAGCCTCAAGGGGAACAAGATAAAACCTTGTCAAAAGACATCTCACAACAGTAAGACAATAGCATTTAACCCCCAAAGGGTAAGGGAGCCCTTGAACTAGAATGGGTAAAGGCAAAGCGAACGCCATGTAACTCGCATTCTCTACACCAGTAAAGAAATATCTGAAGGAGACCTAACCTAATTACTCCAGAAAGGAAGGGCTTCCAGAATCATTTCCATTAAAACCAAGATGAATAACTCATTCATTGCAAGGTCTGGAAGACCAATCCAAGTATCAAGGTAGATGAACATCATAGTCTATCCTTGAAACAGGAACATGTTTTAGCCAAACTGACCACCCAAAGGTGCACATAATGTATAGTGCTTGTAGAAATAAAAAGATGGCAATTAACAGATATGAATCAACTCCAGATCTATATCACCACATTCCACACATGCATACAGACGCTAATTCAAACTTACAGAAAAGAGAGATGCAAATCACATCTCATAATATATATTTTTTAAATGATTTTACATGTAGCAGAATCATAACTCAGCATGTGTAAACCCATATGCAACACCCTTAAATATACTCTGTATACACACATGGATGAACAGAACAGAAAAACCAGCCCCCCAAAATACCATACAACATAGTATCAAGAGAGATATTGCACCCTCAACAAAACACCTTGGGTGAGTTAGCATCAAGTCCAAAAGTATTCTAACAGGATGGTATTACATAATGAAAATCTACATGAAAATGACACCTTGTCATTAGAAAACACTACAACACTTCGCCTAGAAGGTCAAGATGAATAAAAATGCCAAGTCCCTGAAAATTACCCAAAAAGGGAACCCAGTTGGAATAATTGT
The DNA here is from genome assembly GCA_963921515.1 of Calotriton arnoldi. NCBI lineage: Eukaryota > Metazoa > Chordata > Amphibia > Caudata > Salamandridae > Calotriton > Calotriton arnoldi. The sequence continues at coordinate 2,437,928 of CAWUFW010000117.1, read as the reverse complement.
CCACAAGACAAGGGCCGATGTAGGCATATTTCGTTCTCTAAGAACAATGAAGCACCATATCATAATCTCACAGCATGATCCCTTTTAAAGGCTGTAAGGTACAGAAATTAACAAATGCCTAATAAAGAAAGGGAATTGTCCCCAAGGAGACAGAGAACATCAAACCTCCAGACAGGATATGTATGACTGTCAATAGATATGGAAAAATCCAGGGGGTCCTCAAAGTGAAGAATCAAAAACAAACCTTCCCCTCTGAAACAAACACATTTTTCCAACATTGTAAGACATAGCCGTAAACAACCCTAAGGTTACTATTCAGACACTGTATCTCAGAAAATCCCAGAAGCAGAGCTCACGGGACAACCCTGTTCCTAAATTGAACATAAGAATAAACATCACCTCTAAAAATGGAGGAAACAAAGACAATAAGTATTCAGAAGAATGCACATCAGACACCCCGAGGTTGCCAGACTTAAGTCCTCCAACAAAGAGGAGCACACTTCCATGGAACAAATTCCCATGTGCAGGTGAAGAACTCAACACATTTCAAAACTGGCATGATCCCCACACCAGGAATCATAACTTAAAAATTATCCAACGCAAAAGCAATCCAGCACCACCTGACATCCATTGAAAAGAGCACTCCGCTAAAGTAGCAAAAAGGACTGCGTTGAGCAAACCATAGACCAAAAATTATCCTGAAGTGGAAATTCAGAGTATTCACAAAAAAACAAGTATACACTCTGTATACAAGGTCTCACATTTAGCATAAGTGATATTTTCTCTATAAGAAACATTGCAAGTCAAAAGTAATGCATACCTGCATACCAAACTGCTTCGAAAGAAGAATGTGAAAAGGTAAACTTCCTAACCGGAAGACACATCATTTGCAAATAACCTCTTGAGCATGAAGCCCATTATCAGGGAGAAACAGAAAAAAAGGAAAAGAATATACCTAAGGTATCCTCATACCACTTAAACTGTTAAAAAACAGTACTGAAACGATAACATCTGCACCCCGCAGAAACACCAACCAGGTGTAATCAAAATAGGGACATGTCAATGCCCTAACAAGTTAAGCCCTTTGAGAAAAAAAACATCCAGTATCACTTATACAACCCAAATATAGGGTCAAAATTAAAGAGCATATAACAGAGGAAGAGTAATTAAGACTCTATATCACTTCTCCTATTATGGAAGGCTCTTAATGCTGAATTGGTCTGAGCACCAAAAAAATGGACACCGTCTAAGGACATAATGACTAAAGTCATCTGCACAGCCTCTGAAAAACCTGAAGCTCTTAACCATGCACGATGCCGGAGCACCACCGAAGATGTCATGGCACGGCCTACTGAATCAGTAGTATCCATGCCACATCTGATTATCAGCTTAGCTGCTTGTTGACCACCTCGAATCAAGTTTTCAACATCAGAATGGAGGATATCCGGAAGTGATGGCAACATAGTCTGCAAGGTATCCCACGAAGCGTGGGGAAAAAGTCCCAGAACACAAGACGTGTTGGTAGACCTTAACGCAGAACTAGCAGAAGCAAAGATGTGTTTGCCACATGCATCTTGACTCCTAGAGTCCCTATTTAATGGAGTCTTAGGATGCATGAGGAGACAAACTGGGTCTCCTGGAGCAGGCAGATGATATAGTGATATAGCGCGGTCCACCGATACCCCTGAATCAGGCTTGGCCCAAGTTCCCAAAAATATGTCTAACAGGGCTTCACTGCATGGAAGAACAGGCTCTTCCCCCGATTGACCTTTGTAAAAGACATCAATTAGAGGGTTGGTGGACTTCCCCACCGTAGGTAGCGACAACTCCAACACTGCAGCCACTCTGCAACATATCTGCAAAGAGGAACTTGCTTCCGTAGCAAGACAAGGAGAGAAAGAAGCCCTGAGGCTGGAAAGGACTCCAGCTCACTAGCCTCACCAAGAAAAGATATCAAACTCTCCTGCACCTGACATGGAATAATCTCAGAGATGAGCTGAAAAAGCCCAGACTCCCTTGCATCACCCATTACAAGGTGACCCTCCGAAGTCTCACCCTGAGAAGGACGTGAAAATGTCACATTCCCCCCCAGTTTCTGCTGACTCCGCACTCGACATTGAGAAGGTTACACTTCGACGTCGATAGGAGGAGGAGGAGAGACTTCAATCGGTGCTGCCGATGTCAATGTTGGAGTCAGCTGATCGATAAAGGACGCCGAAGGTGCAGTCCCCGAAAGGTTGTGCACCGGCGCAGTAGCGGAGTCGGCTGATGCAGACCGGCGCCGACCCAAAGACTCAAATGGCCCAACCAACATAGAGGATGAACCCACTGGCGTGGCTTCACTCACCTCCTTGCATCCCGTGGGTGCTCCAGTGCAAGGTGGAGGCCTAAAGATGAGATGTAGAGAGTTCTAATACTCCCTTCATCTGGGCCATCGATGACTCAACCAGCAGGCAGGAGGAGCCGTGGGAGACGGAGTCTCCATGCTGCGAAATCGGGGGTGCTGTGACTTCAAACGCCTGCGCTTATCCTTGAACGTTTCTGGAGTAAGATGTCATGGAGAATGGCTACGGCTCCTGGAACAGCCTCGCAAACAGACCTCTGCATGAGAAGAAGAACGAGGCTGCGAAGTCTCCAAGGACCGCAACAGCCACCAGCAACTTCATACGGCGTTCCTTGAGTGCCTTCGGCTTCAGTCTCTTGTGGCAGCTGCAATCCCCAGAGTCGTGGTGTTCTCCCAAACACCACATACAATCTGCATGCAGGTCTGTAACCGACATTTGTTGAGTACAGGAGGCTTAAAGCCCGACAACATTGGAGAAAGGCACACTGTTCCCACCGACAAAAACTGTCAAAGTAGGTCAGAAAAAACGGCCTGAGGAACCGCTTCTCCAGATCCGCGTTGTAGCGCAGAAAAGAAGAAACTGGCGTCCGCACGCCGGAATGGACTTATATGTCTCCACTGATGTCACAACCAGAGTCGCCGTCATCATGGATTCGTACAGCGACGCCCTCCGGCGCGCAAAGGTACTGCTGAAAAAGTTCCAGATCCAGTCGGAAGACTGTGGAGAATTAAAAAGTTAAGGAATCTGCGGCTAGATGCCTCTATCAGGTCACCACAATTTCATCATTAGTACTTTCATCGCCAGAGACTTAACAATGCAAGCAAACACCACACAAGTGGGGGTCTGCCCCTTTTGATTACTCTTCCATCAACTCTTCCTACAAACCCAAAACAGCACTGGTCTTGCCACTTCATCACGTGTCTCTGTATGACTCAGTTCCCGTGTTGTGCTCCTTGGCAAGCTAATTGTATTTACTCTGAGATCACAAATTCTGTGTAAGTGGCATCACGCATATATTTATCCATTCTATCACACTTCACAGAATAAAATCAACAAGTTACACTCATCATTTAGTTAACTCAGAATGAAAAGTTACTTACCTTCGGTAACAATATCTGGTAGAGCCATAGTCTAACTGCAGTTTCCTTAACTTGTGTGTTCTCCCCAGGCATCAGACTGGATCCGGAAATGTTTCAGCAGTACCTCTGCATTCCGGGGGACGGCATCGTATGGCTCCGTGATGATGTTGACTCCGGTTGGGATGCCAGTGGAGACATATAAGTCCACTGTGGCGCACAGACGTCAGTTTCCTCTGTGAAACCTTCCATGCCATAACGCAGAGCCTCTATAGAAACTGGCTTTGGAAACAGTGTGCCAAAAAGCCAAAAATCTTTGAAACAATAATTAGAAAGTAGCAATAAATGGTATGTCAAAACCAGCATAGGATTTCAAGGAAAGGACCAAATGAATCACCGAAGCACAAGCTACATGAAACCCTGTGTACTGGTGTATAAATCAGCCTTGCAAAAGAAAACACCTCTCACTCTACCATTCACTCACAAATGGAAATAAATGGTATGGTAATACCAGAACAAGACCTATGAGGCAAGACTACATGGTTTGTTGAGTCATACCGCTACACAAAACAGTGATCACTGCAGTGTGAAACCAGTACTGAAAAGGGGAATAACCCCTACATCAAATGTCGTTCGCAGAGCACGGAAGTTGGGCAGGGTGTTAAGGAATCAGCGGCTAGACTATGTCTCTACCAGATACATCGCTACCGAAGGTAAGTAACTTTTCCATCTGCTAGAGACATCTAGCTGCAGATTCCTTAACTTGTGAATTAAATACCATAGCCATACCCAACCAGGAGTTGGGCCTGCAAACCAATCCTACAAAAGTTCCAAAAGAGAACTAGCTTGTCGAAATTAGCTGCAGACTACTCATATGCAGGAATTAGATGAAAAAGAGCATGGCTCCTTATAAAAATCATGTCAATGACCACAGACAATGTAAATAAGGAACAACCCTAAAGGCACGGAACCAAAGCCTCAAGGGAAACAGGACAAAATCCTGCCAGAAGATACCGTATCCTAATAAAGGTCTCAGAGAGGACCAGACAGTTTAAACCAAAAAGAGACCATACACATGTAGGAAAGTCTATTTATTTGAACCGTGGCAAGGACCACAGGAAAGTAAAGTGAAACCTCCTGTAGGCACAGCAAAATGTGACTCCTGAGAAGGAGAATAAACTTCATCCACACACAACGATCAATCGTACCAACAAGTACATGACCCCAAGGATGAAGTGAAACCATGGATTAGGAAGACTGATTAGGTGAAATGAACACCAATCCAATGTAAAGTTCTCGATAGCAAGAAAGTGAGAACTAAGGACTTACAACGGACCGCTGACCTAGAGGGTAATTATCAGGAACAGAATGAACAAAGTGAAAGAAGCCACAGTCATTAATTTTTTTTTTCTCAAGAAAAACAATGGTGTCTGCCACAAAAATGGGTATAATTAAAGTACCCTCTTAATCCCAGCTGAAGATGGATAATCATATTTTGTCATATGTAACAATCACTGACAGAATAAAAGGGCCATGAGTCTGAGAGACACCCAGACAAGGGATTTCTAAACAAGGTTATAGTGGAACATGGATAAAGAAGTATCCATGGAAATCTCTGACAGACTAAAAATAAGAACAAGGACTGCTAAAATCAAGACCTATCCTTGAAGAACAAGAATGACCGCCAGAGTGAACTGTGAGGCTCACCTGGCACGCAACCCCACCGAGGTGGAAAAGAAGAACAGCAGCATATATAAATATGCTGCAAGCTAGAAAAGATGCATCTAAAAATGAATACCAACTGTCTCCCAAGAGAAAGGTAACGAGTATACAGAAATACATCTGCCATAAATATGTATATCCACATAAATACAAAACTCCTATGCAAATCTGCATATTCATTGCCCAATGAATGCATACATCAATATACGAACCTCATACATATAAGGACCAGTGAAGAAGACACTCACTGTCTCCTAACCAGAGACAGGCAAAAATATTGCTACATAATCTGCACCCTTACAAAGAGCAGAATTATATCCAAAATGTACAACCAGAATCCCTACCTGTACATAATAGAAATACGCACTCCTAAATAGAGAGGAGTTGGTGTACCACAACAGGACATAATAACAGATCACTGAAGGGAGAGACCAAAAAGAGTCCTTCCTTGAAACGACTATATAGCTTTAGCCCATCAGTAAATTAGGTGAGGATCACTCAAGGAAGGAGGGGAAAAAATGGCACCTACAAAAACTGGTAATTGGCAACACTTCACAACCTAACATTTTAAACTTAAGAGTGAAAAGTGTAATATGTTCTCAAAGGAAGAACACCAGACAAGATGCTTCTTGTAAAAGAAACACCAAAACAAACAACGTAGGTGTAAGAGACACCAAAAATCCATATAGATGGATACACCCTTTATCCTACAGGAGGTGCATTGCAAGCCTGCAGGAATAAGAATACCTTGATGCCATATGTAGGAGTCTGGCTTAGTATATAGTGCACTCTTATTTAAGTGATGCACCTTGCACTAATCCAGGCAACCCTTATGGTGATTTTAGTGGTCTTGATGGTGAGGCATGCCTTCCACAGGGTCTCCAGAACATTTCTGAGGAGGACCAGGTGATCTTCCCAGGTGGAGCTAAAGACAGCAATATCATCTAGATATGCTGCACTATAGGCTTCCAGACCTGTCAAGACTTTATTCACCAGCCTCTGAAATGTGGCAGGTGCACTCTTCAAGCCAAAAGGCATTGCAATAAATTGCTAATGCCCACTAGGGGTTGAAAAAGCTGTTTCTAGCTTGGTATCCTCAGAGAGTCTGATTTGCCAGTAATAAGCAGTCAGGTCAAATGTACTAAAATACTTGGCAGAGTCCAGAGAATCAATCAGCTCATCTGCCATTGGAACTGGGTGGGCATCAGTCCTAGTGACTGCATTGAGTCCCTGTAATCCACACAGAACCTCATCTATCTCTTACCATCCTGGGTGTGAGGTTTTGGCACAAGGAATACAGGACTAGCCCTAGGGCTATCTGAAGGCTCAATGACCCCCAAATCCAGCATCTTTTGGACCTCAGTCCTGATGCACTCTCTGACATGGTCAGGCTGTCTGTAAATGTTGCTCTTCACAGGCAGGCTGTCATCAGTGTCCACCTCATGGGTACACCAGATGGTTTGACTGGGTGTCAGAGAAAAGAGACCAGAAAGCTGAATGAGAACCTGTCTACAATCAGTTTGCTGTTGACCAGTGAGGCTGTCTGCCAAGACTACTCCTTCTACTGATCCATCAACAGGGTCCTAAGAGAGGAGATCAGGGAGATGGTCACTCTCTTTCTTCTGTCCTTCATCAGTGGCCATGAGCAAGCTCATGTCAGCCCTGTGAAGAAAAGGCTTTAGGCGTTTTCACATGGAGTACCCTGTGAGGACTCCTTGGAGTACCTAGGTCAACCAAGTAGGTGACCTCACCTTTTTTCTCAAGAATGGTGTGGGGGCAACTCCACTTGTCCTGGAGAACTGCTGGGGCCACAGGCTCCAACACCCACACTTTCTGTCCTGGTTGGTAAACAGTCAGTATAGCCTTTTGGTCATGCCAAGCTTTCTGAAGCTCCTGGCTGGCCTCAATGGTTTTTCTGGCCTTCTTCATGTACTCAGCCATACGAGAACACCGGCCAAGTACATAGTCCACTATATCACCTTTAGGGGGTTTGAGAGGCTGCTCCCATCCTCCTTAACCAGACACAATGGACCCCTAACTGGATGTCCAAACAGAAGTTCAAATGGGCTGTAGCTCACCCCATTCTGAGGAACCTCTCTCTAGGCAAAGAGAAGGCAGGGTAGTAAGACAGCCCATTTTCGCCTCAGCTTTTCTGGGAGTCAACTGATCATACCCTTTAGGGTCTTGTTGAATCTTTCAACAAGCCCATTGCACTATGGATGATAAGGTGTGTAAGCTTGTAGTTTATATCACACTCCTTCCACATAGCAGTGTTGTAGCTAGACATGAAGTTAGTACCTCTGTCTGACCAGACCTCCTTGGGAAACCTAACTCTGGAAAAGATTCCCAGGAGGGGCCTAGCCAACACAGGAGCTGTAGTGGCCCTAAGGGGAATTGCTTCTTTGGCATGGTCTACCACTACTAGTATGTAACTATGTCTAGATGCTGTTGGAGGGTTTAAGGGACCTACTATGTCTATCTCTACCTTCTCAAAGGGAACCCCAACCACTGGAAGTTGAATTAAGGGGGCCTTTGTAGTCCCACCTTACTTACCACTGGCTTGGCAGGTGACACAGGAGTGACAAAACTACTTGGTATCCTCAGACATGTGGGGCCAGTGCAAGTGAGGGACAAGCCTACCCCAAGTCTTGCTTGGCCTAAGATGTCCTGCAAGGGGAATGTCATGCGCTAGGGACAATAGAAAACCCCTGAATTTCTGAGGTATGACCAACCTCCTGGTGGCACCAGGCTTTGGGTCTCTACTTTCAGAAAATAGGAGCCCATCTTCCCAATAGATCCTATGGGACCCACTGACATTCCCTGCCTCCTCAGCTTGCTGTCTGAGCTGTTCAAGAGAGGGGAAGGTTTTCTGCTCCAGAATCAAGTCTGCCCTGGAAGGGCCTCTTGTCGCCAAGAACTCTGCCGTATCAGGCCCAAGTTCCTCTGGTCCAGTTCCTTCACAGGGGCTTAGGTAATCTCCCTCAGGAGACTGATCCTCACTGGGAGTCTGGGAGGAAGATAAATCCTTACCCTTCCTGCTCCTTCTCTTCGGAGCTGCCAGGTTAATTTTTTCAGGATTCAGAGCCCACTCTGCGCCTAGTCTCTTTGCCTGAGCCCTAGTGCAAAAAACTGGCTGAGATGCCCATCATCTCTGCATGTGTCCTGAACTCTACCTCAGACCAGGCTGGAGTTTCTAAATCATTGCCCAACAGACAGTCCACAGGTAGGTTTGGGGAAACCACAACTCTTTTAGGGACAGTTACCCCTGCCCAGCTGCGATTCACAACTGCCAAAGAATGATCTGTCCTGGCATTGCTAGCATTGGTCTGCCCAAGTATGATCTGGTCAGGAGATAGAAGTTTATCTGTCACCATAGGGACACTGACCCCTGTGTCCCTGTATGCCACAGCTTATTGGCCATTAATGAGTGGCTGTTGTATGTTCTTGCCAAAGTTAGTGGGACTTACAAGTAAAGTGACAAGTTCCATGCCACTGTCACAGACTAGAACAGCCTGAGTGGGTGTTCTGACTAGGCCAGAATCGACTTCATAACCCAATGTTAATCCTACTAATCCCTTGGGGGCACTACTACTACTTGTACTGGTGCTAAAGGTGCTATTTGCTTTAGGAGCAGTAGTAGTAGTCTCTTTGGTGCCAGATTTGGCATCCCTTGTGCTATGGCATTTTTACTTACATAGGTAACACCAAGGTTTCTTGTTGGAGGAAGAAGAGGTTTGGGACCCACCCCCAGAGGAAGACTTTTGGGGACCTTGTGAAGACTCTTTCTCGGCTTTACCTTTCTCCCCGCCCTTCTCTTGGGCCTTAGAAGAATCTTGCTTCTTCTGGTCACCACCACCATGAGATTTTTGCTTTACCCTGGTGCGGACCCACTTGTCTGCCTTCTTTTCCAATTCTTGGGGAGAGGTCAGATCTGAGTCCACCAGGTACTTGTGCAGTTGCTTATTCTGACAGTTATTAAGAATGTGCTCCCTCATCAACAAATTGTACAGTCCCTCATAGCACATTACTTCCATGAAGCCAGCCTTCCAGAGCCTTAATATCACTGTCTACAAAATCAACCCAGTCTTGAGTGTGTGCTTTCTGTGTGTCCCTAAAATAACCCTGTTCTGTTCAGTGGTTAAACGAAACCCATCTATGAGGGCACTCTTCAAGACTGAGTTATTGTCTAACAGTGAGAAGTTTGCCTCTACCCTTGTTAGCAAAGGAGAGCCACAGGATAGCTGCACACTGCCCTTGAGGGACCTTCTGAACTTTACAGCCCCTCTCCAAAGCAGTGATCCATTTATGGATGTCATTCCCCTTCTGGTAAGGAGGGATTATCCTGCTCAGATTCCTAGTGTCAAAGGAGTGTTCCCTGACCCTAGGTTCACTAGTGCTGCCACCATGGGATCCTAGTCCCAAATTCATCCTAGTCCTCTGAACTTCCAATGTCTCCTTATTAAGGGCCAACGGCTCCTTTTTGATTCTGAGCTTGGCTCTCTCAAGCTTGAGCAGGTGGTATTTTCTTTCTAAGGAGTACTCCCCCAGGCTACAAATTGAAGCCCCAATTGAGTGGTTGGATGATGTTGAATTGAGAGAGGAGGACCTAGACCTCCCCTGGACTCTTTGCACCCTCCCAGGAATAATAAAGGAGGACCTACCTCTAGGGCTGTACTATTCCCTGGGGATTAGAGTTCACCAGTGAGGGGTCTTCAGACTCCTCCTGGTCAGGCTCAGATGTGGGGTCATTGGTGTGAGCCGCCCCTGACCCTTCTTCTTGAGCTCCACCCAACCCAAAGTAATCCTGCTCTTCTGGCCTATCAGGATTCTGGAAGTCATACTGCAGGAGCATCTCTAAGAGCTGCTCTTTGTTAGGGTTGCTACCGGTCTTGAGTTTTTTAGATGCAGCCAGGGTCCTGAGTTCCTGGAACTTGAGACCACTGTACCTAGACGGTTGAGACCCACTGGGTTCCCCAACTAAAGATATAGTGACTAGGTGTAGTGTGGTGTTGCACCTACCTACCCTAGTGAAACTAAACTCCCAAAGATTGGAGAAAGGGTTGTGCTAGACCCTTAACTATCAATCCAAAAAGTTCAGTAGAACTTACAAAATCACAAAAGTATTATATGTGCCTAGCTAGTGATGTTTTTTCATGTAAACAACACCTAGAATAAATGGTAAAACAGTGCTGGCTTAAATCCCAACCGCTGCACACCAATGTAGGAGGCTGGCTTAGTATATGGTGCACACTTATTTAAGTGATGAGCCTTTAATCCGGGCAACACTTACAGTGATTTTAGTGGCCTTTGATAACCATAAAAAGCTCTCAAAGTGGTAGCTGTGGAGAACAGCCTTCAGGCTTATCTTGAAGGGGAGTTAAACAGCTTGTTTTACCAATTTAATCTTATAGTTTAAGTTAAATGAAAAGGAACCACACAGAGTTTATATAAAAATACTTCTTTTTATTACACAACACTCATCAACACATTGGTATATCTCCTACCCGGAGATATCAATACAATACACAAGAATACTTCAAATGCAATAAGGTAAGTAGCACAAAATACAGTGGTCTCCCGGGGGAGACCAAACTATATACTAAGAGTGGAATGTGAACTGAAAAGGAGAATGGGACATCGATCAGCAGGCCCAGAAGAGCCAGGAACACAAGGAACCACCCAAGGTAAATGCCCAGGAACCCCACGGAGGCTGTGTGCAGAATGGGAACACAGCCATGTGACCAATGGAAGTCAATGGAGAAGTTGAGGTTACAGTTTTGCAGAAGAAGGACCCTTCCCAGAGGACCCTGAAGAATTTAATTGGAGGATGGGAGGTTGGCGAGCCACCCCACCCGTGGAAGCCCCGGGAACCAGGTTACTTACACCAGGGAAGCCAGGTGCATGGGGTGAAGAGACGTCGAAAACCTCCATAGACAACAATGAAAGACTTAGAAGAAAATGCCTCTGGAGAAGAAGGTGAAGAAGTCCGGTGCAATCCAAGGGTGGATTCTGGATTTGAAGAACCTGCAAGCAGAGGGGACAGAGACTATGCTACTTGGGAGTGACCAAGAGGCACGAAGACACAATGCCCACTGATGTCAAGAGGTTCCGAAGAGTTGGCGGTGACCTTGTCGCTGCAGTTGTGAGGAGCAAGCGATGCTGAGGAAGACCAAGAGCCATGCACGAGCTGCCCCAGGTCAGATGTTGGTGATTAGGTGGTCGGTGTCTGGCGGGAGCACCAACAAGCCTTGGTAGCCGCAACCGGCATGGAGAACAAAGAAGGAGCAACGTTGGGACCAGCAAGGTACAAGGGATTCACCAACAGCAGGAGAGTCATGGCAGGCCCTACTGAAGCAGTAGAAGACCCTCAGGAGGACCCACAGGCTGAAGACACAGGGGTCTCAAGAGGACCTCGAGCAGCTTCACAAGAATGAGCGCCCACGGTGCTGAGGATGCATTGAGGATGCTGAGCTTGGCGGGAAGAGATGCCGGAGCTTCTTGTAGCCCTAAGATCTCAGGAGTGCAGAGCCAACAAGCCTTGGCTACAGCACATTAATGCGGTTCACAGGGGTTCGGTCCCAGCAGTTCTGACGAGGGATACTGGCCTCAAAATCATAGAGAGGACAGGTCAGGCCTCGGGGGAGTTGCAGAACCACCACCTGTGTTGCTGAGCCTTGGGAAGTCCATAGGACAACAGGAGCAGCAGGCCGGTCAGCTTCGTTGTGGCGCCTGCAGATGCAGGGGAGTGACTCCTTTACTCCAAGGGAGATTACTTCGGGTGTTCTTGATGCCCACAGGTCTGTAAAAGAACCTGAAAGAAGCACAGACACAGATGACAAAGAAGATTTGAAGAACAGCGAGACCAGGAGTAGCACGAGTCTTCCTTGGTGCAGTCTTGTTTCCAGGCGAAGTCTAGACGGTCGAAGAGTGACATGGTTTCAGGCTTGAGTCTTGTCCCACGATGAATCTAAGGAACCACCCACAGGTAAGCCCTTAAGTACCCTAGGGAAAGGGGTCCCTCCCAGAGGAGGGGCTGGACAGAGGGGAGGAAACTCAAATGTCCTTTGTCCAATTTCACGCCAGAGCGGGAGCCAAGGACTCCCTTAACTGGCTCAAACTGGAGCATGCAAGGAGGGCACCAAATTGCCCTTCAAAGCAGTCTGGTGGCGCTGGCAAGGGCCCCCAACCCAGCCCAATACACCAACTCCTGTCTGGGAGGTGGTCACACCTCCCTGTGACAGGAAACCTATTATTCAGACTTCCCCTGCTTGAGCGTGGCTCAGAAGCAGGAGGGCAGAATCGTGCCTGTGGTCTGCAGCAGCACTACCTTGCTGTCAGACCCTGAAAGGTTGTTACTGGGTGTACAGGCGGGTACCCCAAGAGAGCCCCCCAGTACATGGGATCATACTTCCAAAACTGAAATTAGTGTTGGGGTATGATTCTATCATGTTTGATACCAAACATGACGGGGCTCAGTGCATCCGCTATATGTATTAAAATGGCTGACCACACTTTCAAAGCCTGGAGAATCAACTCCGGGGTTTGTAGGGGTGTCCTGCTCATGCAGGGGCACCCTCTCATTTATAACAAAGCACCCTGCCCTTAGGACTGAAGAGCCTGTCATAGGGGTGACTTATAGGTTTTAAGTGCTGTGGCCTGAGATGTAAGGAAACTTATATCTGTCGTGAGAGGTGCAAGCACCAGCTCACACAGGATGCAATGGCAGGCCTGTAGTCACAGTTTAAGTGGACTCCCATGGGTGGCACAATACATGCTGCAGCCCATGGGAGACCCCTGATGTACCTATGCCCTGGGTACCTTAGTAACATATACTAGGGAATTACAAAGGTATACCAGTAGCCAAAAGTGGATGTATAAAGGTACTTACCACGGTCAATTTAAGGAGAAAGCACAGTGACTGGGGTCCTGATTAGTAGGATCCCAGTCAGACTAGGTCAAAAACATACTGACACCAAGCAAAAAGGGGGGGTAACCATGAAAGCAGATCCTACTTTCCCACACCATACAAATGGAAGACATCAAGAATAAATATGTCGCAATCTGCAACGATTGAAGAATACACCCCCGAAACAAGCAGAAGAAAAAACACTCCAAAAGGAGGGAGCTAAAAGCTGTGTACCATCACATCTAAGGGATTCAACTTGCTGAAATAATGCAAAAAGTTACTGAAAGAAAACTGTAATCCAAGGAACGAAAGTTCCAATGAAATAACAGGGCAGGTCCTGCACCAACAGAGACCAACACTTAGTGAAAAGAAAAGACAATAAGCCTACTGCAAATGCTTCCACAAGCAGATAACGCAGGTAATCAATCTCACATGAGAACGAAACCATAGAATCAAATCTCTTGAGTGAGGATCTCTTCAGCAGAGATAACCGAAAAACCTACCTACGGGTAGAAAAAAAAACATGTATGGTCCCAAAGAAAGACAACCTGTCATCTGCAGCAAAAATACCCTGAAAATTAAGATCTGCAAAGGCATGAACACCACATCTGGTGATATTACATTGCAAAAAGCATACCATAGTGCAGTTTCGAGCAAAATTACAAACCAAGAGGAGCCTTCTATAGGGGAATTTCTCCCTTAAAATACAGGAACAGTTGAAAGAACGGAGCAGGGCTAAGGGTCTGAGCCACCCAGACTGTCCCTAAACCTACGCAAAGCGGCATCTGCATGGACACCAAACAAATGAACGCCATCAAATGTCATGTCAATTAAAGCTGACTGGACTGTCTCTCAAACTCCAGTAGAACGAAGCCAAGCTTGCCGGCGTAACGCCACAGAAGACGCCATGGCTTGACCAATCGAATCAGTGGTGTCCATTCCACACCTAATCATAAACCTAACTGTCTGTTGCCCATCCGAAGTCAACTGACTCAGTTAGTTCCTATTAGCCTCCGGAAACAATGGCAATAACTGCCACAACGAATCCCATAAGACATGAGAAAAACGTCCAAGGATGCAACTTGTTTTAATGGAACGCAACGCTGCACTGGTGGAAGAGAACATACGTTTTCCACAAGAGTCTTGCTTTCGGGAATCTTTGTCAACTGGAGTATGAAGACTATCCACATCTTGGGAAGCTGTAGCAACCTGAACCACAAAACTGTGGTCTGTGGGTTGACGAAGAAGGCAAGCAGGATCATCTGGGGCAGGGAGGTTCTCATGGGCAATGGTACGGTACACAGGCACACCAGAATCAGGTCTAGCCCACGCCCCTAGTAAAATATAATACAATGTCTCACAAAAGGGTAGAACTGGTTCAATCCTTGACTGACCCAGATGAAGAACCTCAACAAGGGGGTCTGTAGATTTCTCCACAGAAAGCAGAGTCAAATGTAGAACATCAGCCACCCTTTTTAACATATCCGCCAAGAAAGAGCTGGCTTCTGAGGAACGGCCGGGAAGAGATAGAAGGCCAGAAGCCGGGGATGATTCTAACCCGCTTGCTTCGCCTAACTCAGAAATTCAGCTATCCATCATAGGAGGATCGGTATGCAATGGATGCACACAAAAAAACCTTCCTCATTTTCTTCCACACCTTCCACAAACTGTTCACCCACAGAACCATGAATTATCAGCTCCTTAAATGACGTCGATCAACGCCGTCACAGAGCTGTATCTACCTTGGGATGAGAAAGTGGAAGGGCGTCAGACGGCGCTGATGGCGCTGCCCACAAAATGAGTTGAGGGGATGCCGACGCCTCAAGACTCTCAGCGTGTTCGTACACCGACTCTGGTTCGGAGCCGCCCGACGCCATCGAAACATATCTTGATTGAACAACCGAAGTTGCTCCAGAGTCAGTCGGCGACAAAGGTGTGAACCCTGGAGGGCTGTGCACCGGCGTCACTGTGTCCAAGGGCCTAACTGCAGCCGAGGATGAACCCATTGGCGAGGATGCAGTCATTGCACCCATCACCTCCTTGGGGCATGAAGGTGCTCCAGGGGAAGGTGAGGACCCATATATGACATGAAGAGCATCATAATACTCTTTCATCTGGGCCCGAGTCGCCCTGCTCCAGGAAAGGTGGGGAAGCACAGGAGGGACTCTTGCGTGGAGTCCTCAGCATGAGGTTGTGAAAAGCCACTTGAAACCACGTCGTGAGTCACAGAAGCCCTGGAAGCCCGTGATTTTGATTGATTACGACAAAACTTACCGTGGGATGAGAACGGGGACTTGGACCGCTTCTGCCGTTCACTGGATGGAGAGCGACGCCCATGAGAATGGTCTCTGGAGCGGCTCCGTTGATGAACCGCAGTCG